>OX451348.1:5621755-6131782 GCA_949629155.1 Myopa testacea | reverse complement strand
CGGAATTTTTAACTGAACTTGAAAACGGAATTTGGAACGGAACGGAAGAAGATTTTAATCAAATTGAAATCAGCGAAACTGAATATAAAACTTATTGCCAATGGAAGTAAGAAATATTTTCTTCTCCGTAACATATGTTGACGTATCGCAGTAATTTCGGTTTAGCGAAGAAGCAGTGATCAACGCAATGCACGACGCACTAATCTAGGTATCATAATTACGCAGACCAAAGTTAGCGGTAGCAGTGCGAGTTTTAATTCAGATTTGTCTAGCTTCCTTTTACACAGGAATTTCCAAGTTATAGAAAAGTACATGCTGAAAGGGTTGATAGAAATAGAGCAACAGAAATTTCGACGTTTGTTTGCAATTTGTTTTTTATTTATAATTCCAAAAAATGTTTTTTCCTGCCCTCTATTTTTTCTAGCAAATGCTCTAGGCATACATTTATATTTTGGATCAGAAATTTTTATAAATATAGTATTATAAATTATTTTAATATTTCAAAAATAAATTTGCTAGAGCCACAAAAAAAATATAACAAATACAATTTTCTCTCTGTTTTCGCAGTATTTGTTAACACCTTTTGTTGTTAAGTTTATTATTTGTTAGATACAATAAAGCTTTCTAAACAATCTAATAATTATGAATGGTGCATTTAATATTTAGAAATGGTGAGAATAATACTTAGGAATTGTAAATTTAATATTTATGAACGGATACTTTGCATCTATTTACTCTCATTTGTGTGATCGAACTACGTGCTAAAATAGTGGTTACGCTTGTGCTCGATCCACGTTTGCTTTCTTCAAAAATATATCTTTTTTTTACCTTCAACAGCAACCCGTCTATACAAATGAGAAAACGTATTATTTGAGCTGTAGGAAAAAGAACAATATCGGTCGGTGATTCGATTCTTGTTTTTGGAAGGGAAATCGCGTAACAAAATCAAAGAGCGCTTGGATGCTGTGTTCGGTGACTCTTCTCCTTCGATGGCGATCGTCAAAAATTAGTTCAACGAGGTTCAACGTGGTCGCACATCGGTTTTTGATGAACCACGTCCAGGTGTCCCGAAAACGGCTACCACGGAGGATAACATGAAAAAAATTCAAGATCTTGTATTGGCAGACTGCCGACTGAAGGTGCGCGAGATAGTAGGCATCTCAAAAGACCGCATCTCGTATCCTGCATGAAATATTGGGAATGAGAAAGAAAAACGGCCCCATTTGGCGAAGACAAAAATGCTCTTCCACCGTGACATTGAATTGGGATTCCTGCTAAAGCAAAAAATTCGTGTAAAAAAGTATATTACTGAGCCGTGTTATAACACCGTAGCGTAAAACCGCAGCGTAAAAAAGAGTTGAGTGTAACAATAAAGTTCTAAAAAAACAAAAAAAAAAAAACCAGAAAGAGTGTTAAATTCGGCCTGGCCGAAGTTCATATACTCTACACATTACACATTAGGCGTGGCAATGGTATAATTTTTTTCCTTTTCAATCTCAAATATCCTGTGATGACAGACAATATTCGTGCCAAGTTTGATGAAGATATCTCTATTCGTTCTCTTGTAATCGAGTTTGGTCGAGCCCATTTTTGGTAGTCTATTTTAGTCAGACACAATGCGTCAAAGAACTTGACGCAACAGATACAAATTTTTAAATAATGCTTCGAATTCTGTATGCATAGCGTTATGTTTGATGCTCGTCAGGCAGACAAAATTTTTGCCTCAAAAGTGATAACGGTGAGGATCGAAAACTGTTCTAGTTTTTGAAATGTTGAAGTTCCTGAAATTGAAATAAGTGCGATACCGACCAATGTTCTAACCAGCCCTGTGTAGTTTTTATTTCAAATAAGATAAGCAATAGAAATTTGAGATAAGAAGTTAGCACAAGTTTTCAAAGTTCATTTCAAATAATAATCTCATTTTGAAATAACGAAAGTATTTGAGATAACTCGTTATTTCATTTTGAAAATGTATACAAATTATTATCAAATACGTTTAACACGTTGACGTAAATTACGTCTATAGCCGCTCAATGTTTGTGACTGTAAGTGCAAATAACGGCTACGGCTGCCTATATTCTTAGACTTATTAAATCTTGATCGAACTCCCCAAGAATAACCCAAATTTAAAGAAAAAAACCAAACCAGTAAGAAATCTATATTCGGCCTGGCCGAATCTTAGATACCCTACACCTAAAAGTTTTGAAAAAATTTAAACTGAAACTAGAGGAATTATGTGGTTATAAGGAAAGCTACCTTATAATCACATTTAATCACAGACTGGTATAAGTACAGTGGCGAAGCTAGAGTGGAGCGGGGGTGACGGTCCACTCTGAGCGGCACAATATCGGGGGCGGCAATTGTGGAAATCAAGTAGTGACTTATTGAATTCTAGGAATTTTTGGGGCTGCAAATTGATTAACCGTCCCGGGCTCCATGAGACCTAGCGACGCCTCTGTATAAATGGTAGGCGTGGTCATTACTTTTTTCAAAGCAAAATAACAAGCTTAGTTGTTTTATTATTGTGTTCGAATTTAAACTTTTTTCCGTGGTAATAAATTTGTTTTCATGAGCTATACTGTATAAGTAGTGTAAAAATGGGCGGACCGCATCCAGTTTTGATGTAATAATGTTTTTTTGGAAAACAAGTTGTTATCTAAAGTTTTATTCAGGAAGTTTATATATTTAACAATATAACCCTCTTTTGCCTGTGTAACCTAAAAGTGAGCGGATCACGCCCATATTTGGCATATTAACGGATAATGCTACTCTATACCCAGGAATGAATTTTGTTGTTATAACTCATAAACGATCGCTGAAATCACATTTTTAATAAAAAATAGGCGTGGTCGTGGAGCGATTTTACCCATACAGACGGACGGACATGACAAAAAGGACTCAGGAGGTCACGCTGACCAGGAATATATATACTTTTCTATACCTATCGTCTCTATTTCTATGCGTTACACATTTCGTGACAAAGTGAATATACCCTTAATCTTAAGGTGTAGGGTATAAAAATGGTTATATCGTCCATCACCGATTTCAAAGTGAGCGTCAACGTCGTAATATGTTAATAAACTAGCAATAGTCAAATTGGTTGTATTTTCTATAGTTATTAATATAAAGCAGAGCCTGAAAATAACTGTTATGGCAATGGCCTTGAGCAAAAAAGTCAACTTTTAACTTTTATTTTAAAAGTTAAAAGTTAAAAGTTAACTTTTAACTTTTATTTTAAAAGTAAAAGTTAAAAGTTAACTTTTAACTTTTATAATAAAAGTAAAAGTTAAAAGTTAACTTTTAACTTTTAAAATAAAAGTAAAAGTTAAAAGTTAACTTTTAACTTTTATTTTAAAAGTAAAAGTCTTTTGAAGACTTTTATTTTTAAAAGTCTTTGAAAAAAGTCTTTTGAAGCTTTTATTTTTAAAAGACTTTTAAAAAAGACTTTTATTTTAAAAAGTTAGACGAAAAAGTCCTCAAAAGACTTTTTCCCAAGACTTTTAAAAATAAAAGTCTCAAAATAACTTTTTCCCAAGACTTTTAAAAATAAAAGTCACAAAATAACTTTTATTAAAAACTTTTAAATATAAAAGTCACAAAATAACTTTTATGAAAGACTTTTAAAAATAAAAGTCTTCAAAAGACTTTTTTCAAAGACTTTTAAAAATAAAAGTCTTCAAAAGACTTTTTTCAAAGACTTTTAAAAATAAAAGTCTTCAAAAGACTTTTTTCAAAGACTTTTAAATATAAAAGTCTCGAAATAACTTTTATGAAAGACTTTTAAAAATAAAAGTCTTTGATAACAGTTATTCAAAAGACTTTTTTGATAAAAGTTATAAAAGTTTCAACCTCTGATATAAAGTCATATTGTAAATGTATACATCAATTGTTATACTAGATAGTATGTATGTATATATGTATCTATATTCAGAATTTAGATTTTATTTTCCATGAACCCTAATTTTAAAATTTGTTATCTTTGACCGTTTAAGGATAGGAGGAGATTTTTCCTTATATTTTCGGTACTGTGCTTAGCATAAATAAAAAAAATTTTAAATGTAAATTATGGGGAATAAAAGTATGTACATATATAAATTTATAGCTATAAAGTAGCAGTTTAGGAATTGCTTTATTTTTATTTTTGGTCACATTTTATCTAAATTGGAAGGGTACAAAACTTTGAAGTGTGTTACCTTTACCTCTGATGTTCTGTCCGCGAGCCGAAATTCTCCGACTAGCTCATTCTCGTTTCGGGCGTGTTGCTTGACCCATTCGGCCGAGGCGAAGAGATAACAATAAAAAAAATCTTATCCTCTTACTTCATCTTACCCATGCTCTGCTTTCCTCACCACCATCCCCTCCTTCTACCCAAACCCTCAAACTCAAATTTTAGGTTTCCATATTGAATAATTATATTTACTTATATTTAACAGACATTTAAAGCGAACATTCAACTTATTATACCAACGGTCTTTAAACTAAGAACATTTATAATTTACGGATCTCACGACACTCACAAATACCTAACAGAGCTCTTTCGGATATTTGGTTATATTTGAACGTTTTCTATGCACGCTCTTTCCTATTTTATTTCCGACCGCTTTAAATCAGACCCTTGGCACGTACAACAAACTTATTATATTATGACAAATTATACAAATATACAGAATAAATTAACATTCCTACAAAAATAAATTAATGTTTCTACAAATCTTAATATCAATACTTTTAATCTCAATAATCTTAATAATTATAATCTTAATTAATAATTTTAATATTAATCTTAATTACTGATCATTTCAATAATTGAAATGGCGGGATATAACTCCTTTAAAATACATGATTTAAACTCAGATACGGAGTTATCGCGGTGCTGTTTTCGATGACTTTTGGGTTTTTGATTCTCGTATAGCGCCTTATGCTCCCAGTGAGATTACTTGGGATTCAATGATCTTATTATGCTCTGCCGCCGCGGGCAAATCGGCTTTCTACTTTCTTTCCTACAGTCGTTACTTGATCTTAGCGTAAATTCGAATATGTGTCGGTTTCGGTTATATTAACTTATCGTCGTGCCGCCTGTGGTGTATTTAGACCGGTTCCTAAATAAAAGGTGTCACCAGTCAGCCACATATTACGGCCATAATACAAAAAAAAAATCTTAAGATTTCCTACCTTTAATTTCCTTTTTCGCCGATTTGGTGATAACTCAAAAATCTTCGATGCTCCTGGCGGACGTTTTTTTTTTTGTTTTTCTTTAACCTTTAAAAATCTTATTTAATTCTTTTTTTAAAATTTAACTTTCAAATGTGCAAACGATATTTGTGCAATGACCAGATCTATCATCAGCGCGGCACGACAGATTGCTTCGAAAACCACTACACAACTGAATTTTCTTTTCTTCTAAGCTGTTTAGTGCCACCCACTATGTTCGGTTTGACCTTGATTTTATAACCGGTAACTATTTATTCCAGTTCCGGCGCCAAAATCTTACACCCTTTCGTTCCTTCCCCGAACTGACCCAAAGTCTGAATGACCTTTGTTTGACCTCCGGAGATTTGTCCTCTATCTGACCCGTTTTCTTCGTCTAACAGCTCATTTTACCCCACAGTCTAATACATTATCGCCTTCATCTTACCAGGCGATCATGTTTTGGAAGTCGGTTGCCCTTTTCAATTTCCCGCCTTTTCTGTACATTCTGTACATTTTCTTCCTTTCGCCTTATGTGGTGAAAGTTATGAATGGGAAACTCTACCTGGCTCTTTTAGATTTATTTTGCTTTTGACGTTTATTACTACACTAGCGGATCCAGCGGCCAATGCTCGGTGGTATTCACGATGATAGGTTGTAACTTGCACATCATCAACATTCAGATTTCGCATTTTCTATTATAATTGTGGTAAGTAATTTTGATATTTCTATTAATTCATATTCCTTTTGTTCCAGGCTTCACCCCACATGCAACAAGTGGGCAGGCCAAAATTTTTCTTTTCAGTTAGCTTATTTCATTCATTGATTGCGTATATTTTTTTAAGGCACAAGAAATAAACATGTTCTAAGTAAGTGTCAGTCGTACATATAAAATATTTAATTAATCTTAATTGATAGTCAATTTAAGCGACCATGACGAATTTCCAATAAATTGTTGTCATTTGGTCTCAATAGAAACTTCTTATCTTCTGTATTCTGTATCTGCGAATTCGTAGCGGTTGCAAGCCTACAAACCCACACACATGTGTTATCTGCTATATAAATTCTTATGTACAGGGCAGAGTTGGGCACAACTAGTTAAATCGTTAACTAGTTATCGTTATAGTTAAAGTTAATTTAACTTCGTTACTTTCACAGACGCCTTCGTTATCGTTAAAGTAACGAAGTTACTTTGCAATCGTTAACGTTAAAGTAACGAAAGTAAGATCGTTGTTCTGATCGTTATCGTTAAAGTAGCGAAGTTACTTTACAATCGTTAACGTTAAAGTAACGAAAGTAGGATCGTTGTTCTGATCGTTGTCGTTAAAGTAACGACGTTACTTCGCAGTCGTTAACGTTAAAGTAACGAAAGTAGGATCGTTGTGCTGATCGTTATCGTTAAAGTAACGACGTTACTTTGCAGTCGTTAACGTTAAAGTAACGAAAGTAGGATCGTTGTGCTGATCGTTATCGTTAAAGTAACGACGTTACTTTGCAGTCGTTAAAGTTAAAGTAACGAAAGTAGAATCGTTGTTCTGATCGTTAACGTGAAGCAACGAAGTTGTTCTTGAACTAGTTAAAAAAGCGACTAACTACAAACTTTAACGGCGTTACTATAATGAATCTTCGTTACTTTTGTAGATTTAGGGTATGTACCGTATAATAGGGTTCTGTGAAAGAAAAATTTTTGTTTTGCTAATTTATAGTAAAATTAACAAAACAGATTTTGGTCATTATCTGCGGGAGGTGCACACAATATTATATAAAATTTAAATTTTACTACTTATTTGAAAATTAATTATTTAATTTAATTTTACATTTAAGACTAAGTATACATTTGTTTGTGCGTACATACATTCATTTTATATACCATATTACGAAAATAATTAAGTGCGGATAAGTGGTGGATGATTTTTATAAAATTTTGTCATCGATATTTATGAATTATTTATTGTAATTGTCGCTGAGTAGGTGTATAGATGAACTGCTCAGCCAGCAATTGCTGACTGTGTGTTATCAATTTCTCTTTCGTACCCTTTCGTATCGGCGACCGTGTGGCGGCATCGCATTACAATAACAACTTATTTTTCGGCATCTACGGAGATTCATGTGTTGTTATTGTTGAGTTTGTTGATTTGAGGGTTATAAAGGAGTTTAAATAAACAAGGAATATCCAATCATTTCAGGTAGTTAATTAATTATTTAATATAATTCTAATTAGTCGCATGTCCTTTAGAGTTAGTTAACTCTTAAACGACTTGGCCGATTTCGATGCGGTTTTCACCTTTGTGCTGTACATTTTACTGCTTAGCTACCTGTTTTACGCAATACTCCTTTTTCCGATATAAGTGCAGCTTTTTCACTCTAAAAACATTTATACTTTTTTATTAAAACAACTCTGTTCTGTTTTGTGCAGTTTGCACTCGTCGCCAGCAAACAGAGTATTTGCGTACCAACAGTTCATCCGTTTTCATTCTCTCAGGCCCATATTACATTGCAAACAGTTGTTCGATCAAACAGTCCAAAGAAATGAACTATTTCACTCTCCCGTCAAATCTGTTTGCTTGCTATGTTACATTGCAAACACAACAGTCAAACACTTTCCGTAGTATATATACATATTTGGAGTTGCTTTGTGCAATTATTTTCACGCAATCCTCCTTTTTCCAATATAAGTGGAGCTTTTTCACTCCAAAACATGCATACTTCCACACCACACTTCCATTACACCACACAACAACCCTGTTCTGTTTGTAGTTTGCACTCATCGCCTGCAAACAGAGGATATGCTATGCCAACAGTTCATCCGTTTCAATTCTCTCACGGATGAACTGAGAGTTGACAGCTTTATACAGAAAACAAAAACAATGTGACTGTTCGATCAAACAACTGTTTGCAATGTAATATGGGCCTCACTGAACTGATGAACTGAGTTGACAACTTTGTACAGAAAGCAAAAACAATGTGACAAAAATAATAAGTAACCGATATCAGAAATTTTAATACGTTTAAATATCGAATATCGACAATTTTAAAACAAATAATGACTGAAATAATTGAAATAATAAATATAAATAATAATAATGAAATAAAAAAAGGATGTTTGGATAATACAAAATAATAATTTTGTATCTTTGTATTTTCTTTTGTATCATTATTTCCATATTATTTTATTTTTCCAATAATGTTCGAACAATTATAATAATTAATATGTAAAAGGAAATAAAAAAAAGTCAGAAGCAAATTTTTTAGAACAGAATACACACTCAACTGTACACATAATAAGAAAAATAAAGACAACCATGGGTTTTTGTTCAATTCATGAAAAAATATGGTATACCGAATTCATGGCACGGGAACAAATCAATGACAGGAACGAATATATGAATAAATATCGTGGAACGAAGGCGGTCACTGTCACTGGTAAAAATAATATTGGGTCGCTCCAATGTCCAGTGACAGTGGCGTAGGGTGAATTTCTGCCACCCGGGGCCGGTTAGAAATATTCCGCATATACAACTAGCCACTTCGGCCGACCCCGATAGCTCTGCCGTCCGGGGCATTACCCGGCTCCCCCTACCACGCTACGCCACAGACAAGTGGCTTTTAAATCACGGTGTCAAAGTCACCGGTACGCAGGGTTCGGAAATGCTCGCTCTTGTTCGCTCGCACTCGCGAGCAGGAACGACAAAAAAAAATTTTCATGCGCTCCTGCTCGCTCGAAAGAGCATTTGTTTTCAGGAGCACTCGCGAGCAGGAGCGACAAAAAAAAATTTTCAGCGCTCCTGCTCGCTCGAAAGAGCGTTTGTTTTCGAGAGCGAGAGCTAAAAAATACGAAATATTTGACAAATTTTTTTTTTATTGCCTTTGACTTGTTTTAATTATAAATATTGAACCAATTATTTACTTGCTACCTACCATCAGTTCAGAAACAGCTCAGCTTCAGCGCTCCTTTTTTGCCGCTCCTGCTCGCTCGTGCTCCTGAAAACAAACGCTCTTTCGAGCTTGAAAGAGCGAGCTAGAGCGGAAAAGAGCGAGCCTTTTCCGAACCCTGCCGGAACGGAAATAACGCTCATCGCTAGTTTTCATACTCATACAAAACTGCACAAACGCCACAAGCAATATTTGACCAATCCTTGTTTACTACAATGAGGGGTAGGAATGATCTGCCTGCTTACTTGTCCACCAAGAATTTTTGTTATAAATATAATTAGTTGACGTGTACTAGAGTACAAAACATAATATCTATATCTTTTACACTTGTATTAAGGGTTTACCATTTATGGGAGTTGCTTCCCTACTTCTGCATTATATGCCCCAAAAAGCAATTTCATTGAACAGATCGCAGTGAGCTGCGAATACAAAGTGCAATATCTGTACATTTATTATAAATATTATCCAACCTGCCAAGATACGAACCCTTTCCCATTATATATGTGGCCTATAGAAAAATGTCTCGGTATAAATTAAATTTGCTTTTACAGCTACTAACACAAATTACACATCTGCCAATATGGGATCAATGGTGTATACCCATTCCAATAAAATTCATCGCCCGTAAACATTGTATCCTAAAGGCCCAGTTAAACTATATTTGACCAGACTAGGTTGTATGGTATTTAGGCTTCGTCCAACCAGAAAAAATCACTTTATAATTTTTATTAGATTTTAAATAAAAATTATATATTAGATTTTAAATAAAAATCGTCTAACGCCTAATAAACCATTCAGCGAAAGGAAAATGGACGACACTAATCAATTTATATACCATACATTATTAACTAATTTTGTTTGACCTTCATTAGTATATTATTTCAATAAAATGTAAATTCTTGAAAAAGTAGATAAGATACAAATCGACCACTTTCGTTGCTAGCAATTTTGATATATGTAGATAGTGAGTTGTATTTCATCTGTCTAGAAATATTAAACCAGTAACAAAGCAGAACGTTTGAAGGTTAAGATTGTGTTAAGAGAAATGCCAGCAATTGAAATTTATATCAATATATGCCAGAGACGCCATACATTCATTTTTATATGTATCTGTTTACTTAAATGAAATATTCTCACTCACTTTTCACTTGTTTTATATAGACGAATTCCTGATTATTCGCAAATACGCCGTCTCGACGCAGTCAAAGTGTTCACGAGTACACGCTTTTTTAAATTTGGACACCAACAGTTTGTTGTTTTACTTTATTATCTATGACTGAAGTAACTCAGGTACTGTGTTTGCATATGTTAGAGATTCTCACATGAGATATTTTACTCTATACATTAAATAAAATAGACAAATCGCCCGAACCACATTCCAGCCCCAAATGTGCGCGACTGACTTTGTGAACAACAGTACAAGTCGTCTTGAGCCGTACGCGCATTAGAGCTGTAAAGTATAGAGGATGGTGTGTTCGCCAAAAATCACTGAACACGTTGATCCTAAATGCACTGTAGTACGTATTCTCCACTATTAGTCATTCGTTTAAATGCTGAAGCACATCGAACAGTATCAGAACTTCAGAGCGGCAAAAAACGAAAACGCCTGACGTTTGTCAAAATTTGTTTACATTATGTTCGCCATTTCTGCTATTCGTGTTTGTTCTTCAGCAAATTTGTTGTTGTGGGTTTTCATACATAAAAAAATTCTAAATTCAAAATAATAATTTTTACTTTTTGTTCGGAATTGTAAACTTCCTTTGTTTGCATATCAAAAACAGCTTTTGTTTAACTTTTTTGTAAAAATTTGTTATCACTTCATTATTTTGGAAGTATTTTCGACGATGAATCATTTCCGAAAAAAAGAGCGTAAGCTCGGCACCAGTGAGAAAATAGGATCGATCCGATCGAAGGGTTATGACGCCGAGAGATCTTCGTCAGTCGGTTTAAAATGCTCCCAAAAGGTTTGTACAATAAATTATTTTTCGAACGCTGACGCTGTTCGATGTGCTTAGCACTTAAAGGCCCCCATACACAAGCCGACAAGTTCGCCAACTTGGTTGGACAGCTTCGACAACAAACTTGTCAGACAATTACATAAACTACTATTTAGTTTGTCAACTTTGTCAAATGTCAAACTTTGAATGAACTACATATATTGAAAAAAATATATAAAGTAAAATTCTGTGAATAAAATGTGTAAGAAATCAAATACTATTGCTGTAAATGTGGAAATATCTTAAGATGAATCTTAATATCTACACAGCGGAAAAAAGCGCTTTGATGAAAAGTTGGACAAATGTTTATTTTTGGCAGTTTGTCCCCCGAACTCTCCACACATAACTGCCAACTGAGTTGCCAACTTGAAGATGTTTTTTTTTTATCTTATTATATACAATAATATAAAGCTGATTTAATTAAATAGTCTTCACTTTAATATTTGGGGGTTTTCCGGCAGATAGACGGTACGTAAACGACAACGCTGCTGATGCTTTTGATACGTCCAATCAACCACACCGCACGATGCTTCCGTTGAAATGAAAGCGTTTACAAACACTCTCTCAACCCATTGTGCGTATACGAGCTTGAGGACGCGTAAAAATTTTTGTAGTGTGACAGCAAGCAACTTTAAAAGCTTTTTTGAGGCGGCCTCAACAGGCCTATGGTAACATGGGCCTTTTGAGGCGGCCTCAAGAGGCCTGGTGTAACATGGGCCATACTGAGCATATTCTCTTATCCTCAGTAATGCTGTAAACACACAACGCTGTAAACAAAGAATGTAGCTCAGCGACATTGTAGCTGCATCTTGTCAAAATTACACAGGCTCTTATGCTGTAAACACATAGAATGTAGCTCAGCGACATTGTAGCTGCATCTTGTCAAAATTACACAGGCTCTTATGGAAAACGAGAAAAAAATAAAAGGTAGCCGCTGCCTGTGCCAATGACGGCGACAATTTTGGAAAATTTTCCAATTTTGTCGCTGTCGCTGCTCTTGTTCTCCTTCTCTTTATGATTAATTACATGGTATTTAACATTTGAGTTAATATTTTGAGGCAAAATCGTACTGTGTGAGTTTTTATATGATAATTATATTAAATTAAGCTTTATTTATCTATTAGTTTTTATTTTAGAATGGATTTTGCAGATTTGATTTTGTAAAAATTAAACCCTCTGTTCTCTGCGGCGTCTCAGCAGCGCAGATTTTTGACAATTTGCTGAGACTGTTGTAGCTGAGCTACATTCTATGTGTTTATAACGCATACAAATTCTTTACATTAATACTGATCGTACATACCTATGTATATACACATCCAAAGTAATCAAAATATAGTCTTTCTGTACATTTTATTAATTTAAAAAGAAACATAAATAAACAAATAAAAGGAAAGGCGTATTTGAACTGCTAAAATACATAAATATATATATGTACATATATACATATGAGAATAAAATCTAGTTTAAGCCCGGTAGTCCAATGTTGTTGGTTTTTCCGGAGACTTCAATAACAACATCAGTTTTTCCCACTGTCGTTTGTTTTCGGAGTAATAGACTTTCGAAATTTTAAAGGTTTGAAGGTATATCTCCTGAGCTATAGTACAATATTATTATTTTGTATACAATATTACATTTTCCTATAGACATGTGTTTTATAAAGAAAAAGATGTGTTTTTTTCTGATTTACCCCCTATTTACCCATACCTACCCTATTGAAACCAGTGCAATAAAATTATGTGAAGTATACGATAGATTTATATCAAGCATATGTTTTATATATTGTACTTTGATTTTACTTGCTGCACTGTTCAAAGCGTTTAAAACCAGTTGTTTTTATGAAAGATCCCATAAACATGTTATAATTGATTTATATAACATTGTTTACTTAATACAGAATACCTACACATTACCAGATTGTGAGTAAAACTCACATCTCACTTTTCCCAACTAAATAAAATTTACGGCGTATTAGATAAAAAATCGTGAATCACGCTATTCTGGAACTTTACGCAACACTGCGAGCAGAGACTGCGAGAAATTGAGTTAAAAATATAAGAAAATTGCATTGCATGCAACTAAAGGCCGAAATAGTTTTTAAAGGATTGAGCTAGAACCAGAAAGAGTGCCAGGCCGAAGTTCATATACCCTACACACGTATACTTACAAATTAGGCGTGGCAATGGTCTAATTTTTTTTCCTTTTTCCCAAATAGTCTGTGATGACAGAAAATATTCGTGACAAATTTGATGAAAATATCTTTATTCGTTCTCCTGTAATCGCGTTTTATTTAATTAGTGGACGGACCACGCCCATTTTTGGTGATCTGTTTTGGTCAGAGACAGTGAACTTCTGGACAAAATTTCAACCCCAAATTCGTTCTACAAGCTGAGAAATTGAGCTATAAGCATGGATGAATTTATATTCAGTATAAAAAGTAGGCCGATTTTAGTAGGCATTTTTAAAAGCCGAAATGGTCAACAAGAAACAATATTATATCACGATATCTTCACCGGTTCTCCTGTGATCGTGATTTCAACAGACAGGCAGACAGACAGACAGACAGACGGACGGACATGGCTTAATTGACTCAGGAGGTCACGCTGACCAGGAATATATATACTTTTCTATACCTATCGTCTCTATTTCTATGCGTTACACATTTCGTGACAAACTTAATATACCCTTAACCTTAAGGTGTAGCGTATAAAAACCAGTAAAGCCTAAAAGTTTTGAAAAGATTTAATTGAAAGAAATAGTTTTATTTATTTAAATTTTTGATTTGTTTAGGTTTTTCATTGCAGAACAATAACATTATAGAGTGAAATACAAACTGAAACTAGAGGAAATATGTGGTTATAAGGAAAGCTACCTTTTAATCACAGACGGGTATAAATACAATGGCGTAGCTAGGGTGGGGCGGAAGTGGTGGTCCGCCCCGGACGGCAGTATTGGAAATCAAATATTGACTTATTGAATTCTAGGAATTTTTGGGGCTGCAAGTTGATTAACCATCCCGGGCTCAATGAGTCCTAGCTACGCCACTGTATAAATAGTAGGTGTGGTCATTACCTGTTTTCAAAACAAAATAATTATCTTAGTAGTTTTATTATTGTGTTCAAATTTAAACTTTATTTCCGTGGTAATAAATTTGTTTTCATGAGATATGCTGTATAAGCATTGTAAAACTGGGCGGACCTCGCCCAGTTTTGCTGTTATAATGTTTTATTGAAATATAAGTTGTTATGTGAAGTTTTATTCAGGAATTTTATATATTTAACAATATAACCATTTGAGACGCTCTTTTGCCTGTGTAACCTAAAAGTGGTTACACATGGTTAAGTACCATATTAACAGTCGGAACAACAGGAGACAAGATACATTTTCAACTGTCAAATTTACATGGGCTCTTATGGAGATCGAGAAAAAAGTTTGCTTTCCAGTTTGTTGCTCTGGTTTGCATTCCAATTTGTATCTTGTCTTCGGTCTAATTCTTATTCTGACAGCAAGAAAACCATTCTTGTTCTTCTACGGTGTGTTTGTTTACATTCTGTAATGTAAAATTTGACAATTTGCTTTAAGAATTTGACATATGAAATGTTTGTTGCTGAACAATGTTGCCCAACCATTATAATTAACGCCATGGACTTTCTTGTTGCCGTGAGTTGTTGCTGTTGCTCAGATTGTGTTTAACGCTATACTCAGGAATGTGGCCTATGCACCCAAATGAGTGGGACTGACTTTCTGAACAACCGTGCGAGTCGCCTTGAGCCGTACGCGCATTGGAGCAGCTGTAAAGTATAGAAGTCGGGGTGTTCGCCAAAAATCACCGAACACGTTGATCCTAAATTCACTGTAGTACGTATACTACGCTATTAGTTATTCGTGTAAATGCTGAAGCACATCAAACAGCGTCAAAAAAGGAGGCCCAAAAAGAAAACGCCAGACGCTTGTCAAAATTTGTTTACATTATGTCCGCCATTTCTGCTGTTCGTGTTTGTTCTTGAGCAAATTTGTTGTTGCGAACATTTGTGAAATTAATAATTATTACAATGGATTTTCATACATTATTTCAGTAAAAATACTAAATTCAAAATAATAATTTTTACTTTTTGTTCGGAATTGTAGACTTCCTTTGTTTGCATATCAAAAACAGCTTTATGTTAAACTTTTTTGTTAAAATTTCTTACCACTGCATTATTTTGGAAGTATTTTCGACGATGAATCATTTCCGAAAAAAAAAACGTAAGTTCGGCGACAGTGAGAATCGGTCCGATCGAAGAGTTATGACGCCGAGAGAGCGCCGTCAGAGCGTTTAAAATGCTCCCAAAAGGTTTGTACAATAAATTATTTTTCGAACGCTGACGCTGTTCAATGTGCTTAGAACTTATAGGCCCCCACGGGCCGACAAGTTCACCAACTTGGTTGCGCAGCTTCGCCCACACACTTGTCACACAATTACATTACAATTACAAGCTAAATAGCAAATTCATTCAAACTTTGAATGAACTACATATTTGAAAAAAAAAATATAATGTAAAATTCTATGAATAAAATGTGTAAGAAAGCTCCACACACATGCCAACTGAGTTGCCAACAAGAAGCTCCGGCCTCAAGTTTTCGAAAGATTTTAAAATTGTTCCAACCAACTTGCAACCGGCAAAAAAGATCACAGACTGTGACATACATGGACAGATTTATAATGCGGATATTATACTACGAACATTGTTTGCCCTCGATGCACCATTGCTGCTCTTTCGCAAAATTTTGCTTGGTGTTGTGGTTAGAAAATGATTGTTGTCGACGCGGACAAACTACTTTGACCAGTATGAAACGTCAACTTGTTGTATTTGTTGTATTTATTTAGAACGTTATTTGGTTCTTCTATGTGTAATCACGATACCAAACAAAATTTTGAGAGAGCAGAAATGGTTCATCGAGGACAAACAATGTTCGTAGTTTAATATACGCATAAGAAAACCAACTAAGTTGGCGAACTTGAGAGCTTTAGTATATAAGCACATCGAACAGCGTCAAAAAATAATTTACTGTACAAACCTTATGGGTGAATTTTGCTCTCTGCCGCTCGGCGTCATGATGCTTCAATCGGATCGATTCTATTTTGTAACTGACGTCAAGCTTCGTCCA
This sequence comes from Myopa testacea, assembly GCA_949629155.1. NCBI lineage: Eukaryota > Metazoa > Arthropoda > Insecta > Diptera > Conopidae > Myopa > Myopa testacea. Next base: position 6,115,520 of record OX451348.1, on the reverse strand, counting down.
AAATACTTCGAAAACAATAAAATTCTTCAAAAAATGTAAACAAAAAGCAGATAACAAAGCAGAAACAAAAAGCCGATGTTTGATATGCAATTCCGGACAAAAAGACAACAATTATGCGGAAGGAAAAACACGAATAGCAGAAACGTCGTACATGATGTAAACAAATTTTGACGATCGTCTGGAAAGCAAACTTTTTTCTCGATCTCCATAAGAGCCCATGTAAATTCGACAGTTGAAAATGTATCTCCTGTTGCTCCGACTGTGTTTAATGCTGTAAACACATAGAATGTAGCTCAGCGCTATTGTAGCTGCATCTTGTCAAAATTACACAGGCTCTTATGGAAATCGAGAAAAAAATAAAAGGTAGCCGCTGCCTCTGCCAATGACGGCGACAATTTTGGAAAATTTTCCAATTTTGTCGCTGTCGCTGCTCTTGTTCTCCTTCTCTTTATGATTGTTTACATGGTATTTAACATTTGAGTTAATATTTTGAGCCAAAGTCGTACTGTGTGAGTTTTTATATGTTAATTATATTAAATTAAGTCGTACTGTGTGAGTTTTTATATGTTAATTATATTAAAATTAATTATCTATTAGTTTTTACTTTCAGAATGGATTTTGCGGATTTGATTTTGTAAAAATTAAACCAGCTGTTCTCTGTGGCTTCTCAGCAGCGCAGATTTTTGACAATTTGCTGAGACCGTCGTCGCTGAGCTACATTCTATGTATTTACAGCATTATGCTGTAAACGCACTGTTTTTCTGTTGTTGTTTTGTTTTCTGTTGTTTTCCCTGTTTTTCGCACGGTCAGCTGTACGTTGCATGTTCGTGTGTTGGGAAACCGTCTTCGTTATTTGTTTTTGCGCCGAAAAACAAATCGAAAAACATTGTTCATCAAATCGCTCTCTACTGATTCCATTCAAATAAATTACATTGAAAATTTAAATAGTTGTGTTGTATTATTACTCTAAACTTTGTCTGAAGGCTTAAAATTGGGGCGAAGCGAAGTTCGCCCGGTCCGCTAGTTATAAATAAAAAACAAGATGCAGGAAAAGGTTGCAATTCCTCCTGCTCTTTTTTGCCAACCCTTTCAGCAAATTCTTTTTTACAACTTGGAAATTCCTGTACAAAAGGAGGCTGGCGAAAAGATACAAAGCAGTGAAGGTCATTACAACAAATAATGGAAAATAGAATTAACAAACTACGATGAATGCGAACTAATAAATGCTGGTAGATTCCAATATGCGGTAGGTACAGAAAGCCGGTGCGTAAACGACAACACTGCTGCTGCTACTGATACGTCAAATCAACCACTCCGCACGATGCTTTCGTTGAAATGAAAGCATTTACAAATACTCTCTTAACCGATTGCGCGTACATGAGCTTGTGGACGCGCATAAATGTTTATAGTGTGACAGCGAGCAACTTTAAAAGCTTTTTTGAAGCGGCCTCAAGAGGCCTAGTGTAACATGGGCCTTTTGAGTCGGCCTCAAGAGGCCTAGTGTAACATGGGCCATTCTATATTATTCTTGTATGCTTTTATCACTGCGCCTTAAAAACGACGCTGCGATAAACCGAAATAACAGCGTTGCGTCAACATACGTTCTGACAAAAAGTTTTTAAACATTCACATGCACATGAACATTTTTTTGACATCTGCCGCCAGCTTCACTTCGTAGCTCATACCAAAATTGCAAATTCGAAGTAGTCTCCGTCAGTCAGAGATAATGAGATAGGACACTTCGAATTCGCTGTTTCAATACATATGAATTTTGCTGAAATTTCACTAAACCTATGATAAAAAAACGTGTGCGTTGTCCTCTCATGTGTACTTCGCCGCACAAAATCGTGTGCTTTGTCCTCTCATGTGTACTTCGCCGCACGAAGTGTACTTCGCCGCGGTATCACATGCACGCATGCAATATTGATTTTACGGGGTGTCTTTTTGCAAATGTCAAAAATATATTTAACAAAATAAACTTTTGCTTATGCTCAGATTATATACCTAAGATATCTACCAGTTCCTTATAATTATAATAAATGTATACTTTCAGATTTTACATAGTATTTGTTGATTTATTTGTTTATATTTAATTGGTATAAAGTTGTCGTTGTGCGAATATTTGGCTGTCAGTGCAAAGTTGTTCGAATTTTCACAAAATAAATTAAGATTAGTAACTCCAGAATGGTCGCATTTATATATTTTCATTTATTTTCCAATATATTTGAAAATTATCTATTGTTGATCCAATTGGGGGACTTAAATGCCCTTTTAACACCTACTGTTTGTATATTTGAGAAGCTTCACCACCTTTGTTTACATATGGTGAAAAATTAATTTCATAAAACCAATCAGAAGTTGATCGTTGTGAAATATTATTTTATAAAGCAAGCATAAGATAAGTTAAAAAATTATTAGAACAGATATTAAATAAGTGTAAAATAAAGTATACACTTTAAATATAATAAAATATATACTCAAATAATACGGAAAGTAGTGAATTTGTTTCTAAAAGTTCTTTTCTTTTAGCCCACTACAACAAGCTTACACGAAAGGAAAAAACGTTACGATGGGAAGAAAATGTGTTAAGAACTGCTCCGGAGTTAGATGTATCTTATTAATTAATTTGATGATATTTATTATTATTTTTATTAATTATGTACGGGTGCAATAGGCCTACTGGGGAAACAAAACACCCTAAAAAATTGGTAACGCGCTGCAATGCATACCTCCTGGGTAACGTGGAAATGCGTTATATAAATTTGTTTTTAATTATAGATTAATTAAATTAATATATACATATAAAACATTACTCCCTGTTCCCTATAATGATAATAAATATATGCTTCCGTATTTTACACAGTACTCATATATTCTCATGTATTTATTTGGAATAAAGTCGTTGTGCTAACTTTTTCTTCCAAATGCATAGTTGTTCGCCCCTCCACTAAAAAAATTACGATTACTTACTCCAGAATGGTCATGTTTCTTCCTAGGTTGGACAGTAATTATGCAGTAATTAAGAAGAAACTAATAAAGCATCATTTATAATATATTTAATTATGTATGCATGCAATAACAATTTTTTTTATTATATATATACACATATTATATTTATAAATCGTATGGCATGAAATTTTATCGATTGACTTAAAAACGTTCTAATCATATATGTTTTCTGGTCGCAGCAGAGTCAGCAGTATTTTCTGGTCGTGTTGACACTGTTTTTTTTTGCATTTGGCAAATATGTAGCTTAAAACGGAACTTAACACTACATAATGAGTAGCTGTAGCAAAGCCGATCTGCGGTTAAAGATATTTAAACCATATTTGATTGTATGTAATTTATAAATACCAACCTAACTTTTCAAACTGTCTAACCGTAAACATCATCTCAAAAGCCGACATGTGATTGGAAAAGTTCCTCATTGCCATATCCTAACAACGTTAGGGTAATAACGTGCCTCCTCCGTTCAAATGGTTGTCACGAGCGTAGATGACACTGTCCACCATGCCTTCGAACAACACAAAGCCAACCATTCAGAAAACAAGAGACCATGTTAACAAACATCGTTAAACAACATTAACATTATTAAAACATATTTGATGCGCTTAATATAATAATAGCTTACCTTGCAATAGCAATTTATTTATTATATGTTTAAATAATTTCGGAATTATCAATACCAGCGACCGTGTTTGCACCAGATTGTGAAACAAATATCGACAGCATCGACAGGGAGCGATGCTCCATTCCAACGATGCTTCCATTTCTCCCCTTCTTGTTGGAGAATTCATGCTTGGGCTTAAATATGAAGCAAATAAGAATTCAGTTTTTAATCCAGATATTTACATTACCTTGTGTTCAGCCTGCAGTAACAATTTTCCATCTTCTGCAATAGTTTTACAATCTGCTGTTTCTCCTATATATGTATCTTCTGCGTACAGTGAGTAAACTTATTATTTTTATTACAATTACACACGATTATCTAAGGTACGTGCTTTAGAAGAGGTCTCAAATATTTTTCTCACTATAAAATACTTCTGCTGCTTTAATCAGCTTATTTATTGGCTTACTTAATCAGTTTTTGTTATATTGTAAACAATTGCAAGCAATAATTTTACAACTAAATGAAAACGTGGTGAAACATGAAACAGCTGTTTCTTTTCAACATACTGAAAGACAGAAAACAAGAACAACAACATGGTAGCGCTCACGTATAGTGTACATGAATTCAACAGATTATAAAAAATAGACGTCAAAGCACTTTTTGAAGCGGCGAATTCGAAGTGTCCTATCTCATTATCTCTGCCGTCAGTGCGTTGCTTATTTTAGCCACTTCCATAAAGCGGCTTTCACAAAGTACGATTTGTGGTACAACTTGCTGCTCTCAGAAATCGTACGATAAATAAAGGAACTGCATTGTCGAGCGTTCACACGTTCAAGCAAGTTGTACGACTTCATTTTTTCATTGTTGTCGACTGATAAACATAAACGAAATGGACAACGCAATTCTGGCAGTCATAATAATTGATGATACACAAACAAGGTGTGTGATACACTCACAAACAAGGTAACTAAAAATCCTTATAAAATGTGAACTTTTTTTAAATATTTTGTGAGGTAGCCTATATTTTTAATAACGTCTTTAAGACGGTCCTGCATCGATTCCACACCTTTATGTACATAGCGTGGTTCGATTTTCACCCATTCCCCCTAAAGAATTTATTTTAGTCGAGACTTTGAGCTAATATGATGCGCGCTGATCCTTTTCTCAAGCATTTTCCATACTACTCAATGGGGTTGAGATCAGGACTCTGTGGTGGTATTTTGAGCATATGTGGAACATTGTACGCCAAGTACATCCTGGAGTTGTGAGCCATGCTTTTGGGATAATTATCTTGCTGAAAATAATATCCCTGATATACGCCTAATTTTTCAGCACTTGGCTTCAAATTTCTCTTCAATATACCGATGTATGCACGGTGGTCCATAACTTCCTCAATTATCTCCAAGTTACCAACGCCACTAGCAGCCATACACCCCCATACCATCACTCCGCCACGGACATATTTTACTGATAAATCAAACAAATCGCAAAAAGCGTATGGACTTCTCTCGCAGATACCAAAATGCATCTCTCGAGTTTTGGCGGAATGTTATATTCTCCGATGAGTCGAAATATAACATTTTTGGGTCTAATGGCAAACTTAGAATGTGGAGAAAACCGGGAGAATCTTACAATCAAAACAGTAAAATATGGCGGTGGCGGAGTGGTGGTATGGGGGTGTATGGCTGCTGGTGGTGTTGGTAACTTAGAGATAATTGAGGGAGTTATGGATCACCGTGCTTACATCGATATATTGAAGAGGAATTTGAAGCCAAGTGTTGAAAAATTGGGCGTATCTCAAGGATATTATATTCAACAAGATAATTATCCCAAAAACATGGCTCAGAACACCAGCATGTACTTGGCGTACAATGTTCGACACATGCTCAAAACACCATCACAGAGTCCTGATGTCAACCCCATAGAGCATATGTGGAATATGCTTGAGAAAAGGATCAGGACGCATCATATTAGCTCAAAGTCTCGACTAAAAGAAATTCTTCAGGGGGAATGGGTGAAAATCGAACCACGCTATGCACAGAAACTTGTGGAATCGATGCTGGACCGTCTTAAAGACGTTATTAAAAATATAGGCTACCTCACAAAATATTAAAAAAAAAAGTTCACATTTTATAAGGATTTTTAGTTACCTTGTTTGTGAGTGTACGAAGACTTTATTGGAGCTAATTCAGTGACTTTGTTGCGTTTTTAGTTAATAACTTTTGAATTAATTGATGAAATTGGTTTATTTTTTTGTTAAATTTAAGGAAATGGCTTAATAAACAAAGCTTTATTAATTTTTTTTTTAAAATTCTTGCTACATATTCACTTTTCTTATCAATAAAGTTTTGACCAAGTGCTGTACGAAGACTTTAGTGGAACACTGTATATCCTTTGCGTCAGCACCGGATTTCTCACTGCACTTATTTTTTTTAGTTATCTTTTATAGCAGTGGAATTTTTATCGATTTATCTATATTTCTTAAGAAGACATTCATAAGCATTGTCTTTCAAATGTTTCGTTTTATATACTTAAAAAAAATCTTCTGAAAAATCTTTGTAGAGGTTAAAAAACTCCTTCCAAAAATTCCTATTCATGTCATCCGAACACTTCGAGCACATTTTTCAAATGACGTTTGCACCGAGTTGTTTAAAGCTTTTTGGCAGAACATATTTGACGCAACGCGGTTTTTTCAGTTTAGTGCAGCGTCGTTTTTAATACGCAGTGATAAACACAACTCAAGACGCACTAATTTAGGTACAACAGTCAAAGAGTATTAATACATAAAGAGATTTCACGAGACCAATGATGCTATCAACATTTACAACCTTATAATGTAAATAGTTTCAAGACGTAAACGAAAACGAAACATATGTTTTTCATGAATTTTGTTTTGTGCTTTTCGTCATTTTTCGTTTGTTTGACAACTGCGCATAACAAAAGTCGAGGAAACTGTTTGGAAGACGTTTTTTAATGAGTATGAAGGGATCGGAATTCGTATGCCAAGTAAAGTATGAAAGAAAGAACAGCGGGCTATGAGAAGAACGGTGCGATTCGTCTTCTTTTGCTTCTCTTACAATAACAAACCATGTGTAGCCGTCCGTCCGTCTGAAATCGTTTTAAATTTTGCATTTTATGGTTTTTGAAAGAAATTTTGCTTTTTTTAGCTTTGTTCTGCTTCTTGTTCGATGCCCAACCTTTGTAAACCGCTGGCACGATCTACGTTGCGAGCATAGCGTGCTGTTGAAGAATTTGTATGTGCAGAAGATGATATGTAGTCGGCATATCAACAAATTGAATACGTTATACGAGTAACACTAAAAAGTTAATAGAAGCAAAATTATGGAAATATTTATATTATTTGTTTCTGGTAATACAACGTATAATTTGAAATAAATCTACTACAGCCCATTAACCTCAATTTCATTTATAACACTTATTAATTCTTGTTTTGATTTGTAATGGTAAAGAGCTTTAAGTACATATTTTTATCGGAGGGGTTTTGCAAATAAAGTTGCGTAAAAAAAATAAAGTAAAAACTACCGTGAAGTTTTTTGTATACAGAAATGTTGTATTAGGTTCTTTGTTTCGAACTTTTCTTTCCCGAGATAGTTTAATTCAAATGAGAAATATTTTCACCACATTAAACAAATTTTGGAATATCTAATTTTCATTCTAATTCGAAAAACTCAAGGTGAGTAAAACAGAAAGAAAGCGAGAAAATTAGCAAAAAAAACGAACAAAAACTGGATCAATGGCGGATGTAAAAATGCGAAGACTTTTGGAGAAATAATATAATAATAAATAATAAAAATTAGCTTCATATATATGTATGGTAGTTTATATAATGTTACTTAATAAGTGCTGTAAAATAATGTTTAATAAGTGATGTATTGTGGAACGATTTTCCGTCATCCATGTAAAATTTGGTTTGGAGACATTTAATATTAGGAGACATTTTTGGAGTTTAATAAGTGTTACTAATGACATCGGGTCTGCAGTAGATTTATTTCAAATTATACTTTGTATTATATTACCACAGACATATAATATAAATATTTCCATAAGTTTGCTTCCATTAGCTTTTTAGTGTTACTTGTGTAACGTATTCAATGTATTGATATGCCGACTAAGTAGATCCTCTGTCTATACAAATTCATCAACAGCACGCTATACTCGCAACGTAGATAGTGCCAGCGCTTTACAAAACTTGGGCATCGAACAAGAAGCAGAACAAAGCTACGAAAAGCAAAATTCTTTCAAAAACCATAAAATGCAAAATTTAAGACGATTCCAGACGGACGGACGGCTGCACATGGTTTGTTATTGTAAGAGAAGCAATCCCTTCATACTCATTAAAAAAAGATCTTCCGAACCACTCACTCCTTAGTAGATCATTCAATTTTGCTTTGCTACGAGCTCAGCTGTCTTTAGTTAGCAGTCAAAGTGGTCGACCGCGATATCGACCAGTCTTTCGACCTGAGCTTAACTCGACTCATTCAAACTAAATGTTGATAGCATCATTGGTCTCGTGACATCTCTTTATGTATTAATACTCTTTGAAACAAAGGGTTCAGAGCACAAGTGTATCGTCAGATCGCGGAGAGAGAATATGACTTGGACTCCTTGATAAAATGGTGCGACGTAAATTGTTTGAAATTAAATCTTAAAAAGTGCAAAAGATAACTTTTTAACGGTCAAACCTAGATTTATTTGAGTACAATATTGGCAATTATAAAACCGATCGTTTGGATACTGTAAATGATGATCGGCGTGGTTCTCGATCATAAGCTGCGTTTTCATACACATATTGACCATATAAGTAATAGAGCCAGCAATGAATTGGGTTTCATTAAACGTGGGTTTCTGTTTACGGAACCTTCGCTGGGATCAATCTACGTTTGCCGTCATACGAGTCTCGGCTTAGGCTTATAAATTTATCCTCACTGGTTAATCGCTGGTCAATACTTAGGTGGCCTAGGTACCTAGCTTATTTACTAGGTAACATTGACATCAACACTCCTCGTCGCACTTCGAGAAGATGCGATTTTCTGCAGTTAAGCTTTGCAGAGCAACATGTCTCCCACATAAACCACTTAGGGCCAGTTTTTCAGTGCTCGGTTATCGTCGTTTCTCAGTTAACCTTCGTTTAAACGACACATTGTGTTTTTCAGTGTTCGTTTAAACGTCGTTTAACCGGCCAATATTGGTGAATTAAACTCCGGTAAATTTATCTTTTTGATAGATAAAGAAACAGCTGTTTCTTCGAGTACAGACATTTACCTTTGTTCAAAACGATGCTAATAATTTTGTTTATTTGCACCAGAACAGCTGTTCTCTTTGTAAAAATGAAAAGATTGTCAAGTACTGCCAAAAAAGGTTTAGGTATACGCTAAATATTCATTGAATTTAGATAAATTCTCTATGAAATATAATAAGATACGTTTAACATAGATAAGTTAAACTCGCACTGTAAAACTCAAATCTCAGTTAACTTTTGTTTGGCGTTTAACTAATCGCCGTTTAAACGAGCACTGAAAAACTGGCCCTTAGAAGCGCCTGCGCAGATTTCAACATTGTATACCCAGCTATTGCCCTGACTGAACCCGTTTATGTAGCTAAAAATAAGATCCTCAGTTTCTTACAACTATTAAAATATTGTTATCATTAATGTTATTATACTTTATTAATTTGTATGTACAGTGTTGGCTAAAGAATTAGCACAATTAAAAACTTTTTAAAACAAGTAATTTTTTTTTATAAACCTACACTGAGAAAAAAAAAATCTTTCATACAACAACTTCAGACCGTTAAAAAAATGTTACGTAAAATTATTTGCGACAAGTGTAACATTGTTCAACTGAGAATTTAAACCTGATCCAAATAGAATTTTGCCTTTAAAAACAAAAGCGTCATCCTCGACACCACAAAGACCAAGTTGTTGTAAAATATTAAATTCAAAAGTATTTACCCTAAGCGAAAAATTGTTGCCAGAACAATTTTACTCTTAGATTATGCTATTTTAATGTGACACTGTTGCCATAAGAGTAAATTCTTCTGTCAAAAGCACAAAATTATTGATTTCTAAGGGAACTAACGGTACTCTCCAAGATGGACCTTGTCAAAATAATGTTTTCGCATTTGTCGCAAAGATCTACACTTTTGGATCTTTTTTCAGAGCGTCGCTTGAGTTCATCATTATTTCGGGCGATCAGTTCAGTGAAGTTTAGTTTTACTAAAAATTAGCTAACGTTTATTAAAAATGAATGTTGAAGAAAGTAATCAAGTTGTTTTGAATATTGATAATGACAGTTTCGATCTATTTATGTCGTGGAAATTATCAAGCGTAGCTATTGAAACATTAGCCGCATTCAGCGGGCGAGCGCTCAGGGAGCGCTCAGTCGTTTTGATGTCACTGAACGTACCCTATTGTTTACATATTCACGGAGCGGTCGCCATTTTTTGTAGCGAACAATTTTTACGCTACTTTTAAGCATTAAACACAATTGGAGCAACAGGATACAAGATACATTTTTAGCTGTCAAATTTACATGGGCTCTTATGGAGATCGAGAAAAAAGTTTGCTTTCCAGTTTGTTGCCGTGGTTTGCATTCCATTTTGTATCTTGTCTCCGGGCTAATTTCTAATTTTGACAGCAACAGAATCATTCTTGTTCTTCTTCGGTGTGATTGTTTACATTGTGTCATGTGAAATTTGACAATTTGCATTGTGAGGGGTGTCACACTAGGCATCTTAATGCCAATTTATTTAAGTTAATATTTAACGAAATTTTTATTATTATTATTACAAGCAATTTATTTCTGAAATAGAAAATATACGGCATTCCTATTTAAAAAAAATTACACATTATATTTATCAATTGCTAAAAGAAATGGAAAATCCTCTAAAAAAGATGCTGGAGAAAATGTAAGAAACAGTTGAAGGTTTTCTAAGACGGCCTCAAGTAGCCTAGTGTTACACCACCATTAAGAATTTGACATGTAACTTTTGTTGCTGAGCAACAGTTGCCCAGCCATTATAATTAAAGCATTAACCACAACCAAGGCTACAGGCTACAAGATACAAGCGGCATCTGTCAAAATTACATTGGCCCTTATGGGGAACAAGAAAAAAAACATTGATTTCCAGTGCCGCTACGTATCTGCGGTTAGCCGCTACGCATCTTGCAGCTAGCCGCTAGGCTTCACGCCGCTTGCAGTCGATCGAGTTCTATTTTTCTCTGGCGGCGTAGGTATGCTTCTTCTTCTTTTGTGTTTGTTTACGTTTTACATATAAAAAGATTTGCGTTTTGACATTTGCTGCTGGCTTCACGCCGCTATCACTGGAAGCACTGAGGTTAGTGCTGGAAGTTAGCTACTTTTGCAGTTAGTATCTTGTAGCCTGTAGCCTTGGTTGTGGTTAATGCTTAACGCCATGGAATTTCTTGTTGCCTGGAAATGTTGCTGTATCCTGTTGCTCCAATTGTGTTTAAAGCATTACGCTACATTTGCCATAGTTGCAGCCATGACATTGATGAAATTTTTAACACGCGTGGAATGATGGGTGAAAAAATTAAATTTCGTTATTGTCTTCAAAAGTGGCGAATTGAAAATACTGTAAGTTATCATTTTTGGATAATGGTTGGATTCATATTCGACGCAGAAATTTACATATAATGACGAATATTTTATATCGTCATTGACTACTGGCAAAGAATATTGTACCTCTGGTTTTCAGAGTAACGAGAGAAATTTACCGAAACTGAAGTGAATTTGTGTCTTTCTTGTGAATCCCACGTTATCTAATTATTATAATCTTTATTCGTAATTTAAGAACTGTAATCAATTTCAGTACGAGCTCTTGTCTTGTTGCGGAAGTGACAAAACGATACCAAATAGTGTCACACAGTGGGTAAATTCTTCACCAGAGTCAGATTCCAACGATTTAAATATCCAAGATATACTTGCAAAAACTGTATAAGGAAAAGATATATTGATTAAATACAAAAACAGTAATCTACTCAATGAGGCAGAGCAAACGTCAATTGTACGAATTGTGATCGATAACTTTATCCTAAGTAACATAAAAATGGATCCAGGTTTTATGACGAAAGTTGCGAAATCTATTGTCGAAACCTTTCCTTCTGAAAATGAGTCTACGTACTACGTTCTACGTAATAAAAAAAAATCCTTCTGGAAAGTTATACGATCGGTATTTTAATATAAAATACAAGCGTAAAAGTATAAACTTACAGAACCCTTCATGCAAAATTATTAAAAATGCTGAAGCTTTCACAGAGAAAGCAACTATTGAAAGCAACAAGAATGTTGTCCCACTGGAAAAAGACGAATTTGAATCATTGCAAATGTTCTTGAAGTATAACATTCCGAGCAATTTATGCACTTTATGGGAGCAAAGCTCATATATTCGTCTGCAATCTCTTTCTTGCGAAAATTTTAGTACTATTTTAGAAGAGTGGCCAAGATTTAAATACCCAAATGGGCATGAATTAATAGATATCGATTTCGAAATGCTTCATTCAGGCAAAAAAAACCACATGTTAATGAAATTTGAAGATGCTGAACAGAGAATCAATAAAGTATTTTTCCCATCCCATATAAAGGACAAATTGAACATGAAATATTATAACCAAATACGTTTGCCAGAACTTCAAACAAGTAAGTTATTTTGTTAATTTTTTTTAGTTTGATTAAAACTTATATTATTTCTTTTTCATACCGTCTAGATACCAGACATTTCTTTCTTCTCAATTTGCTTCATGCCATTATTTTGCCTCCGAGAATTAATAGATACAACAAGCCATCAATATCGGACGCACAAAACGACATGATATTTCATCTCGTAAATTTAAACAATCTTAAGCAGAAGGAAACCGAATTGAAGGAGCTTGCTGCCAAAGAAGGGCTAAAAGTCCAACCAAAAGTTTTTGTTATTGGGGAATCTACCGAGGTTTTTTTAGAATTCTATGTTTATTTTAGCCATATACTTTACAAGGTTCCCAGCCTAATTCGCGCCGTGGACTTAGTAATTAAAATATGCTTTGTGTTCAATTTAGAATATTCCGCGAAAAGCAAATATGTGTGGATTTTTTTGCAACAATATTTTTACGAAATTCCCCATTCAGAAAAAATACCTAAAATTCAAAATATTATAACTAAATTTATATATTATGTTATATATAATAATATTATAACTAAATGTCGATTGAATTCCTCTCTAAAACACATATTTGCTCAATTTGCGACGAACTGGTTACAAACGATGATATAGTCTACCATTTTTTGATAGTTTTCATAAAAATCTTTGATCTTATCATGCTTGATGAATTCGACGATGATATTTTAGAAAAATTGTCTTCCTTAATTTTGAACATAATAAATTTGTTTTCGAAATTTTCAAAGAAAACCTAAAGCCGAAGTTCCATTTTATGGTGCATTATCCAACTATTATAAGGCAGTTAGGCCCGTTAAAATATTTATGGAATTTTAGGTTTGAAAACAAGCATCAGATTTTTAAAAAATATTCTAATGTCATTACATCTCGCATAAATATTCCTTACACTTTGTGTATAAAAAGCAGTCTTATTTTTTCTCATGCTCTAGTGGAAAAACAATTTATACAATCAAATGTTTCAAATCTAAAGAATGTTGATTTAACAAAACTTTATTATTATCCATATTTGTGTACAAGTATGACTTCTGGTTACGAAGTCTACAGTTTGTCTCATAATGGGATTTTGTATACACAAAACAGTTTTGTCAAATTGAATAATGGAATAGTTGAAGTCCTTAAGATTTTTTATAAAACGAGAGATGAAATTTTTTTAATTTGTCAAGAAGTAAACACAACTTTTTTGGAACAGTTTCAATCGTATAAGATTGTGGCAAACACCCACTGCTACTTTCTGAAAAAAATTGAAGAATTTTCTTTACCTGTAAAAGCTTATTCCTTAAATGATATGAGTAGAATTTTAAGATTCTAAATTATGTAATTGCTTAAATTATATAAGATTTCAAGATATGTATGTATATTAAAATGTACAAATAAAATATTGAAACATTGAAATCAAACTAGCAAAGCGTTTTTATTATACTCTCAAGGCAACCATATGTTATTCGTTACAAACATCTAAATATTTGTTTTTTCAACAAGCTTCTATTTCAACCAAGTATTTAATGTATTTGTGTCAAAGAAATCTTCAATAACTTATATTCTTGAATCAAATATTAAATATTTCCTTTGCAACAACTTTACATTTGTGACGTAAGTATAAACGCATTTCACGCAAAGACTTTCACTTTCAATTACCAACAATTTTCAAACTTCTGATGAATACTTTTAGTGTTGGATCAAAATGACAGATCAACAACTTCATAATTCTCAATTCAAGGGTATGAAGTTGTTGGGTAGAAAATGACCAACGAAATTTGTTGTGGTTAAATATAAAATTCTTGGTTTTACCTATGCAGTTTTCTGAGTGTAGTAGTTCTTATTTCTTTTAAAAACATGTTCAATTATTTCACAGCTTAAAAACAAACAATAATTTGAAGAACAGAAAATTATTTATTAATATTTTTTCATATTTTAGATTACAAGTCGATTTTCTTACGGACACCCAATTAGCACACTTTAAAAATAATATAATTTAATAGCCGCATTTAACAGTTTTCATTAATATTTTGTTGGATATCCTTTTTGCCTTATAACGGCTTGTAATCTTCGAGGCAAACTCTCAACCAAGTTTTGGCAGCGGCTTCGGGAAATGGAATTCCATCCATCTTGAATGGCCCGCCAAATCTTGTTACCGTATAATCTTGCAAACTTCAGTCTTGCTTCAATATTTTTCTTCGACACAAATGGTTTCTTTTGTGCAACATATCCAAACAAACGTGCCTCATTTAACCTTCTTCGGATGGTCCTACTCCTAATTGCTATCTGGTGATTCCGGGCTATATTTTCTTTTATTTCGCGTGAAGTTATAAAGGGATTTTTCTTTGCTTCAACCGTAATTAGTCTGTCCTCAGCATCAGATGTCTTTCTTGGAGGCGCTCTTCTTTTTACGGGTTCGGAACTTTTATAATTTTCATAATGCTGTAATGCATTATAAACCATTTTTCTTGACCGGCCAATATTATTTGCTATTTCTGCAATAATTTTACCGTTTTTTTTCACGAAAATTATTATTTTTCTCTGCTCTGGAGTACACGACGTCTTATGACCCATCTAGTGTAAATTATTTAAAAAAGTTTTAAACTACAGATAAATAAAGTTGTATAAATACTTACTGCTTTGAAAGTTTATCACTCTTGCTCGAATTAAAGAAAAAATCATTTCATTTACCAATAAAAATGTCCACGTGCTAATTCTATGTCCACCTCACTTGAGCGAATGTAAGAAATTTTTTGCAATAATTAAGGAACTGCTCATATTTCTAACGGTAGTTTCCGTTGTATACAAGATTATACGTTCAAGGTTAAAATAAAACCACAGAAAATTGTGGCAGCTATAACAATTAGGATATTTGGTGTTTTAATTTCGCATAATGCATGGTGTGCTAATTCTTTGACCACCACTGTATGTGACATGAAGTATAAAGCCATATGGCTTAGTTTAAGCACCAATAAATAAATTTGCAATGTTCTCAGGGATAAAACTTCACAAAGAGCACATTTTGTAGACGCACAAATCACAGATAGAAATAATTTAGATCAACTACACAAAATCCCCGATATCGTATGTATGTTGTCAGCAAAATACTTGAATCTTACAATACCCCACGCAACTGGAACGCCATAAAACAATGTCTTAATACTCATTATTTATTTATTTATTTATTTATTAGTGCTTAAACTAAGCCATATGGCTTTATAGTTAGTGTTACATACATAAAAATTAATAAAGTGTAATGAAAAATTATTGAGAATCTATATATATAAAATCCCTATGCGTTTCTGTTAGCGAAATATGTCCGGGACTGTGCTAATTCTTTGACCACCACTGTATGTGACATGAAGTATAAAGCCATATGGCTTAGTTTAAGCACCAATAAATAAATTTGCAATGTTCTCAGGGATAAAACTTCACAAAGAGCACATTTTGTAGACGCACAAATCACAGATAGAAATAATTTAGATCAACTACACAAAATCCCCGATATCGTATGTATGTTGTCAGCAAAATACTTGAATCTTACAATACCCCACGCAACTGGAACGCCATAAAACAATGTCTTAATACTCATTATTTATTTATTTATTTATTTATTAGTGCTTAAACTAAGCCATATGGCTTTATAGTTAGTGTTACAGTAGAAGTCAGCATGCCTAAAGCGCTCAGAGAATTGTGTGCCTTGATCTGTGCCTTTTTGGGTGCCTACTTGAGCCGCAGAAATTGTGGGACAAGTTTCTTAACCACTTTACAGCAGACCTACCTGGAAGACATTCGGATCATTGTAGAACACACGCAGACTATGAAGATCTAGGCCTACGCGATGTCCAAGAAATTTTTATTTTACATGGTAAAAATTGTACTGACATCGGTCTTAAAACTCCACCTCAAGACTTGCCCTATGATGCCGGAGCAGCACTTGATATAATGAAAGAAAGAGCAACAGGTCAATATATGGTCGAAAGTTTAAACGATGAACAGGGTATTGCTTTAATAGAGTTATAGATGCAATATACACATCTAGCAGATCATCAAAATGCTTCTTCTTAGATGGACCTGGGGGAAGTGGAAAAACCTACCTATACAAAACCCTCTTGAGCGTGGTGCGAGGAAAGGCGATATAGCGTTACCTGTGGCCTCCACGGGAATCGTGGCCAACTTTTTAAAAGGAGGTCGTACATACCATTCCCAATTCAAACTGCCAGTACCGCTGATGGAGACGACGGTTATCACAAAAAATGTTGTTTTTAAAGAAATTTTCTCAAACAATATTTGAATCAAATACAAACAATCGATATTAAGTGTGATTAATTTTTTACTTTTGATGCTCCAAAATAAATAAACCAAAAAATGTAAGGTGAGAAAGTCCAAAAGACTTCGCAATAATTTTTACGAACTAAATAAAAAATAACTTCCTGGCGAAGTCAGGCTTATATACTAGTTACGAATATATAACAATATTAGTTTAAAAAATTATGCAGACAGAATACCAACCAATATAGGTACACTTGAATACCAACTTACAAACTTAGCACAGGGCAACAGATCAATAGGAGAGTTTTATAGAAGGTATATAAGCATTGCTCTCTTTGATAAGCCCACACAAAACGGTCTTATCGAATCATACAGGAACAATGCATTGGACACCTTCGTCCCAGGCCTAAATGGAGATCTTCGGAGGCTATTAGCAAGATACTTTGGTATATTAAGTGTGGTTAGAAACAAAATCTTAGGAGAAGCTTATATCTCGCTTGAATCTTACGATGCCCCACACAATTGGAACAACATAAAATAATGTCTTAATACTCATTATGCAGACAGAAGAGATATACATAGGTACATTTGAATATTAACTTACAACCTTAGCATAGAATAGAAACCCACAGAAACCATTCTTATCGAATCATACAGGAACAAAGCATTGCACACTATAACTACCAAAAACCACCCACCCCACCAAGGCCACTACCTCCCAAATCCCTAGTGGGTCTAAGCCTGAACCTATTTACGGCATCCTCCACAAAGAATCCAACCCAACTTTCATGTAAAATTCACAATCGCGCAGAAAAACACTTCAGTTAATCCGTATGATTTATCAGAATTAGAGCAATTTTTGGATTAAGAAAACGAGACAACAACCATTCAATGAATTTTATCGTTAATTTTTTATATTAAAAAATTATTCTTTACCTTACTTCGAGGCAAAACCGAGGACACATTTTAAAGATATTAATAGACATTATTAATGTAATAAAAATTACATCCAACCGACAATAGTCCCTAGACAACAACCAAATGAATCCTTTTTTTCTAGTTCAATAGGTGGCGACACAAAAATTAAATTTTACCTACTTCCATCATAACGTTCATTCCACGCCATACTAGGCAATGACAGCCTAAATGACCTCAATGCAATCTTATTTTTAACGAAAAAACTACATAACACCAAAGTTAGAATTAAAGGATTCCCTACAGAAAATATTAATAATATTTCAATAAGAGACAACCATATTTTCAATTTTTCAATTTATTTAGAAAACTTTGGTGCACAATAAGATATATATCTTTTATAGTACAAATGTGTTACGGATAATCAAATAACAATAGATGACAATATATAAATAATTTAAAAAATTTACCATATCTCGAATGAAGAAAAAAATTGGACTCAAAAATATCATAAACAAATTTCCAAACATGTTCTCCGACTCTCCCACAACTGTCCATATCCAGTTCTGCCTAGTTGTGTTTTCAATACATAATCGGTGAAGAAAATATTAATATAATATCTGAGAAGAAACATCTTGGCGTAACTTTTGATCGACAGCTAGGTTTTCCTATGCACTTATATTACAGTATTATCGCAAAAGCTAATTCACTTCTTGGCTTCATTATTAGGAATTCTAAGCATTTTAATGATCTATTTACATTAAAAACATTATATGTGTCGTTGGTTAGAGCTAATCTAGAATATTGTCGTATCATATGGTATGTATACATCTTCTCTCTCTAGGATAGAAAGGATTCAGGATATTAGAGACATAATTTGGTTTGATATTAAATGTTCTGAGTTTCTGGAACATTTATGCTTTCGCTTGCCCTCTAGATACCTGAGATGGCATGAGTCATTTAATGTTCCTTTCCATAGGGTGAACTTGGCACAAATGAGCCCATAACGTGTGAGATTGTCTGAGATTGTCGAACACGGTGTGCAAGGATTTAGATTTTAGTTGTACTCTTAGTAAAGAAAATGTTGTAAATAAACTAAAATTGTTGTGTTAGTATTAAGCAGTCCGTAAGAATATTTTGTATTCAATTGGATGGTAAATAAATAAAAAGTCGAGGCGAGTTGATCGGCACACTGCTGTTGGTTTAATGCCCGTCGTCACCAAGTCATACAAAATCATTGTACGAAAATGTTCACGATTTAAGTCCATTTTTAACCAATGAATGTTTCAAGTATCTGTGAACAACACAAATAGGCCTCGAATGTGAACACATTCTGAGTACGTTCACCATTAAAAATTAAATTTTACGATGACAATGTTAAATTTTACATATTCAAATAGTGTTGCCGTATCTCACTAAGTAGCAACCCTAGTATAAATAAGAAATGTCTAATCTATATTGTAAGCTTGCGAACCGCAGATATGGTAGATTGTAAGAAAATAGAAATTAGACCAGTAAGAAATATAGAATTTATAAGCAAAATATCATAATAAAAAAAATAATAAAGTAAATGATATTTAATTTTTATGGAATAAAAAATAAATGTAGAATGTATAATGAAATATCTGTTTGTAATAAGAATGAAATAGAAAATATAACAGAATCTAATTTCATACTCAACCTGTCAAAGAGTAAAATACACAATTGTACTAATATTAATAACCAACACATATGTATGTATTAGAAATAGAGGAAATACGCTCAGACATACAAGCCCTAAACAAATACAATGGGAACATTAAAATTGATAACGAAACCTACCAGTTCAACGGATCGTACCTAATCAAATAGTTCAATTGAAATAAACAATCAACATTTTATATCCGAAAAAAATACGTAGCGAAAACCATTACCAGCCATTTTGTTGGCATATTCAATTTCCAACACAGAGGAAGAAATACTATCACTCAACTTAATAAAGGACCCAAGAACGGTTGATATTAAGGAAATGAAAAGCATCAAAACTGAAAATTATATACATTTATCAATAAATGTATCACTGGGAGAGTTAACACCCGAAATATTTATAGAAAGTCAACGCCCGAAATATTCAGGATATCAGATGACAACCACTAATCAACCACTAAGCAATAAGGTGCGAAATAGCAAAGACATCCGTTCCCACAGTTCCCAAAATTGCAACGTCAACATTTTAGACTTAAACGTTGCATAAGCTAAGCTATAAACTAGCGTAAAATTGTAGAATTGTAGAAGTAGAAGTCTAGTCTTAGTTCAGTACTGTCCCCTTAATAAAGACCAAATTCTCATGTTTCTTTTCAAAAATTAACTTTCTTCCAAAAAGATATGATCCGAAATATTAAATTCTCCAGTCTATGGCTAATAATTCTTTCTTTCTTTTAGCTGACAAATGTCAAAATAACATGCTCTTAAGGGCAACAATGTTTTTCGTTCGATTTGTACAAATCCATGTACGTTGAAGATCCATGATGTTGCTTTTTTTGAATTGAAAGGAATTTAATTCAGGTACCCAATTTTTCCTTCTGGATTGTGGGATCCGAAGATGTTAGTAGTCTTAAAGTTGGTCTTCATTTAAACTTAACTTCTTTCAAGCACTGAACATAAAATATTGACTCAAATTAAACTTAGCAATACATAGTATATATTTTGGTACTGTTGTTCAGAATATCACCTGCCATTTCCCAAAAATACCTACCTATTCAATTTGCAATAATATTACACGAAAACCACATATGTACAATGTACATTGTACATGTATTAAAAAGAGGCTTTACCTATGTATAAATACTTTCAAAAATAGATCCAAAAATTGAGAAAAATTAACACGTATCGGCGGGAAAGCCCTTATTTTTTTTTTGTAGAAAAGTCAGTACCTAAATAAAATTTATCAAAAAAAAAAAATGATCATAACGTATATAAGGTTGGTTCATAGCATACTTTAGCAACTCTGAAAGTACGTATTTGTAACAATAAAATCATTGTGGCGTTAATAATTTAGGGTAACATTCGGGTAAAAAGAATACGTATATTGGAAATACCCACCAATAACCACAAATTATCGCTAAAAATCCAGAATCTTAAAAGGGCCTTTCTAGGGTAGAATCAAATATTTGTACGACGCCTTGTAATTATTTACGCTTTACAATCCCCTTTTTATAATGGACCCATTGGTACACTTATGCATGAATATATACATACATATAATCTTTCTAAATTTTTCTTTACATAATTTTTGTGTATTAGCAAGCATTAAAAAAATTCATTTCGCAAAAAATTTGCAATGTGTTGTAAACATCTTAAAAATATGCTGTGGAAAGAAATTGAAAAACCATTTCTTATTTGCATAGAAATTTTAAAAGATAATGTACAAGAATTTAAATTGCTTTTTGGTTTTCTTCAAATGCCTTTCTATTTAAATTCAAGAAGGCAGTTGAAAGGGTCTCGACAGGATTGTTGCAAGACCCTTTATAAAGATAAATGGTATAAGGTGCGTTTTTGCGCAATAGGAACTCAAATAAATATATTTATGTATACATACCTAAATGCACAGATATGCCTTTATATGGTTTAGTAAAAGGAACAGACGTAGTTGGAGGGGAAATATGTGCACTGCACCAAAAATACAAAAGTTCATTATCCTGAGAGGGAAATGTGTATGTACATACATATATGTATGTATGTATGTACTAAATCTATCCCAACTTCAAAGACTTTAAAAAATGCAATGGGTGATGACTTTAATGAAATCGCGAACTCACATTTGCGCTCAAAATAAAGGAACATTGGCTTGAAGGGTACCTGAGGCAGCTATCGCAACTCGTCCTCTTTCATGAAGGGTGCGTGAGCATCCTTTCGAAGGCATTAGTATACTGAGTACTGCGTTCAGATTTCATTAACAGTTTATGGGAATAGTTTTTTTTAATAAAACATTTCAAAGTACGAATTAGAAATAGTGAGCAGCTGCAACCATTTATTACTGTAAGATTTAATATAATAGTTTATTATTTAGTTTAGTATAATATTTGCTTTTCGTACATTGAATCTTAGCATTAAAAACATTGTTAATTCATTGCTTCTTGGTATAAGGAGAAGGATTTATTTTATATTACGTTTCGTACGATATTGTATACTGTGATTTATTTCATATTAATTATTTAATTACATAGATATTTACATCTTTACGGTTTATTATAAGTAATAATAATTCGAATCGCAAATTTGAATAGAAAATTTTAAGAGTACTTTTACTAGGTTGGGTTTCAGACGTACGCAATTTTTGGGAGTGATCGATGAGCGATCCTTATTTCGCAGACTATGTCGTAAATGTACATACATGTACGCGCACGTTTATTCACATATCATATGTATGTATGTATGTATGTACATACTGATGACTTCAGTACACATTCACAGACTCTAATTGCAGTTCCATGCAAGGCCAAAATTCGAACACGATTGTTAAAAAACATATTGGGAAAGGATTTAATGTTTTGCTGTGCGAGGACATTTGTGCGTGTTTGTGTAATATATAAAAGATGTGAAATTATGTTACACAGGGGCAACCCGTTATTACGGTCTATGTATTTTTATTATTTATTTTGGCTAGATTTCATTTTTTAAAGCGAGAAAGGGATGATTTCTGGATGGTTTCACCCCTTCGAATTGTAAAAAGCAGACTTTGGTGTTCATCTGGCGCAAGTTTTTAAATTTTAATTTATCTCGTCTGTAGTTGCAAATAGTTTGTCGTTAGTCAAGCACAGAGATTTACGATGTATTGATTAGCTCTTCCAGTCTACCGAATGAAATTCGAAAATCTCGAAATGTACCAGTCTGAAAGTATTAACGAACGATTTAAAAAACTACGAAACATTTATATTTTTTCCTAGGCACATACTTGGATTGTGCGCATTTAAATTTTAAAGTGAATATAAATAGCAGAAAGTTTAACCCAAAATATCAAACATAAAAACCGCCAAAACAATTATTTTTACCGAATTTACATAAACATATGACCGATCATCTCAGTTGGTTGATTAAATAAATAAAATATTGTCCATTAATTTTAAAGTCCTGAGTTCTTGACATGAATTTAGTGCATTGCAAAAGGTAAGATGAATTAATAGATCTACTTGAAAACTTACTTAATTTTCCCGTGTATGAAATGAAATAACGAGTGCACAAAGTTGATTCCACAAATAAAATAGTAAACCACTGAATTTGCCGAGGACGCATTGCTTTGTAAATTTAAATTGACTTCTGTGTCGCGTGTTTCAATGTGTTCAAGATGGCTGTCGTTTCTTACACGCGCTGAGTTACAATGCATGTTTTTGGTTTTAGGTTTTCGTACATCCTCAAAAGCCACCAGATCGAAACTGTGAATCACTGAATTGAATTAACTTGAAAATATTAGTGAAATTGTGGACTTTATTTGGAAAGAAATATCAGGAACGTGTAGTTCATGGGTTATATTCATCTGCACCGTGTTCTTAATCATTTGGGACGGCCGATAGAATTTAGAGCAAGATTAGACCAGCGTGGAGCACTGCAACGTTAACCACAACGCAGTCGTCAAGAAACTAAAATTTCTACCGACGCTAAGAAAGTATAGATGAGAGAATTAGCAAAATTCTACGACAACAAAGAGATGTCCCTCGTAATCTGCATAATTTTACTGACATGGGCTTAAAGGACATATATCCTTCAATCTACTATTTTCATAGAAATTTCGATGAACTTGTTAACTTCAGTTATCAACAATGCAGTTGGATTTAATGCAATTTAAAAAAATCTATATTAAGTTTAATCAATAAGTTAAAATCCTTACATCCTTTTAGCATTAACGAACGTTGCATATAAATTGCGATTGATTATAAATTTTAAACAATTTGCTTATCTGAAAGTCCGATGTCAGTCAAACCTTCAATTAAAATGCTTCCTTACTCCACCCCATGACAAAGCTTTGCCTCTTGTAGAGGGGTTAATAAGTGCAGAGAGTAGGCAGCGGATGAAGACAGCCAGTGCTGTGACAAATGGAGCAGTAAAATACACTGTCCACACGTCGGGGTTTTTTAATGTACCATTTTCCATTTCAGACAACGTCAGTAGCAGAAACATGAAAAATGCATTTCCAACCATTTATCTACATATATGTAAATCAATGTGATTTCAACTAGTCCTAGAATGAAGACTACAAACCCAATTTATGTCTTCCTCGTTTTAATTGCTTTATAATAAAGCTAAGAACAAATAAGTTTGAGCTTTTATTGTACTACATACATATATGTATATATTGTAATACACTATATTAGAAATTGAATTTTTTTCGCTTTTCCTTCTTGTACTTTCTTGAAATGTTTCTTAGACAAAGAGTATGTACATTCCCGAAAGTTGCACTTCAGTGGATGTCAAACTGTATCGATAACGACACTCACAAAATGCTACAATGATTTAAGAACTAAAGATTCATGTTGTACAGTTTTTGTTTTGGAAATGTCTTGAAAGGCTGACATAGAAGAATGGCTGCTGTGTAAAGAACAAAGGAATCAACAACATGCCACCAGAAAACTTTAGACGACCTGGTTGCACGAATACCTTCTTGACAACTGATCTCATTTATTATTAAGCTTTCTAAAAGTCAGTTTCTGCTGTGGAAGTGAATAACGAGTGGTAGATGGCAGATTCTCCAGACCAGATTGTAAATTTATAAACAGATTGTTTTGCTGTGCCAACTTTTTGGATATTTTATAATATCCGCAACTTTCTCCTAATTGCTTCAGAAGTCGACAATCGAAAAGTACACAACACACTCGAATAGGATGGTGAATGTAGATATCAACATCGCTTCCAAAAATCGTTTCCATTTGCTCTGGCATTTACGTTCTCTGAACGCCGAACCCACAACTATTTGAAAGTCGATTTAAATTATTACAATGTGTATGCACAGAAAGAGACGTGACAGGAAAAGTGCATATATAGTCGTATATTCCTGATTATCCTCAGCTCTCTCTGTAGAAATCACGCTTGCGAGAAACTGTATACATATTTCAACTAAACTTAGGACTCATATGTATTCTTTGTTTCATAACGGTATTGTAGATGAGCAAAATCGGTCAATAGACACGTTCCCTTTTTATATCAAAGGAACATTTTTTTTGAAAACAAGTAAAGTATGACCACAACAACGATGTACTATGTTAGTTCCTCCTCAAAAAATTGGCGGGGTTCCCTCACGGTTACATTACCTGTTCTCATAGAAACTTAAAATGACACAAATACTGGCGCAGATATTATATTATTATACATATGTGTAATAATATATTTATTCAAATCAAATATGCTTCATCCTTATGTACTATCTTTCGCCATGGTTTTAGTAATTTAGGTCAATTGGTTTTTAGAGTATAACTTCTATAATAAACTTGGTACAACTATAAAAAATATATTGAAATTAGATTAAAATAAGCTCAATTCATTGTCACTATAGATAAAAAGTCGCTATAAATAAAAAAAAGAAATTGAGGCAATAACTTTCGTCCTCACTCGAGTTAGACGTTTCTGTTTGTGGCCACAGATATTACGCCTTATAGGCCGGCATGGCCTAGGTGAATATATCCTCCGCGGGCTACAACCCCGTACAACCTAACCTAACCTTACGCCTTACAGAAATTTTCATGCAGAATTGTTTTGGCAGTTAGTGAAGAACACAAATTTTATATCTTACATTTAATATCTCAATTTCATCTGGTACCAATACTATTCATGTGCCCCGTACACTTTTCCATACATTATCCACTCTATGAGAATGTAGGATTTTTAGCCTCGACCAGGCCAAAGATAGCACTACTAAAACTCGTTATCGATCTAAAGCATTTCAATTCCTTGTTCCTACTTTTTTTTTTAAATTAACTGATCTCATATGTTGACATCCCCATAGACACTGCATAAAATAATCCCATAACAATGGTCAGAGATCTACATCATTTCTCCTCAGAGTTTTCAGATTAAGTGAAACTCATTCATCGAATTATTGATTCGATATGTATTTATTTTTGTATTTTATTTTTCTAAAATTTTGAACCCCCAACTTATTTCCAAGAGCTGGTTTTTAATTTATAAATGACAACATTTTCATTGCAATGGTTGATGCAATTTCTTATTTATTAATACTTTTTCAAATGAAATTTAGATATACTTTACAAAATTTAATTTAATTTAATTTAAGATAGCTTCAAAAAAATTAAAAATTTTCTGGATATATTGAGAAAATATGTCTTTTTCAGAAACACACTGAATTTGGTTGAAGCTGTGTAATAAATACGCAATCGTTGTTGTTGAATAAAATCAACATTATTCTTAAATATAAAGCATTAACAAACCAATAGATAATAAAATATAATAACCATTCTATAATAAATACTAAAATTAAATATAAGCAATTGGATTTATTTAAGAAAATATCTTGTAAATCGCACATTGAGAGATATTTATTATGTTCGTATTTATTATATGCATATTCATGTATATTCATAAATTGTTAATTACACACATTTGTCCGGTTAGTTAATAACACTAGAATTAACACTTAAGTTTGCTCCATTGGCAAATTGGGGCGTTTTCTTTCATAAGCGATATAAAAATGTTCTAAATAAATTCTTACCAATCAAATGCAAAAAGGTTGTACTCGTATATCCAAAATATTGCATTGATTTCGATAGCATTTGTGCATTACGGTTACACACGGTACATACAGTACGGCTAAGTATAGTTGGAAATCGTCTACGCGCATCACTTTTGAATACACTCGTCAGCGAAACACCTTCGTAGTTGGTTTTGGCCATGTCTATTTTATTGGTGGAAAGAAAGCTAGTTGCTCGAGTGCCGCGCAACTATTTTATTGTTTTTATATTTGCTTTGGAAATTCCATGCTGGAGCAGTTAAGGGTTGATGAGCGTCATGCAGATTATCAGGCCATGAATCGGTATTTGTGCTTAGCTACTGCGGATGTGTTGATGAGCAAGACATATTGTCTGGCGTAGTCGAAGTCGATGAAGCAAGTAGAATAGGAACGAAAAGGTAAACAACGCAAAGAACAAGCAAAAACTTCTTTCCACCGGAAGATCAGAAACACAGCCACTATTTGGACATATATAGTTTCAGTTTAGTTCTCATACTGTTCGGACAGTTCTGCTGGACGATGCGGTGATTTCCACACTACATATTGAAGCCTTTTAAGATCTTTGAATAAGGTACATATATAATTTTGATTGTTGCTCAGAAAGCCCTTGGTTTGAATTGGCTTTCGGGTAATAATTAAAAACAAATATGCTACTTTTGCAACGAATAATTCAATAATAATGAAAACCTCAGCTAGGATTCATTGATGGTAAGCATATTTGAAGTTAACTTATTTTATTATTATATATCCATTTTATGTTCATTTGATCGTTGAAACTCTAACTTATTTTTGTGAATTTAGACATCAATTTAGAAATAATTAAAATGAAAAATAAAATACGAAACTTTTTCCATTTACTTCATTCAATTCAAGTATTGAACAAATGTTTCTCTTATTATTTCAATGAGGGCAATCGAAATACGATATCCCGAAAGAGTGCTATATACATATATCTTCATGATTTCTGACGAAAGATGTTCCAAAATAAGAACCTAAGCTCCAAACTAAGAGCCTCTTATCCGTTCTCACACGTTTGGGTACCAGTTAAGCCGATTAGACGCGGATTAATTGCTTTTTTCGGTTACATAGCCAACACAGCGTTACCTCGAATTTCAATGTGAAGGTCGTTATATTCATTGCCAGATCCGATAGTGAGAAAGAGGTATGATGTTACGAAATAGTTGCCCGCATATTATTTCGTGATATCCGTTATGTATTTCAATTTAACTACGGAAAAGAGTGTTAATGGAACCGTCAACTCATACCCCAAGTTCAAAACACATCTTTCGATTGTAGTTCCCGTGCTTCCCGTTCCCATTAGCGTGCCATATTGTAAACGCAATTAAATAAGTTAATAAATATTTGAACTAGAATCGTTGGCTACATAGTTCGTGGACTCAACTTAGTCGAAGCTGATCAACTTAAAATTAACAGTTTTTAAAAATTCCGTATTATGCTAGTCTATAAAGTTGTGTATATTTCGTTTCTGCTTATTAGTACGCATGGTATATCGGGCCATATAAATTGTAAGTTTTAACCAAACTAAATTTTATAAGGCAAAAACATATTATTTGTGTTTTTTCCCAATAATTTAAACAGTTCCCTCATTTAAAAATCGAAACGTCGCAATCTAATTACTACGCCCAATTTAAAATTTTCTTTTATAAAGCAATTAAATTAAAAATTATAGATTTTTTTGATTTTGAATAGTTCGTATTCCTAAAAATACCTTCTTAATGATGTGACTGTTCAAAATATTATTGGATGTTCACGTTTATATATACAGTGCTCTCGCGATACGGTGAACTAATACAATCTGAGGTGTTCAAAACATACATTTTATTGTATAGAAGAATAACAAAAAATCATTTTTGTTTGCACAGAGTTAAAAACAGTGCCGCAAATTGTGGATTTCGCCACACCATACTCTGATAAACCTTTAATACTGCAACCACTCATTAAGTGCTCCATAAAACTATCCTTTTTACATTGAACGCATGCTACACACAGAGATAGCAAAACTTAGTAGATGACAGAGAAATAAGAGGAAATAAACTGGGGATTCCCTAAATTACGACACAACTTATGTTAAAGGAAAAAAAATCTGATCCAAAATTTCTTCAGTTTTTCGGGCTTTCACGATCTGTGCACCTTTTAGAATAGTCAATGAATTATCTAACCCTGTTGGAACACTGACATCAAGAAATAATTTTTATGAATTCAGCTGGCGTAGCTGAAATTTGTTCTAAATACACTGATCACAATCCTAGAAGTTTTGTATTTTCGGTAGTTCCTCATATCAATTACTAGCTCCATTGCTAGCCATTAGTGAGGCTTTTAACTGCTTCTGAAATCGTTCTACCAACCCATTCCCTTCAACTTGATAGGCAGAAATTTTAATTTCGTGTCTGCCGACCAATTTAGGTAGTTTTGAAAATTATTTACATGGATGTGAACTGAATGCCGTGTCGTGTGGTAATTTGTAATGGTCCAAGTCGTGATACATATCCTTTGAAAAATGTATTTGCAATAGTTTTTGCTGAAGTGTCTTTTTATCATGCTTTTTCAAACAATATTTTAATTTTAAGCCCTAACAAAAACAAATCAAACGAACAGCTCTAAAAATATTAAAAAGAAACAGAATAACCATAAGTGAATAAGTAGTATATTTCGAAGATTCAGCAGGAGAAGCATAGTTAAGATAGGAAAGCAAGAGTTAGCATTGGGTCCAGAGATAGTAATTTTGAGAAGTATTGAAAAGATACTCGTCTGAAGCTGCCAATATTGGTTGCATGTTAAATATCAGCCGGTAATGAATTCCAAAATTGAATCGTGCTGACGTAAAACAAGCGACTTGAAGCAAGAAACTTTTCCGATCCGCAGAAATTGAGCTTCTCCAGCAAGTAAGGAGGATTTTTTTCTATAGGTTAGACCAAAATGAAACAAACATCTCCTTGAAAAACAACTGCCGACTTGAACCCTTCTTGAAGTTGGGAAAAAATTCGTTAACATAGCAACAAGTGGGGATACCCACTTGTTACCAATATTTGTTTCAATTTAATTAATAATAAAACGGTGATATTTTTATTGTAAATCGTGGGAAATATTTCAGTTTTGTTAAGCGGATACCATTTATATACAATATAATAATTTTTGTTATATTGTAATAATATAATATATTGTTTTATTTTGTTCAAAGGCTGTACTCTACTCAAAGAGAAAGAGTACAGTAGGAAAAGAAGCGTTAGATAGCATTTGTCAAAAGATATCCTCACGTCATCTACTGCGGTGGAACAGCTATGCTTTTGTCTAAAAACCGACTATAATGATGATGGCATATTTCACACTCGACACATGTCCCGATACGAGTGCGACACGATTTGTTTTTCTTTCCCAACCAAACGGTAAGATGAACTGAGGACTGTGGAAAAAATGAACATGTCCCTTCTGCGACACAAGTGTCCTTCGATTTTTCTGGAGAGACCAGAAAGCAGAGTTGCGTACTAGTGAAAAATATAGTTTGTCTGAAATTACGTATGCATTTTCATCATATTTAGAAGAAACTGTGGCTCAATTTAGGGGTTGTTGTAGTGCTCCGATTTTGTTGTTGTTTCTTATGGTAACTCCAACAACAGCAACAAATTTTTGGCGCTCTTGTCTGGATTCAGCGTTATATCGTACTTTGAAGTTTGAAAATTTCGGAGCTACATTTCCTAAACTATACAAGATATGTTATTGATGCCATTGAAAAGGTATCTTAAATTAAGATAAGATTATTAAAGATTATAAATTAAGATAAGATTAAGATTCTTAATGATCTTTTATTCATGTTAAACAACATTTTGCCGAAAAATGTTACTTTTCAAGAAAAATCTACTTATAGCCCTTCGAAAATTAAAATCTCATCACTATATCTCCTAAACTATTAAAGATATCCGGATAAGATGGGTTCCCCTATAAAGGATAAATAAAAAAAGGATAAAAAACCAATACTTTTGGAGGAAAACGACGTTTTATAATTTGAGTATTTTTTCCCATTTAATTTTTTCCTAAGAAAAAGCGCTAGACTATGATGTCCCTAGCTCAGACTTTCACGGTTTGCGAAATTTCCTAAAAGTTTATTAATATTTTTGTCACTTTGTTAACCACTTGGCATGTATTATTTTATTATACCCTACACCTTAAGGTTAAGGGTATATTAACTTTGTAACGCATAGAAATAGAGACGATAGGTATAGAAAAGTATATATATTATTGATCAGCGTGACCTCCTGAGTCGATTTAGCCATGTCCATCCGTCTGTCTGTCTGTCTGTCTGTCTGTTGAAATCACGATCACAGGAGAACCGGTAAAGATATCGTGATGAAATTTTGCAGAAATATTGTTTCTTGTGGTGTGCAGGTTGTTATTGAAAATGGGCAAAATCGGTCCACGACCACGCCCATTTTTTAGTAAAAATGTGATATCAGCGTTCGTTTTTGAGTTATGACATAACTAAACTAGTTATTTTGTTTTGAAAAAGGTAATGACCACGCCTACTATTTATACAGAGGCGTAGCTAGGTCTCATGGAGCCCGGGACGGTTAATCTACTTGCAGCCACAAAAATTCCTAGAATTCAATAATTCAATACTTGAATTCCACAACTGCCACCCCCGACATCGTGCCGCCCAGAGTGGACCGCCACTCCCTCCCCCCTACTACGCCACTGTATTTATACCCGTCTGTGATTAAATGTGATTATAAGGTAGCTTTCCTTATAGCCACATATGTATTTCCACTAGTTTTTGTTTTTTTTAAATTTTTTCAAAACTTTTAGGTGTAGGGTATCTAAGATTCGGCCAGGCCGAATATAGCTTTCTTACTGGTTAAAATAATATTTCAAATATTTCCGAAAATATAAAATCTATGAATCTGAGTTGTTGTGACCGTTATTATTGCCGTTATTCCTCTTTCAGTTTCATCCATACCGTGTATAAATAGAAATCCGAGAATTGTTGGAGGCATCGAAACTGAAAAGCACGAACTTCCTTTCATCGTAAGCTTGAAGATACGCGGCGGACATTTCTGTGGCGCTACAATAATACATGAACGATGGATTTTAACTGCTGGTCATTGCACTTGCAACGGATTAAACAAGTTCATGAAAGCAACTCAAATACAAGGAGTAATTGGTCTTCATAGAATGTCAAAACATATGAACATAGTGCTTAGTAGTCAGGAGAAACCCAGTGCAGTACAGATTAATTTTAAAAATGTAGTACCACATCCCAAATATAAGTGCGAAATGGTGCACAATGATATAGGTAAAAACTACCAATATAATAATGTCACAACAGTCTGAGGCATTTATTTAATATTTTATACGTTTTATTATGATCACAATAAGAAGCGACTAACATTATTTTCTTTGTAAGCACTAAAATTATTATAAGTATTACTGTTCATTTCATTAGAAATAATATAAATTATAAATTTAATACAGCTCTACAGCATTCCCTCAATCCCAACACCATTCAAAATTAATTTTTAATCATCGTTTACCAAATCCAACAAAAACGTATTCATACAAAACACAAACTGAACTTCATTTTCAAGCATTCAAGTGTCTCTGCCGCGAAGCAAACAAACCAAAATTATTATTATTATCCTGTTATCGAGAGCATGATTTAGTCAGTCATAACTAAAATTATGACAATGAAGTTGCATTCCTGAATATAAAGTGGCATTACCCGTTAATGTGCAGAATATGGGCATGATCCGCCCACTGCTAGTTTACATAGGTCGAAATGGATTTTACCTAGGTTATATCACAGAATAAATATGATAGTAGTATACTGTGGTTATATTGATAACCATACAAACACTATGAATGAAACAGTATATCGAATTTTATGATCCGATAAATTGTTGTTGTCTCCAAAATGGGCGTGGTCCGCCAACTTGTGCAGTAATTACAGAGTATAGTTCTAAAAATCAAATTTATTACCATAGGAATGTATTTTACATAATTTAATATTATATTTTTTACCTTAAGTAGCGGTACTAATTATTTCTATTATTATTTTTATCCGACGCTCACTTACCCAAATCTCTACCGGAAGCTTGAAGGTGTAGAGTATTTCGGCTACGATTAATCCGAAACAACCTATGTCTGTATGTTTTTGTTATAACTTTTATTTTGGGTTTAACGCATTTTTAATTATACGTATGTACATATGTATATATGTCCATATACCGTTAAGTGTATGTGATTTTAATTGTGCAAGTATTTTTTATTACGATTTATGATTATCAATAATGTTTTTCTTTTCTTATTGTTTCTTATTTAATGAAAGCTTTGTTGGAACTAGAGCGTTCCGTTAGACTTCCAATTAATATTCAGCCCACTTGCCTACCTCTGGACTCCAGTGAACAGATTGATGAAGATACTGTAGCTACAGTATTTGGCTGGGGTTGGACTGATGAGAATCACGAAACTGGACAACGATCAGACATACTACGAAAGGCAAACGTGAAGGTCTGGAGTAATAAGCAGTGTGAGAAATCGTATCAGTTGAATGGAAATCCTAAAATGATTGTTACAGATACTCAAGTCTGTGCTGGAATTAATACTGGCGGCGTTGATTCATGTTGGGTACTAAAACAAATTAGACTAAGTGTTTGTAAATATAATATTAAATTACCTTCTTGATTAGACTGACTCTGGTGGTCCGCTTATTTCAAAGGAATACGTTCTCATTGGAATAGTTTCAACCGGAGTTGGCTGTGGAAGACCCGGTCTACCCGGAATATATACAAGGGTTAGCAAGTACATTACGTGGATAGAATCTACAATTCTGTACGACAAAAATTACTTAAATGGATGATAAAATGCGTATCTGCTTGGAAATTTGTAGATACATATTTATTATAATATTATTGTAAATTATTTACGTATTATTTATACGTATTGTAATTATTTTTAAAAGTAAGCTTTAATATTAGTTAATATAGTTAGTTAATAAGTAAATTATATATTTACTTAATTATTACATGTCAACTTTAACAAGTTTCACTTCAGATTTCATTTCGAAATTTCGCACGTTCTCTCACGAATCTCGAGTAAAGATCAAAGAACAATCTTCATTACTCGTACTTTTCTTGATACAAATCGCTACCCACAGGTAAATGATGATGAACTCATGATTTTGTGTACCGTATCGACTTGATTCTGCAGTACATTTAATCATGCATTTGGTAGGGACCCGGAGTACCACGAATCCTTGCTTACGATATGCGAGAAAGGAATGCGGCCTGTGTATTACATAATGAAATCGGGAACAGAAATCAAATACAGCCTTATTCGCTGCCTGCCTTCGCAGTGCATTGAAAATAGTGTGTTCCACTGTACACATTCGATTGCAATAATTTGCATGTAACCACCTTTGCATAGTGCAAGTAATTTAATTACCGCCAAAAGGTATGCAATGATAAATTACAAATATTTCAATCTATTCTTTATTCAAAAAAAGTATTAAAACAATAAAAAGTATATTACAGAAAAAATAAATTGATATATGTATGTACATTAGGGTGGACCTTATTTTTCGACCATAACATTTTTACCACGCCGCCCTCTAAACTTGTACTATTTCATGAAAAAGTAATTTGTACAAAATTTCAGATCGATTTGACATCGGGAAGACGTGGCACATCGACCACAAAGTTTTGAAATAGAAATAATTGCGTTTCTATATTTATTTTATATCACAAAGTAATAATGGTTAGATCAAGATGACTTTTGCTTGCTGATTTTCAAAGCCAAATGTCCGCTTCTTAATATCCTTTTTAAATTAGGTTCCTAAGTCAAACAGTTTTTGAGAAAATTAATGCCAAAGTCAAAATTTGGAATAAAAATTCCGAAAAAAATTTTTGGTCGCAATTTGCTTTTAAATACGGTATTAAGTATAAATATTTTTCCGACCATAAAATTCTCTAATCAATTCTAAAGATAATGCTTCAAACCGGAGGGATCTATGTTTTGTACAGGTTCCGCCAAATAATGGCCTTCTTTTTTTTTTTTGAAAATGCGAGTGTAGCTTCGGCTGTGTGGCACGTAGCGCCGTCCTGTTGAAACCAAATGTTGCCAATATCCTCCTCTTCAACATGGCCCGATAACGATCGCCATTGACTGTAACGGCCACTCCTTGCTCATTTTCGAAGAAAAATGGCCCAATTATACCTCTGGACCAAAATCCGCACCAAACAGTGACTCGTTTTGGGTGCACCGGCTTTTCAATGTATGCGTGCGGGTTTTCTGTGCCCCAAATGCGACAATTTTGCTTGTTTACAACCCGCCAAGATCAAAATAAGCTTCATCTGAAAAGATTTTTTTGGCAAAATCGGCATCGGATTTTCAAAGTAATGTCGCAATATTTCCCAGCGTTGTTCAAGCGTATAGACAACCATATTCGTTCAGCGGAAGGATAAAACTAATTATCTGTCAAATCAGACATGAGCTAAGTGATACCATTCACGAAATAAGCACTAGTTGAAAAAAAAAAACGTTAGATAGCGGACCCTTTAGTTTCCGATAAAAGTGAAAATTCCGAACTAAACTCCATCCGCAGAGCGATCTTCTTCTATATTTTTGCACCAGTAATAACACACAAGTAGCCAAAAAATTGATGTTTGAAAGGATCCTTCCGGTTTGAAGCATTCTCTGTAGAATGGATTAGAGAATTTTATGGTCGGAAAAAAATTTATACTTAATACCGTAATTTTAAAATAGCGTACTTAAAACTTATACTTAATACCGTATTTTAACGAAAAAATTGCGACCAAAAATTTTTTTTGTAGAATTCTTATTCCAAATTTTAACTTTGGCATTAATCTTCTCAAAAACTATTTGATGTAGGAACCTAATTTAAAAAGGATTTTAAGAGGCTGATATTTGGCATTCAAACCCAATAAGCGAAAGTGATCCAGATATCGCCGTTATTTTTTAATATTTTTTTTCCGGTTTTTAGTCGAGTTTTTAGAAAATGGCCCCTCCCGCCTAAACGGGGGGGAAATGCACCCCCCGCCCCTTCCATTTCCGATTTCTTTCTTGTCTCGACCCAACCTACATGCCCTAACCTTTTGTCTCCTCTTATGCGAAACATCCTTAACTAAAAAAAAAGAAAACTCACCATAAGATGCATAGAATTTAGTATCTATAATTTAAAAAATGCAGGTATTAGTTAATTATTATGCTAAAAAAACTATACTGTATCACTAATATGATGAATATTCTTAAATATGAAGAACATTTTACCATTATTAAAAATGTTTGCTTCATTCCTTTTCGTTGATACAAATTTCACATTTTTTGTCTTTCTGTTATCCGATCAACTTCATATTTTACAGAAATTATTTCTTTATCCAATGGAACAATTTTAGGGGGCGGCGTAAAAGAATGCTGCAAAAAATTTTCGCCCAGTATAGCTAAGGTCCACCCTAATGTACATATACAATATATACATATAAGTGAATATGAATAAGAAGAATAATATTTATGTTTCTTATAGAGTTTTATAACTGAATTCTTTTCTTCTTTCCTTCACAGACCTTTTAGATCAAGGATATCCTTGATGAAATTTATTTCTATGTAGCCATTGGTTTTAAAAACAATAAGAACTGTAAAGAAGAACAATAAAGGGTAAATAATAATACATACCGCCACCTAAAATGCAAAATAACGTAACATCACAAAAAAGGATATAAAATTTAAATTACTTGAGATATTGAAACAAAATTTTCAAATCTGTATTAACATGAAATTATATACATACATATATGTGTATTATAGATAAAAAAATCTGTTTTTAAAGTGTTTTAGAATGAGTGATGATACATTATTTTGTTTAAGAAAATCATACACTTCATGATAGGTTATTTTGAATTTTGGTTATAACTTGATTATTTCTGATAACAGAATTTAAAATTTTGTACACATATTATGTAATATGATGTAGTGAATCGTAATCAATAAAAAACTCAATTTCGAATTTTTTCATCATACGTTATTTTGCATTTTAGTTTACGATATAAAACCAATTTATTTAAAAAATTATATCGAAAGTGGCTGTGTTCAAGGACTAATAAGTTTTCAGAACCTGCTTAATATTTACACCATTGCATGCGAAATTCTATATAAAATTTTGTAGAGGTCGGTTGGTGCTATAGTTGTTTTAGTTATTGCGATCTGAAAAAAATGTTATTAGATTCTTATTAAATATAATAAGATATTAATTATAATATATCGTAATTATCAATTAATTATCATATCAATAATTAATATTAATAACATATTGCATATTAATATAATATAATAAATAATTATATATATTTTATGTAAATTGAAATTTTTTTAATATTTAATTATATAAGTGTATGTGTATTTGCGTTTGAAAGCAATGCCTATAATTCAAGTTATATCTGGTTTGTGTAAAAACTTAATGGTTAACTTGAAAAAAGAAGATATTTTTGAAAACCTTATTTCTTTAGCTTTAAAATGGTATATAATAACATATAGTTACTACTTTACTTTATATGCTTCTTTATGATGGATTACTAGGTTACGACACGCTGTCTAAATTAAACTCAATTATTGATCTACCAAATAAAATTATTCAACTAAATGGTCACTATTTTTTCTCGAGTAGTACGAAAGATTAAACATATAATATGATGGAAGATGGAAATCAAAATTTCGTACCGATCATCTAAATGAAGAAGAAAAACAGGTTTTAGGTAAACTTTTATTAACCTGTCTTTTACCGCCGTTTCTTTAAAGAAACACTAACTTTAAAAAAATCCTTAAATTCACTGTTCCTTTTTTTTAAAAAAGTATTAGCGCTTTTTGATACATTTGTTTGTTTATTATAAAACTGCATACATTTTTTTTTAGATTTTAACGTTTTACTTGGTTTAGCAATGAGTTAACCAGTTACATCTTTTTTAGTTCGTTTTAAAGCAATTTTTTCTAAATATAAATAAAATATGTATCCATATTATTGATGTTAAATTCAATAATACAATAACTGCAATAATAAATTCAATGCAGTTCCTTCGAATCCGTTGCCAAAAGTTAAACATGAAGATGCGATAAAATGTTTTGACACATGTATTCAATGGGCTGTTGAAAACAATATTGAAATTTCTCAAACACTTCTATTGAAATCTATTCAAGAAAAGGCGGTGGAAATTAAACTGCAAAACAAAACACGCCAATGCCTAATGACTGATTTCCTTAACCAACAAAAATAATGACTGATTTTTTTAACAAATATATTTTATATGTACTTTTAATATTTATTTACATACATATGAACAAATGTATGCTTTCACACTTATTGATTTAATATGAATTTGCATATTTTTTAAGTTTTGTTACTTTGTTTTGTTTTTAATAAAAATATAATTTAAATTAAACTATTTGAATATGTTTTATTTTATATAAAATAGGGTAAAATTTTTGTCCAATAGTACGAATTTTCCAATAGTACGAAAAGGTCTGACATTATATAATTCGTACTATTGGACGACCACTGTATTTCCATAAGTTTGCTTCCATTTATATTTTAGTGTTACTCGTATAACGTATTCAATTTGTTGATATGCCGACTAAATAGATCTTCTGTACAAAAACAAATTCTTCAACAGCACGCTATGCCCATCATACTCATTAGAAAAGATCTTCCGAACCACTCACTCATTAGTAGAGCATTCAATTTTGCTTTGCTATCAGCGTAGAATACAAAAGAAGTTTTGTACTCTGTAACGAAGTTCGTTTTCATCTTCGGTTTCCTGCTTTACAGAGATGTTTTGTTCTTTACAGTGCTAAGTCCTGCTAATTAACAGCTGCCCTAATCTTCGCACATGAAATCACGATGTTGCCGGCAACAAATGTTTCATGCAATCTCTTTACGAATATATGCTCGTTGCATCATAGTGTTAAGCACTTCGTTACAAGAACATATGGTATCTCTAAACCAAATGTTTAAAAGATTTAAGGATGCAAACCTTAAGATTTAGATTGATAAGTGCGAATTTCTAAAAAGAGACATACTTACAGAGAGAATTTTTTGTTTTTAAGCTATGAAATACATTTTTTTCCCGAAATAACATAAGGAGTGTGGAAACTGTTGTAAATCGGTAAGAAGTGCGCTTTTGAATGGAAACGGAACGCAATTGCGCTGGATCAGGCATGTGGAACAGCTGTTAAGCGTATACACCTATACCTCGCTTTGCGTCGTTTCGTTTTGCGTTGTTTTCGAAGTTGCGTCGCTGCTTAATTAGTACCAATTTTCACTGTGCGTCGTTAGGTTTTCGATGTTGCGTTGTTTTGGGTTCGAGTCTTTAATTTTTTTCTTGTTTTCTAACAGATGGCTACACTTTTGTTTCTAATTGCGCCATGCCATCAAATTCGGGGATTCCTCTTCTAACTGAAAATCAACGCAATTTTAATACAGTTTTATTTTTACTTTGTTTTGCTAATTTTAGAGTTCAGTTTCAATTATGTAGTGTACATATTGTGCTTTTTGTAACGTTTCAATTAGTGTTTGTGCTTTTTAAAAAAGAGAATAATTAATTTCTATAAATTTTTACGGGTTGTTTCTGATTACAAAAAAGGTAAATATTTTTCCAATTTATTTATTGGCAGAGTTATATTATTTTTGTTTTTTTAATGTTTACTTTGATCGATTTTCTTTTTAAAAAGTAGTATTTTCGTAACCCTGGAACCTATCTTCGTTCTTTACATGGTTTGCTATAGAAAATCTTAATTCACTTTGCGTCGTTTCGAGTTGCGTCGTGTTTTTTTGGAACGTAACCCCGACGCAAAGTGAGGTATAGGTGTATAACAAAACATAACGCAAATTGCTGTTTCGTTGCGTTGGTATGAAATAAGGCTGTAAATGGTCGGCTGATTTGCTAATTTGTTTTTGTTTTCCCCGCGCCCTTATTTTTAGAGTAATTCGGGAATGGATTTGTAATTGCATGCGGGTAGTTAACAATTAACAGTTTCTTTTCACGCAAACAAGTAAGCATTTATCAAACGAAAGAAGTGCGACATAGTTTGCCGAACGTGTGTTTATATTTTGTCTCACTCTGACCAACTTTTAGGCATGTTTACCATTTCTCACAGCAAAGGAGAGATGACGTGTGACAACGATGATTTCAAGACCCCAGAAGAGAAACTGTTTCAAAAGAAAATAATTCGATAACAAGGACTATCAACAATGTTTATAGAAAAATTGGCGTGTTTGTGATATAAATTTGTTTTTAAACTTTTACAAGAATAATAAATAAACAAAATATATGCGGGAGTTAGTACTTTGTCAAATAAAATTTTTAGATATTTTTTTATAAATTTGAAAACTATATAAAAGAGAGCTTCGATAAAATGAAAAATATTTTAGATATATTAAGAAAATATTTTTTCAGACCAACCTGAATTTGATTGCAATTCTATTATGCCTTGAACACAATTGGAAGCACTAAACACATTTGTCTCTGTATGTTTTGCTACATAATTAAAAATACATAAATAAATATAATTTACATTGCTGAGCGTAGTTTACGCTGAACAGGAATGTGGTACCGCTATTAAATCGAATAACCTAACAAATCTCGAAGTACGATAAGGATTTCGTTCTTTGTTTAGAAATAACTAATTCATGTGCGTGTTAAAGTGTAAAAACTTTTTGTCAGAACATATGTTGACGCAACGCTATTTCGGTTTAGCCCAGCGTCATTTCTAAGGCGCAGTGATCAACGCAACGCAAGACGCACAGATTTTGGTACCGCAGTAAGGCCCTGATAGCATAACCAGGGCATTAGAAAAACCTAAACGTGAACTGCATTACCGATACGTGAAGGTCCATTTACAATTAGCAGGTCCTGCCAGTAATGACGTGCTCAGTGAAAGTTTGCAATAATATTAAAGGAAAAGTTAGTGGTAAGAGTTTTTTCTACCTTCCATCGCATGTTCGGTTATTGGAAATGTCTACTGAAGCACTGAAGTATTCCAAAGATAATCTCACAACAATCTCGCATCAAAACAAGAGGAAACTTGCACAGAGGACGAAGACAAGGAAAATGTAATTATTGATTTCGGCATTATATACGATCAACGTAAAAATTGTGGGACTAAGTTAAGACAGTTATATAGTTTAAGAGATATAATCTTGGAATTTCCAAATTTCAAAAGTATGTTACTCCGAAAGCATACTAGACCGACCAGAACTGTTGTTTTTGTTGGAGTTACCATATAAAACTACAACAACAAAAACGTAACAACAAAATCGGAACGTTCGAGTAACATTTAACCTGTCACAACTTTTCTGCATACCACTTTTTAAGTTTGGCATTTGTACCGTGTGTTGTGACCCTAGTAAAAAATACTGTGTGACATACATGCGCAGAAATAGACCACTTTTTTTTGTTTACTAGCGGGGGAAACCTTCTATTCTCTCAGCCTTGGTAATAGGAAGTATGCTTGTTATAAACTTGTACGTTTCATTTATCCAAACGAGGGCTATTATTCAGAACATTCTTGGTGATATTAAATAAAAATTAAATTGGTAATTTTGAAAGAAAATGGAGACTCCGAATAGTACACGAGGGTCGATCAGAACTCCAACTCCTCGTCTATCAGAACGCAAAAAAAGCTTATTTTCCAGT
Organism: Myopa testacea; assembly: GCA_949629155.1. Taxonomy (NCBI): domain Eukaryota; kingdom Metazoa; phylum Arthropoda; class Insecta; order Diptera; family Conopidae; genus Myopa; species Myopa testacea. Next base: position 6,074,632 of record OX451348.1, on the reverse strand, counting down.
AAGGAGGAGGCACAATAGGATTTAATGAATGACATCGTGCCAATGGAAAGTGTGAAACCGATTCTTAGTGACTCAAATTCAAGCCAAGCACAGGGAAGACGTTTCATTGATTGTGCGCTAAACTGCAGAGAAGATCTGTTGAAAGCTTCGTCGAGAAGAAATATGGCTTTTAATTCTAATACTTTTGTATTTTTACGGGACAAAATGACACCTTTTCCAAACGAAAAAGTAGAGTACTTTAATGAAAATTTGACTTCGCATGTGGACGCGGAAAAACTTGAGCATCTTTTCAATAGATCTTTGATGCTCAGTAGAAAATGTCGAGCTAAAACACACACCCATACCCTTGAAAACGAAGATGTACCCATAATTGACAATAGCGATGACTGTGATAGCACAAATAAAAAACGTTCAGTTAATACCAGCATGCAATTGGACAACAGTCCTAAGAGAAAAGTGGCCAAAATAGAAAACGATCGATTATTGTCGACAAATATAGTTTCAATACCGACCAAAAACTTTTACTCAAACTCTAAAACATCTACAACCGCGAATCAATTTGTCTCGCTTTTTAATGTTTCCCATACATCACCAAAATTACGAAGAAATGAACAGAACCGTTCCAAACTAATCCCCATCAATAAAGGTGTTAGCCACAAAATACGTCGACGAATAAAACAATGCGATATGAATAGACGTTATGCGCACTCATCTATTGATATTGATGATATTATTAATAACTTACGTAATGAAAAATTGCGAAACATAATCACTGCCAAACGTCAACAACATATTCAACTTGACAACATTTACCAAATGTTAAAATGTAACCAAAATTCGAAACCAAACCAAACCAATGCAGAAAAATATAACAAAGAAGAAGTATCTACTTCGAATGATGATTTCTTTGAATTTTCTGACATAGAATCCGAAGAGGACTTAGTTAGAAATATGGATGATCATTCAACATTTGTAGAAATGCATTCGAATGTCACTGACTCTGCACCTGCTTGTAATACGAATAGAAAATTCTTCAAATCTGGACGGTCAAAAAGTATTCGAAAGGAAGTGAAAATTACAGAAAATATCAGGGCTGCTCTCTGTGACGGAAAAATATCTTTGGTTGAACATAAGAAGCATCCAGGAAGGAAATTTAGAATCAAGAATTCGGGTAAGACTTATGCACAATGAGTTTTTTATTTATTGATAGTACAAGTGTATAAGCACAATAACGATCACGATAACAATTCCCCTCTCTCAGAATCATGTTTGAATGACGTCTGTCAAAGTTTATTTACATTTATTCTTTAGTTTTGTGATTTGTTCAATTTGGGTGTGTGCCAATTGGTTACTTTTTTCTCCATATAGAAAATTTTGACATAAGAAACTGAAATTTTGACGTGAGTGATGCTGTAAACACATAGAATGTAGCTCAGCGACAGTGTAGCTGCATCTTGTCAAAATTACACAGGCTCTTATGGAAAACGAGAAAAAAATAAAAGGTAGCCGCTGCCTCTGCCAATGACGGCGACAATTTTGGAAAATTTTCCAATTTTGTCGCTGTCGCTGCTCTTGTTCTCCTTCTCTTTATGATTGTTTACATGGTATTTAACATTTGAGTTAATATTTTGAGGCAAAATCGTACTGTGTGAGTTTTTATATGATAATTATATTAAATTAAGCTTTATTTATCTATTAGTTTTTATTTTAGAATGGATTTTGCAGATTTGATTTTGTAAAAATTAAACCCTCTGTTCTCTGCGGCGTCTCAGCAGCGCAGATTTTTGACAATTTGCTGAGACTGTTGTAGCTGAGCTACATTCTATGTGTTTACAGCATGAGGTGAATTCAAACGTCAATATTTTATGTAGCGTGTATGACATGTGTATGAGGGCTAGGTAAATTTTTGACAACCGTGGAGTATTCTCTTCAAGGTCGAGTATTTGAAAATTATTTAAAAATGGAAAAGAAAATTAGGAAAACTTATATTACATGTAAGTATAAAATATGCTTACATATGCTTAAAAAATATGCTGCATGATGTTTCATTGAATGTTGAAATGTTCTTATTTCGATTATTTATAGGGAGCAACAGCGACCGTATGTCATTATTAACGAAAAGAATAGAGTTGGACAATCTCTTCACGTCAAAAAATGCCAACAGCAAGGAAGGTTGGAGGTAAGCAAATTTAATATGCTCACGTTTATGCATTTGGAAATGCAATTTTTTCCAGAAAAGTGGCGGGCTCCCTGCAGGAAACACTTTTGGATCCCAGCAAGGACCACATCAGCTGGAAAAACCAATGGAACTTATTAATAAAAAATATAAAGAACTTAGCCGTACCAGGACGGGTGAGCTACGGTAGATGAGTCGTCAGTAGAGGATGCGGAAGATTGGCCTTTTTTGAAATTCTCAAGACGTATGACGCTAAAAAGGACAATTTCCATTCCTCCTAGATTTAAGCCAGGGAGTGTTAAGGCCGCATTCTGAAAGTCGCTCCACGATACCGTCCACCGCACCAAGAAGTGAATCAGCTCATCCATCCCCAAGTAGTCCTTCCCAAGACCCTCAACGTCCCATCGTTGTCACAGCCGTTTGAACTAGAAGCTATAGCGTCTAATCACCAAAAGTGAAAAAAGGACGAGGAAACTATTGCCACAACATCACTGTTGATAGACTCACCTGATTCCGACCAATTAATGTTCCGACCAGTTAAATAAAAATTGATTTTTGTTATTGAAAATAAATTAAATGATTTCTGTAAAAAATTTGTTTTTTTAGTAGTACGCAAGAAGGGAACATTGTTTTGTTCTTATTCGCGTCAATTCTCCCAGTTGCTGCATTCGTGATTATAAAATACCGCTCAGAAAGAGTCAAATGTTTAAATAATTTTATGAAATACCATGTTTTATATATATTAAATACTAGACTGCAAGTATTCGTTAAACATCGCATTTCTTTGCAATATTCCTTCTTCGAAATCAAATAGTGTTGATTCGGTTGGAACTACAGGTGAAAGAAGCTCAACTGATACATCGTATGGATCAAAGTCATCTTGTAATGCAAATATTGTGCAAAATTAGTGCAGCGAAAAAAGTCTTGTTGCAATTTTTTATGATGAGTTCAAGGTCCCTGTTGAATATATTCCTCCATCTTGATTAAAGCATCCCGAATACACATTTTACAGCAATTCTTGCTTGACTATTAGCCGCATTAAATCTCATTTGTGAGGGCGTTAAAGGTTCCTTAAAAGGAGTGATAATCGCTGATGGCTCTGTTTAACAAGAGTATCCTTTATCGCCTAACAAAAAATATCCCCTCGGATAATAAGTGCCGGCGTTGAATATTGGGGTGTTAAGGAATACACGTGTATCGTGAACCGAGCCAGGATAACCCACAGAAACATCTGTGAACTTATAATTGCTGTCAACAACTGCTTGAGGTATATTCGTCATGCTTATTGACTGGGCATTGAATTCGAATATGTGTGCCATCAATTGCGTAAATAACATTTCTAAAAGCCATCTAGCTTTCCTACAAAATTTTATACTATTTCTTTCATAATCTTCAGCAGATGAAGATGTGGTTTATGATGTGGCGCATTTCAAGGAATACATCTAAAAGCTTGTGAATGATATTTTTCACAGTAAAGCGGCTTAATTCCATGAATTCCTCAGCAACTCTGTAGCTGCATCCACAGGCCATCCAATATAAAAAGCACATCACTCCATATTCCTTTGATCATGCGTGTCGTTTTAGAGGAACGAAATCCTATATTTTCCGGAAAGAATTTAGCATACCCTTAAATGCTTAGTCTTAGCTGCTTAGACTAAGCCTAAATGCTTAGCATACCCTTAAATGCCGACTCGCTCTATCTTCTTCATTCATTATAGAGTTTATTGTATCGGAGTATACTTTTGGTTTAAGATACACGAGACCCTACGAAAAATTGAAAGAATTCAAAAAATTAATCGTTGCCCTTGTAGCATTTCTTTGAAGCACTAACATGTCTGGTCTTTTGCTTACATATTAGCATTAGCATCATTCTGTTAATTTTTTTTAAATGTTATGCTTTTAATATGATTGCTAGTAACAAAGGAAAATACTTTTTTAATATTCTATGCATAATTCTGTGTTCATTTTGCAGACAATCTTGAAACTCAAACTTTTTTTTTTGTCAAAATTTCATCCATGAATTGGCACAGCAAATAGAACAAAATTTTACTCACCAGAGTAAATTTATTTCTACATTACTTACCACTAGTAAAAAGCAACCAATTGACACACACCCTAAATATTGAATTTTTCCAGAATCTTTGTTATGAATATTTTTGATGTTTTTTGACAATGTGAAAAAAATCCCAAGAGAAATTCTTAAATAAGAATGAAATTTAAATAGACCGTGGACCGAGCAAACCCCGGTGGGAAATTACTCTCATTTTTGTGATCGGATTCCGTGCAAAAAGAGTGGTTACGCTTGTGCTTGATCCACGCTTGCTTTCTTCCAAAATATATATTTTTTCATAAGAGTTTTCGTATTGTGTGGGCTATAGGTCATTTTGAAAACGTTAATTCGTTTTCTACACTTTTTACTACAATTGTATTATAATTGTAGTAATGTGTATATATAACAAATCAAATCTTGTTGCAGTTATTTCAAAACCAACAACAAATTTTATTTGACTCAAACTGGCAGATCGGATAGCTGTTTCGAAACTTGCCAAAGTTTCTCATCAGCGAACTTTGTTGATGTGTTTTTCCGTATGCGACTGCCGCTATATGACTCCAACGTTAGACAACATTGTTGTGAACTATAACGTGTTTTGGAAGCTCAGATACAGACCATTGCAAACACAACTCAAGTTTTTGTCAAAATTTGTTGTTTTTTCCGTTTTTTGTTGTTTATGTACATTCTGTGGTGGACACGAATTCGAATCCTGAACCAAGCAGGAGAACATATTTTGGAGAACATATTACACTCTTTTGAATTAAGATTTAACTTTTAATAATCGCAAAAACATAAACGTTCAATTTCTTGTGTTTCATGATACAAATAGAGATATTTTTAGAATATGTAATATTAAATACATAATGTAATTTTGGTTTTTGTAAAAATTTTCATAAAACCATAAATAAAAAATCCCATAATTCTGATGTTATAGGAAATAATTTGCTTACTTGACAGATATTAAGTCAGTGAGTTATTAGTTATACAATATATCACGATTTGTCAGATGTTATGCATAAATTTAATACTAAAAGAGATAATCCTATTTCATTCAAGTAGCGGGTAACGAATTCTCTTCCGCGCAAAAGACAGTGGATGCAATACTTAAAAACTTGGACGATAGTACGTTTGGTGAAACATCAACATTATTTGAAGAACAGATAAACAGTTCACAAATACCCCAAGTTCAAGAAACATCTATTAATCGCCAGAATTCGATTGATGATGTAAAACTCCAAGAAGACGCTCACTATAGCCAATTTCGAAATCGTCTGCCATACAATACCAGTGATCCGGAGTTAATCGAACAACAGCACCTACTACTTGATTTTTTGATAAACAACAATATTTGTACAGAAGAAAATTTCACAATTTTTATTGCTGATCCCGAAAATCACAAGGAGGACGCTTCGCGTATTGTAGAACAGGTGATTGTGGTTGTTAATGAACAATCAGTGAGCAAACAGATAAATCATTACGATACCACTAACCCAGATTCCATGAATGGAAAAATAGTTGAAAACAAAATTTGCTTTAAAGAACTATATGACGACAGCGCCATTTCACTCGAAAACTTGTTGCCAAATCGTAACGAAATTACAGAACATAAAGCAGACAACTTTATTTTTCAAACCACAAAAAATGTAGTCATAGAAGGTAATATAGAATTGGAGATTAGTGACCAAAACAAAATCCCCAATCACAATATAGCACAAGAGATAATGGAAAGACATATTTCAACAGAAGAATCGCATAGTTCCGAGACCAATAATCTATTTCCAATTTTCAAGGCGGGAAAGTGTCGCCCGCTGCCGCAAAAATCGTCCAGGAAATCTTTTCGTAGTTGGACAGGTGGGCAGGGTGCAAATCAATATCAAATTGATGCGGGCCAGAGAAATTTTGGAGCCCAACAATGCAAACAATGTGGTTTATTGTATAGCGCTCACGAGCCGGAAGAGGAAAAACTTCATCAAGATTATCATGCATCTCTTTCTGTTTTGCGCTTTAAAGGTTGGATTGACGAAGACATAGTTGCTTTTTATCCGGAGTGGGGAGTAGATGGCCGAATAATTAAGATTTCTGACAATTCCCACACAAGGCGAAAAGAACGTTTGATGGAAGTTTTAAATATTGTTGACAAAGAACTTGGATTCTCGTCATATATATTTCCCAAATCATTTGTGGTAATATGCTTTAATATACAGTACCGCTCATAAGTATTCGAACGATTCATATATGTGCAATTTAGACCGATTTAAAAAAAAAGTAAAGGAGTTTAATCGAGTTTTGGCACACACTTGTGTGCTTTACGATATATTTATTTAAAAAAATAACAATAACAACAAATAATACAAAAAATTAGGTCACTATACATTTTCATCTATATATCCGCCTTTTGCCTTAATAACTGCCTTAAATAATCTCGTTATTCTCTGGAGCAATTTCTCCAAAGTTTCAGGCCTGATCTCACCCCAACATGAAATAATTTTTGCCAGAGGTCTTCCTTACTTGTAGGACTTAGAGCTTTGGCCTTTCTGTCCAGCTCGTCCCACAAAAGTTCGATGGGAGATAAATCCGGTGACTGTGGTGGCCACACCATGCGTTTCAAGATATTCTTCCCTTCCAGATCTTGCAAAAATGCTCTGCACAAACGTGAAGAGTGCTTCGGATCATTATCTTCTTGAAAAGTGAATCCTTCACCTATAATTCTAATTCCTGAAGGCACAGCATGTTCTTCTAGTATCTTCTTGTATCCTTCCTTGGTTAGTTTTTCGGTAATTCTGGCAAGATCGCCGGTGGATCCTGCACCGAAACATCCCCAAACCATCGTGTATCCTCCTCCATGTTTAATTGTAGGCACGATACAGCCATCCGACATCCACTCTCCGGTACGTCGACGAACAAACACGCCTGTTGGACCCAAAGATATCAAATTTGGACTCATCAGTCCAAAGCACATTCTTCCATTGCTCCAACATCCAATCTTTGTGTGTCTTCGCCCATTCCAACCGCTTTTTCTTATTTGCAGGCCGAAGTAAAGGCTTCATTGCTGCTATTCTTCCTGAAAAACCAGCTTCCTTCAGACGTCTTTTTACTGTGGAAACAGATATGGGATTTGGGCGGTTGCAGTTTATCTGGTTGGTGATATCTGGGGCAGTTAGACGTCTGTTCCGTTTGCTCTGGACTACAATGAACTTGTGATCTCCTGCAGTCGTCTTTCTCTTTCTGCCGGGACGATTTCTGTTGTCAACACTGCCGATCTCTTCCTTTTTTTTAAGAATGGTCCAAGCAGAACTCTTCGATATCTTTAAACGGGCGGAGAGTACAAACCGCAGAACGTGTCTCAATTGATAATTCATGTCGTTTTAGCATACTTGTGCTGCTTTTTTTACTTTTCAGGACGATATGCAAATTACAATTAATGTCCGAGAGAATTCAGTCTTGGTATTTAAAGGAATTGGGTATGGATTCAGGTAACTATAAAATTTATTTCCCAAGACCCAACAGATAAAAAACAAGACCATAAAAACCGTTTGCATATCGCCAATATTGACAGGTAGTCATTAAAAGATTGTTGATGAAATTTTCCATAAAGTCGAATTCGGACAATATGCACCTGTGCCACAACAAAAAAACGGTTAGGGTTTTTAGGTTTCTCCCAAAAAACAACACAAACGTCATAAAATCGGATTTAATTTCCAATTCTACTGATTCCGAAAAATTTTGAATTTAACTATCGTTCGAATACTTATGAGCGGTACTGTACATACATACATATACTTGTAAATCATGAAACTTTCTTCTAGGCATATGTTGCAGTTCGAAAATATCAAATAGTAGGTTTATGTCTGGTAGAGCCATTGAATAAGGCTAGTAAATACTTTTCCATGAATGGAGTCGATTACTGTACTGATGAAGAATTCGAGGCCAAGTAAGCTTTTAAACTACACTATGATTTATAATGGGGGTTTTCGTACCCCCTTTCCTCTCCTCTGCAAGGTTGCGATTGGCATTTCGTTTGTAAGGCAAAGCTAATATTGAGTCGGATTGTTGAATTGGAATGAAGACTATTTATATAAATGAAAACTATAAATAACTGCAAAAATGCAACAAATACCAAAATTAGAAAAAAACATTTGAACTCATTTTAATATAAATGCATTTCCATTTTAAAAAATATTATTACTATTAAAATAAAACAATGATTTTATTTTGATTAGGGATTTTCTAATTTCTATGATAGATACGATTCCAGACCCCACTACAAAATATATACTCATTTTAAAAAAGCTTTGTCAAATTTCAATCGAAGATCTTTAGTGAAATAAATAAAATTACTTTGAAAATTTTCAGATGCGGAATTTCTCGACTATGGGTTTCACCACTTCATAGGCGGTTACACATTGCCTCTAAACTAATACAAGCTGCACAATTTAACACCATTTTGGGTGAACAAATTCCATTGGATAAATTAGCTTTCAGTGCTCCGACCGAAAATGGTAAAGAATTTGCAAGGAAAGTTACAAAAATGGAGAATTTTCTAGTGTATTTTTAAAACTAGCCAATGTAGAAATATATCTTTCTATCATGTATCACAACTCCACTTATGTCGAGTCGTCTCTACTCAGCTCAACTGAGCTTTTTGTGCATATTACGTATTACATATGTTTGCATTTGAGGACAATCCAATTAATGCCGTAGAATTAGAAAAAATATTCGCGACCATTTTAATCCATTAGAACTTTTGCTCCATTCCAGCACACAACTATTGAAAAGCATTTGTTTAAATTTAATATCTCAGATAACTGAAAAACCGTTAGTTTTTTATACATGATACTAAGAAACTATATACTTAACTCGGTTGACATAAAACTATGTATGGCCCGGTTTTAATTTCTGATAGTGATTTCAGAATTACATACACAACATAAGTTGAGTTGTGATACATGATAGGGGCAATAATGTAAAATTTTTTATTGCATTTTTATAATGAAGCGATTATTTTAAATGCTATTAGTGTTTAGTACATATTAAAATTGTTTAGCGTGTAGTGGTAGTTTTTATATATATTAGACTATTAGAACATAGTATATACATATATGTTCTAATAAAAACTTTTTGTTTCAAGTTTCTTAATATTTTGAATTCAATTATTCCAAACTGAAATACTAAATTTTGCAAATAAATACCCCCTAAAAACTTAAACTACACAATTTTTCTGCTCGATAACGAAAGGCGGCGTGATTTCTAAATAATATGGCAGTGTGTGCATATAACTAAATAGATTATAACAATGTTTGAAAACCCACCACATAAGTATCTGAAAAAGTTTTCTAATCTCTTTCTTTAAATTATTTCAGTGCAACTATGCATTCCGATTTCAATTACTAACTTTGCTAAAGGAAAAATTAAATACCGACATCCATATCCAAATTATATATCCACAAAAACTATAGCCCGCTTCCAAAAAAAGCCTGTCTTCTAAATTTGGAAATATTCCAATTTGCAGATAAAAAATGTTAGTGAAGGTTCTCAATTTCATAAAAAATAATCTGTTTTCTGTATATCTACCCTGTCGGAAAGCAAAAACAACTTAAACAATCTGTTTTCTGTTTATACATTTACTGTATAAATGTTAATACATTTACATCTTACCTGTTTACACATTTTTCTTTTATAAAAAGACAATATAGGAAAACATTTGAGAAAACTGAGACAGCCATCGGAAGTAATTGTAAAGATTGTTTCAATATCGTATTAAGTCAAGAGCAAAAGAGCTAAGATGCGGATCTTAGCACTCAGCGGAGACAATTATTGAAATAGAAGAATTTCTCAAAGAATTAGGAGTAACGTAAGTACGGTGGGACGTGGAAAGGAAAACCAAAAGCCACTAAACAGCAGGAAGATCGAGATTTGAAACGAATTTGCCTTCGCAGTTGGTTCAAAACTGTCAGGAAAATAAAGAGACGTCAAAAACAAGTTGATAATAGATTTTAGCAAAGGAACTGTCCAAAAATGCATTAAGGATATGAGTCTTAAAGCTCGTCGACCTGCCAGAAAGCGGTTCTTAATAACGGCCATAAAGAAAAAACGTCTTAAATGGGCCAAGAGACATCAAGAATGGACAGTTCCGGATTGGTAAAATGTCATATTTTTCGATAAATCTAAATGCAATATGATTGGGCTCGATGGAAAGGCTACAGTTCGAAGAAGGACGATCGAACGATACTCCAATTATTATTCTTCGTGTATTCTTTGAACAGTCAAGCATTCACTTTATGGAATTGGCCAGATTTTGTTGCTAGCGGCTTCGAGAATGCAGGAAAATATAAAAATATTATTAAATATTTGTCACGTTGAAAACTCAAGTGCACCTTGCAACCGAGCTCGCTTTCTAAGTAAATGTTCAATTCTTACGATGAAGAAACCACAACCGAAATCCAAAATCTCTACGAATCAATTTCTAGAAGAGTGGAAGCTGTGTTGAAGGCCCACGGACGAACAACAGAAAACCGGGGAAAAATAAAATGAAAGAAGAAGAAAAGACAACCAATTTTTTCAGTATTCCATTCAGACAAAAAATTTAAAAATAAGGAAAGCCTCGCTATTTTTATTTTGTTACCCCTTGTTTTATAATTGCGTAAATATATCCAATTATGGCTTCTTGCACCTATTTGGTATTGGTCTTTTACTAAAAGATTTTATAGGTAGAGACTATAGGCATCTAATAATATAAAAAAGAGAATCCGTGCAAGTAGCTTAAGTTTTTTTATTAACTTTTATACGAACAATGGAAAATTACTAGTACGGCTTTTTTGGCTCCGGGTGTAGAATAGGAAGATTTTTAATCTGTGTTAAAGCAGGGTACATGAGTGATATTTATCTTTTCATCCAAGTACAACAAAATAATCGCTCACGTTCAGAATAATTTCCATTTTCCCAAGATAAATACTACCTTGGGATGCAAAAAATTCTTATCTTCAAACATTTCGATGAAAGATTATAAAATGTCGGCTATTGGACAATAATGAACATCGCTGATGAAAAAAGGCTGCGCAGGCAATAATCGATATTTGATTTATTCCGTAGGGTAAATTTATAGTTGACTTCTAATAAATTATGGGACCAGCGTTATCCATTAAATTAATATCGCTGGTTATTATTTTCCATTTTCAATCCCAAATAGCCTGTAATGACAGAGAATATTCGTGCAAAATTTCATGGCTATACTTTCTATTCGTTCTATTGTAATCGAGTGTTAATAATAAAATTTCAAATTCGCTCTACAAGCCGAGAAATTGAGCTATAAGCATTTTTCAATACCAATGACTTTCTGATGATAGAGAAAGTCCTTGATAGAGAAAGAGAAGTCTTGTAATTGTGATTTCCACAGACGGATGGATAGGGCTAAATCGACTCAGGAGGTGAAGCTGATCAAGAATATAGATACTTTTATATACAGTATTGTGCATAACCCAAGCAACATTTCCTGTGACAGTGAAAAAAGTTCCATAACATTATTAACCATTAAGTTATAACAAAGAAAATTACATTTATTTACTTCTTAATATGTCTTTATTATATATCCAAAACAACAACAAATTTTCTCTCCAATAACGGTAAATATGAAAAGAAAACCAAAGATAACTAAAAATATCATGTGCAAAACCTAAGCAACTTTATCTAATATTTAGTATAATAGCCATTATTTTTTATGCAGCAAACTTATGCAAAATAAGTTTGTTGAAATTATGTAACCATCCGCGATTGAATCCACTGTGCTGTAAGCGGAAAGTTAAGCATGGACGAAGAAGTGCAATGATGTGGGCAAGCTTTCCTGGTAGTGGGATTTTTCCTATCTATCGAATAGAAGGCGTGGTGGATCGATTTTCACAGACATATCGAATAGGAGGTGCCACTGAAATAGCAATTTCAACACGGTAGCTACCCGAAACATACCGCAAATTATGTTAAGGACTCTTGTAATTCTAAAGAGGTAATGGTGCGTGCTGACCGGCGCAGTCAACCGATCTAAATCCGATCGGAAACCTATTTTCAATACTAAAACGTTGCGTAGATAGTAGGCGCTTAAAAAATAAGAAGGATTAGGTGACTGCAGTAAAGGAAGAAGGGGGAAACATCCCAAACAGCAGCATTACAAAGCTAATTGAGTCAATACATCGAATTTGTTTAGCTGCATAAAAAATAATGGCTATTATACTAAATATTAGATTAAGTTGCTTAGGTTTTGCACATGATATTTTTAGTTATCTTTGGTTTTCTTTTCATATTTACCGTTATTGGAGAGAAAATTTGTTGTTGTTTTGGATATATAATAAAGACATATTAAGAAGTAAATAAATGTAATTTTCTTTGTTATAACTTAATGGTTAATAATGTTATGGAACTTTTTTCACTGTCACAGGAAATGTTGCTTGGGTTATGCACAATACTGTACCTGCCACGTTTCCTTTTATACGTTACAAACGGAATCGCAAAGTGAAGCATGTAGGGTGAAAAACGCAATAAATATCATCGGTCGGCATACCTGCCTGGCGAATACCGCAAGACCGCCGTGTGACTTTTTCCTCTTCACAGAACTGAAATTACAGCTCTGGGTACCCGTTATGAGTCTATTGAAACTACAAAACAAAATTCGCTATCAACGTTGGAGACAATACTGACAAGCGCATATAAAAAATGTTTCAAAGAATGGGAAAAAAAGTTGGAAAATATGTATTACATCTGGAGGGGGAAGTAGGCCTTTGAAGGCGACGAAATAAGTGTTGCTGATTAAATGAAAGTTGTGGGTTTTATTGACAAATCCTGGTAAAAGTTTGACAGTTTTATTCCTTTATTATCAATTGTTATGAATTATTAACTATGAACATTTTTTTATGAATTATTGAAATTTATTAGTAAAACAGTAATAGAAAGCGTTTAAGCTGTCTGCATTAAAGCAAAGATTTTGCCGCGTTACATTCATCAATTTCATTATCCGACGGACATTTGAAACAAGAACTCAAACGCTGGGAAAATGGCTTTTTTACTTTAACTTTAAAGCCTCTACCTTCATGTACGAGTATAAAATTTTATCCTTTATAAAATATGGGGCCCTCTAATCATCGGGTTTTTCTAAAGTAATTATTTGATATAATTGAGTTTTATTTAGTTAATTTGTGTGTCATTCATATGTATTCAAATGCATACCTTTAAAATTGATTGCATATATTCGTAACTATTTATAGAAATATGTATATATTAAAATTACTATGAAAACAATATTTTACATATTAATATTTTACGAAATTACTTTTTACTTCTACAGCTTTCCTTCCCAAAACACACCATGCCAAATTAATTCGAATCATCTTTTACCAAATGCACCAAAAATACATTTATACAAAAATTACTCAGAATTTAGTTTTCCTGCCAATTTATATGTACCTGTCGCGAAGCAAACCTAAGAACCAACAAAAACAATGTCTTTCAAATCTTTCCCGCTGTCTTTTTCGATCCCTGAATTTCCGTTAAATTTATTTTTAACTTTCAAGATCTTTGCTTAAAATGAGCAGCCTTTTTTTCATCAGCGACATTGGTTATTGCCAATAGCCGAACAATTTTTTCATCTTCTACGATCGCTATTCGCCAACAAACGAAGTTTTTAAAACTTGAGGGATCGAAATGTTTGAAGATAAGAATTTTTTTCATCCCATCTTGGGAAGATCGAAATTATTTTTAAAGTGAGTAATATTTATTTTTTTTTCGCTTGAGCAAATCCCTTCTGTTCTTTTTAGCGACATATTCCGAACCCTGCTTAGAACCGTAAGAAAAATAGCTCTGCAAAGTACAGTTTGGTCATACATCAACAAGCGATTTTTAAATTGAATACTAAGTTTTTATAAATGAAGAAGTTACCTGTCGTAAACTTGCTGTGCTATTGTTTTTGTTGCTCAAGATTTGAATATTATGTCTAAATTTATTTAATAGCTTAAAAATGCAAATCAATAACGTCAAAATACAACAATTTTACAAAAAGCTGCTTAAATATAATCAGTTTAGCACATCAAAGAAGGAAACAATTGATTACAAGAATAATGAAAAAGACCGAGAAGCTCTTAGGAAAGCAATACAATCCTTGTATAAGAAAGATAATTTTGTTCCTTGCGTTATTGGCGGAGAAGAAATATATACAGGGGACGAGCAATTACAAAAAACACCACATAACCACAAGCGGACGCTCGTTAAACTTTATTATGGCACTCAATATCATATCAGAACAGCAATTAAAAACGCATTAAGAGCGCAGGAGACTTGGGGAACTGCGCCGGTATATGAAAAAGTGAACATTTGGCGCAAATGTGCTGATATAATAGACCAAGAGGACAGACACTTGCTGACGGCGGCCATAATACTGGGACAATCGAAAACGTATTTGGAAGCCGATAAAGATACGACTAGAATATTAAAAACGCTACGTAACACCGCTACATATCTAGAAGAATTTTCGAAATTCGATTTAAAAAGTAGTTCACCCGATAATATTTTCCCTATTCAACGACTAAGACCTTTAGATGGATTTGTAGCTGCAATGGGTCCTTTCAATATGACGTCAATATCTTGCAATCTAGCGTTTACACCTGCAATAATGGGTAATAGCGTCCTCTGGAAACCGTCTAACAATTGCATTTATGCCAGTTACATAGCATTCAAAGCTATGCAGAAAGCTGGATTACCAAAGGGAGTAATAAATTTTCTTCCAGCTAATGGCAATCTTTTTCTTGAAACAGTTGCACAATCATCACATCTAAGCGGAGTTAACTTCACTGGTCATTTGGATACATTAAGAGCAATATGGCATACTGTTGGTTTTAACATTTACACATACCGCAGTTTTCCAAGAATTGTGGGAGAATGTGGCGGAAAAAACTACCACTTTGTTCACGAATCCGCTGACCTTAACCTTGTTATTAAGGCAACTACAGATGCCGCATTTGAATATTCCGGTCAAAAGTGTACATCATGTTCCCGCTTGTATGTGCCTTCATCGGTATGGCCACAAATAAGTTGTGGTTTACAGGAAGCGATGAGCTCAATCAAAATCGGAGACTCTTGCGATTTCTCATCGTATTCCTCCGCAGTTATTAATGAGGCCGCCTTTGACAAAATTGTTAGTTATCTTTTGTATGCGGAAAAAAACGAGCCTTCTGTGGAGGTGATTTGCGGAGGTGATTTTAATAAAACACTTGGATATTTCATCGAGCCAACTGTTCTTCTGTGCAAGAATCCTTTTGATTGTTTAATGAATGAAGAGATATTAGGACCGGTTTTGAGCGTTTATGTTTACGAAAATAATTGTTTGGGTGAAATATTGACAATTATAGCGAAAACTTCTAAATATGCTCTTACCGGTTCGATATTTGCAAAAGACGATGAAATCATTTGTAAGGTCCTCAAAGCTCTTAGAATGACTTCTGGAAATATTTATATAAATAATAAATGTACTGGCTCAAAATTAAGTCTCAAAATATATGCTGGAAACCGATTATCCGGGACTAACGATAATCTCGGGCCTCAACACAATCTCTTGCGTTGGAGCTCTCCTCAGTTAGTAGAAGAACTGATCCTTAGAGATTCAGAATGTTATGATGACTATAACTAATATTTAGGTGAAAAATTCCAAATTAGCTAGATTAAACTAGTTATAGTTTTTAAATGAATTATTTTCGATACTTGTATTATAAGAAGCATATAAAATAAAGACACGGGCTCGGCAGAATACAAAAACTCAATTTATCTTAAAATTAATTTTATGGCTAGGATACAAATTTGTACAATATATATAATGGATATAATGAAATATACGTTGTACATAATTCTGCAAGATCTTCATAACACTGATTAAATAACTTCAGTGACTGATGCTCGAACAGTATATGTTTTTAAGATTTAGTTATATAGACCCAAACGTTATTGATGAGTTTTGTCGCTTCTTGTCAAGTTTGGGTTGGAGGCAAAAAGAAAAGTAAGATGGTTACTCTGAAGCTCTTGGTGAAGAAGAATACAGAGCTCAAGGAACCTTAGAAAACAGGTGGCAAACTCCGGAGCAAATGGAGAATATCGTTCCAAACATTCTATCCTAAAGACTCTGGTCGACCCAGGATCTATATAATTAGTAGTGGTGGTAGAGGATGTGGTGGTAAGATGTAGTAATCTTCCTTGCTGATGACCTTCTTCTACTTAGCGTTTTTTGCGCTAGGTTCATCACCGTCGGAGGAAGTGGAATCGCTAAAGACCTGTTTGGAGAAATCAGCTAAAAATTATAAGCAGGTTGAGCATGTCTTCTTTGGCAGTTGCGTTATAGGGTAATAACTATCCATTTAATTATAAACAAAACACCTTTGGGACGCGATATATAAGTGTTGGTCATTTATCAAAGGCCACTTACATTAAGAACATTTTTTTGGTCAAGATTGCTATTTGTTTGTTCTAGTGTAGCACAATGTCAAACAAAATTATGCGAGAGAGAAGAAATGGATCATCGAGGCCAGTCAAATGGTTGTAGTGTAATATTGGCCAAACGAATTTTGGCTATAATGGAAACTGTGTAACCGTTTTTTTTTAATATTCTAGTATTACGTTTTTTTTTTCGGGGTAGAATTCCTAAGAAGCCAGTTGTTTTGTGCTCGCGTAAGAACGCGTAAGAAGGAGGAAGGAGAAAAAGAGAAAAAAAAAATCTGTCGTACAAAAGGGAAGCGACAATTAGCCGAAGAAGAAATAGGTTTGTTGGCTCTTTCTTTCCATAAGTAGTATCACTTGGCAACGAGTTGATCACAGTTCCCTAGTTGTTTTTTTTTACTTTTTCTTCTTTTATTGGATCAAAACCCTCCAATATTAAATGTTCAGGGATCGCGAATTGAGTGTCAATCGGATGTATTTTCTTAAATTAAATAACGCAAAACTATAGATCAAAAATAACATTATTGCAAAAATACATGCGAATACAATAGCTCAGAGACAAAATAAAATACGAAAAAAAAAAAGATGTAAAAACTGTAAGTAATGCGTAAATGCTACAAACTACAACTACACAAATTATTACTAGAGTAACCCTGCCCGCGTTGCTGGACAATACAATAACATACGTTTACGTCTTTGTGTTAAAAATTAAATTTTCTAGAAAGAATAGACATTTTCCTGAAAAAGAAGTGCAAAATAATATACATTTTTTAAAGTGAGAACATCAAAAAGGAAAAAATTTATTGCAGAGCTTGGTGGTAAACCACATTTTTAGTATTGCCATTTTCACAAAAAATGAATAAAGACGACGGCTTCCCAACACGTGAACATGCAACATACAGTTGACCGTGTAAAAATACAGGAAGTTCTAAATTTATTCCGCAAACTTGCAACGACTGGCCTTGAGCTTTATTAAGTCATTGCAAAAGCCAAACGAACGGGAAACTGTAAGTTCTTCTCTTTGTTTTTGATTTGATTTGATCTTGATCGTGCCATTCGTTGCCTTGCTAATTCATTACTTTCTAATCGCTGTTCTTCATCCTGATTAGATCTATTTAAACATATTTGACTGCTGTGGCGAGTTCGTCGGCCAATTTGTGAACGTCTTCTTCGCGGCATTGTTGAATAATTTTTTTAATTGTTTTTTTATGCAAAAGATTTTAATTTTAAGTGGAAGATTACAAATCAATAATTAAAAAATGTCAATGCTCACACTGTAAACTTAAATGACAATCAATAAACACACAGTAATTAAATAAGTCAAATGGCGTGAGCAATCAGAGCCTTATACCGACAAAATGTAATTCGCATAAAAAAAAAACAATTTTATATAGGGAAAACACACCATCATAAAAGTGCGCGTATAACGCATATTCGTAGAAATTTTTCGATGTTTTTTTTTTATAAACCATCAGTGAAAGTAGACCTTTCCAACGCATGTACTCGTTTGAAAATCGGTTGAGTGGTTCTCGAGTTATAAAATCACGAACATAGGGCAACTCATTTTTATATATATAGATGTGATGTATAAATAAAAGCACAAAAACAAAACCAAGTAAAGTGCAGAAACTAAACACCTAACAAAAAAAAAAAAAAAAAATTTCACAATAATACAACAGAAATCAGAATTAGTGGTTTACAATTAATTAGCATGTAAAAAAAAAAAAGGTGTATTAAAATTTTAAGAAAAAAAGGTAAACATGTACATATGTATTCCCACATTCTACCGAAAATGCAGTAAAATTAAATGACGAAATGATTCTTCATTGGAAAAAACGAGATAGAAACCAACAGAGTGAGAGAAAAGCAAACATTTTGGATAAAGTTAGTTCGATTGGACTGGAAACAAATTACGTATTTATTATCTTGATTAATTAGGATAGTTTACTTTAAAGAAACTATTTGAATCTAATTTGAGGAGGAAAACCGCAAATGAATTAATTATGATGGATAAAAAAAAATCCCTTTCCAGACAATGTATTAAAGTTTTATTGAATTTTCTGAAATTACTTTTAAGCATAAGCATTTCGTATTCATGTAAATTTAGTCACTATTTCTTAAAACCTTACGAATCCATGTACCGAAACAAAGGACCTTTAATAATTCTTCTAACTTAACAATTAATTAAGTATTTCTATTCGTACTGATTATAAGATTAGATTGCTCTGTACACACTAAGAATAACCTTAAAACTTGAAACTTAACAAACGGTTTAACGAAGATAAGAAAAGAAAAAAAAAAAAAACATCTTGGAGTAATTAAACACCACCTTTTGATTTGTTGTAATTGTTAACCAATATAAATGTTCATAAATTTTTCGATTTCATAAGCAAGAAAATCGTAAAGCTTTACGACTAGAAAAACCAAAATCTTCTTTTGTAGCTCACAATAAAACTCAAACCTGATATTGTTCACTAAGTGAGAGAACGGCAAACTACTTTATGTCCAGGTCGACCTCTAGGCGATCGAACTTCTTGTAATGCCCAGAAGAAAATTTATTTTTGATTTGAATAAATGGTACATGAATTATATGTTGTTTTCGCGTGTGTAAACATGTACACGGTTGAATGAAGGGGTTTTGTGGGTGGATTACATGAAAGATGAGGGGATGGTAAGTAGTGCCCCGGTTTCCTTTTCTTCTTGTCTATCTATTTTTTTTCTTTTCGCACTTCCTTCGCTCTAGCTCTCCTTCTATTTATTCTATTCTGTCTATATTTTCTGATAACGTTTCTGGAGACAAGAACCCCGTCCCAAACTGAGCAAAGCCGGAGCGGAATCGCCAGTCTCCTCATCGAATTCCTTGGTCGATGAAAAAGCAACGTTACAACTGCGCATGAGTACTCTGATATGATAGGTATTAAACACTTATTGCATAAAATATTAAAAAATGCATATACATATACCTACCTATAGATATGTTCAATTTCTTTATTGTGTAAACCAAGTAAAATTCTTATTGCAGACATATAAAACTATTTAAATTTAACTGTCATTTGAACTATCAGAAAAACAGAAATGACAATCGTTTTTCATTCTCTTTTTTTTTTTTTTTCAATAATAATTCAATAATTTATTTAATTCAGTCACCTTCAATGGTAAATCGGTGGAAACTGCATTACAGGAAGTATTGCACGGTATCGAATAGTCTTTAGATATAGATGAGATGGCAGAAGTTGAATACTGATAATGTCGTTAAGTTCAGTCAAAGTGTACTAATCTTTACAGATATGGATAACACATGCTTAGGTACATTTGGTGATAGCAATGTGGACTCCAGGGGTCCCACAAAGCGGATTGTATCACCGATTTGTTACTGCGGTAATTATTCTCAAAACATTGGATTAGGTTAGGTTTGAGTCAGTTGGTACAAACCGACTCGCTCAGGGCCCTACGATGCCGACGAATTTGCGTAGGTCTGTCGCAGTTGATTTTCCCTTTGTATAAGCACGCTGGCACATAGAGAGTTCATTTAGAGAGTTTAACTAGTTCTGGTCTGCTTCGAGGACGGTTTTGGTGGGTAGCCCGCAAAGTGCAGATTATTTCTACATACAATACATCAATTGTATTTTGATCAGTTGGTGCATCCGGATTTGGACTGAGAAGATTTATTAAATCAGGAGCTTTTTCAATTATAGGTTTTTGAATTTAAGGTTTAGCGGAATTTTTCTTTCGTTTTTGGTTTTGTTTAGTCGGAGGATCTACCAATTTAGTTGGTAGCGCATCGTCGGTACATTTAAACACTTTAGGTGGATCCCTTAGTTCTGCATCTGGCCCGGTAGATACTGGTCTATTAAATTTGCAGTATAACGTACGTGGTATTAATACTAAATTAAAAGATAATTATACGATGAGTTTTGGTTTGGATTATAAAATTATTGCATTTACAGAAACCTGGCTTAAATTTGATATACAAAATCTGGAAATATTCTCTGACCAATTTCTTGTATTCCGTAAGGACAGGAATTTTGTGCTCCACCAATTTATCAAGAGGAAGAGGTATTTCGATTGCTGTTAAATCTGTCTTATTTCTCACAGGAAATGCACTTTGATATAAGCTCAGATCGAGGTCTGTTGTGTGTATGTTAAATTTGAGCTATTATTCTTCTATTATCCTTCGTGTTCCTACAATCCAGCAAATTCTAATGAATTGACTTACAACTTACACACGTTTTGTATATCTTCATTGATATGGAGAATGTTACCTGATGAACAAGTGTTTAAACTGGGAGACTTTAATATACCTCGTGTCTCTTGGGAAAGAGACTTATTACCTTCAACTTGTGGTTCCGATTATGGTTTATACTCTGCTGGTTTATATCAAGTAATTAATATTCGTAACCAAAGTAAACGGATTTAATCTTAATAGATTATACTTAATCTTTACTGATGATAAGGATATCGTCAAAGTACGTCGTTAGATCCCTCTCCTGTTACCTGAAGACATTCATCATCCAACCTTAAAATTTAACATATGGGCCAAAAATAGTAATAAGCATCTACCACCTCCTGAAAAATTGAAGAAGCGACAAACTGTCTTTTATTTCAAAAAACCAACTACGTACAGCTAAAAAATTATTTAAAGGATGTAATTTGGAGCTTTACATCATAACTTAGTGTAACTTCTACCAAATCGTGTTTGGATTACGCTATAGCTCAACTCAACCAAAATCTTAATGACGGTTTTAAACTCTCGGTACCGAAATGTACGGTATTTACTCCTTTATATCCAACATGGTTTTCCAAGGATGTTCGCACACTGAGGAATCTAAAAACAAGATTCTATAAAATTCACTGTTAAATATTCGTCAATACGAAATCGATATCAGAATGCTTGTAAACATTCTTGTAATAATTATTTATTAAGAATTAAATTTAAGCTAAAATCTGATCCCAAGTATTTTTGGAGCTTTATGAATTCTAAGCAGAAGAGTAATATTCTCCCATCCGTGATGAAATTTGAGGATAACCAAATTGACAATGTATGTATATTCAATCTGAGAATTGTTTGCGAAATTCTTTGACTCACTTATTCGCAAATGGAGTTTGATTCTGAATTTTATCCATACTCCGTTAGTAGTGGGAACATTGATCAGCCAGTAATTGAGGAAAATGTCGCTCTCGGATGACTGACGGATCTTAAATCTATAACCCAGGTCCAGATAATTTACCTTCTTGCGTCCTCAAATCCGCTTACTGCGCGAGGGAATTGATAATCCCAATTACATTTCTGTTTGATCAGTCTATACGCTCCGGTTACTTCCCAGCTACATGGAAGATTTCATACATCATTCATTTGCATAACTCTGGTAATAGATCAAATATAACCAATTGCCAAGTTAAGCGCACTGCCTAAACTATTCGAAAAAATAATAACTCATCAAATTATATGTCAAGTGTATGTATCTCCTGTTCAATAATAGCCTATTTCCATAAAAATATTTAATCCGGTTAATTAATCCGGTGTTCGAAAATCGATCAGCTGATCTAGTGTTTCCATAGATAATCCGGTCCGGGCTGTCAAACCGAAGAGAAGAAATAAACAGCTGTTGTTTTGTTTGTATATTTACGCAGCTATTTTAAAATTGTGCATCGCTTTAATTTATAATACAGTGAATAAAAGTTGAACTCCATAGCATGCGTATGCGTGTGCGTGCGTTTGACAGATAAGTAGAATACACACGTTCTTATGAGATGAACTCCATAGGCACGCATGGAAATGCAACCGCACGCAAAAAATTCGAACTTAAATTCGAAAACGCATGGAAGTAGAAAATTTTCTACTTTCATGCGTGTGGATGACAGTTGACACAGCAACCAACTTCAAATTGTTTACGTTTTGTTGAATTGGTAAGTAAAAATTTTGCTTATGAATTATGTTTAATTTAATATATTCTAATATTTTTGTTTATATTTTACAGAAAATGAATGACGAAAACTTAATCAACGAGGTGTGCGTGCACAAAAATATATATGTATGTTAAAGGAAGCGTTGATTATCGAAACAAATTGAAACTTCCTTCTTCCTTTCATTAATTCAGTGTATTGCATGTATACTGCAATTACACTGCCAATTATCATTAAGAAAAATCCGAAATCGTCGCCCATACTTGCGCTTTTTACACAAAATCAACCATAGTTTTCACAAAATCATTCATTTTTTCATTTCATTTCATTTATTTTTCAAAAACGGCTGTACAATAAGAAATATATTTCTTTTATAGTACAAAATTCTTATTGATAATTATTAACATTAACAATAGATATATGTATATTCGTATCTTAAAACGTATCTTAAGCCTTCGTATCTTAAGCCTAGTGCAGAGGAAAGAGATAGCAGAGAGAGGAAGGTAGCGAAGATAGTAGACTGGAATAGAAAGAGAATGTATATGTAGAAGAGGAAGAGAATGAATGATAGTAGAAGATTATGAGAGGCAGTGTCAGGAGAATCGATATTACGAGAAGAATTCAATTGTGGCATGCTTGAAAGATCTTGCCCCTGCAATGAGCTTGAGGCTCGTGGGCAATGAATTCCACAGTTTTACGGCGTTGATAAAAAACAATCTTGAAGAGTTCAGGCAACTATATTCGGGGATAATTAACAAAAGGCCTCTACGCGATTGACCGAACCGTAACTTCTGAAAAAGGTAGTCAGGAGTGCGGGAATGAATAATTTTATGTAGAATGATACAAGTTCTAGCTTTAATGTCACAGCCTAGTACGCCATATCTAAATGCACCTAAGTGCTCAATGTTGCGAAGGCCGTACACGTACCTGGTCGCAAGATTAAAAGCAACGGAGAGCTTGAGAGAGGAGCGTGCGTCAAGTTTATTATAAATTGCAATCGAATAAATAATTAGTGGTAGAACTAGCTGCATAACAAGTTTGCGTCCAATTACAACTGGAGTAAAAGGTGCAGAAGGCCGAAGATTCCTGAGAACGAAATAAATATTTCTTACAACATTGTTAATGTGGTCCGAACAACTCAGAGACGTATTTATACGATAGCCTAAGCTGACCGTCACATTTACAAGTTTTAGCTTATTTCTGCCAATAAATATGTCAGGAATGTCACAATAGCATAATTTGAGTCTTGAGATGGGCAGAACAGTTGACTTCAATGGATTGAGTTGCAGGCAGTTCTTTACTGACCAGCTTTGAATGATATCCAAATCCTCATTTATTTTAGCTACCAAATCCTCTCTAAGATTATCCTTACTTGACAGATACATTTGAATATCATCCGCGTACGCGTGAATTGAGGTGTGGTTGCAAATACGAAAAATATCATTTAAAAACATTGAGAACAGCAGAGGTCCTAAAACTGAACCTTGCGCTACTCCGCTGCTAATTCTTTTGAAGTGAGAAAGCCTATTTGAACACTTCATGGACTGAAATCTATCACTTAAATAGCTGTTAATAACACCTACGGTACTATCACAAAAACCAAAAAGTAGTTTTAATTTACAACAGAGTAAACAGTGATTAACTGTATCAAAAGCCTTGGAGAAGTCAAGCAGACATAATAAGGTCAGCATCCCACTATCGTAGAATGGTCTGATGTCGTCTAAGACCTTAAGGACTGCGGTAGTGCAGCTATGTCCAGCACGGAACCCAGACTGATTGACATCCAAGAGCTTACATTCAGTCAAATACTTAGAAATTTGATTAGCTATGATCATTTCGAGTACTTTAGATAGAGGAGACAAAATGCTTATTGGCCTAAAATCAACGGGTTCAACTGCATTCGATTTTTTAGGTAAGGGTATGACAATTGCATTTTTCCACAAACTGGGGAAAGTTGAAATTGTAAAACAGTGGTTTATAATATGGGTAAAGGGACCAATGATATACGCCAGCATTATTTTAACAAATTTAAGATATACCCCATCTACACTAACTGCATGAGACTTGACCATTAGCAGCTCCATAGAAACTTCAGACTCACATACAGTAGTAAATTCAAATCTACGAGTAGATGTATTGATAGGTTCAACGACAAGAGTAGATATATTGTCGTTAGTATTCTCTGTATAATGAGAGAGAAAGTGATCATTTAAGATGTTAGGGTCAAGTGTACCAGGGGCAGCACCGTTGCTATTGTTGTTATGAACACCTAACTTATTAAGATTGTTCCAAAGAACTTTGGGCGGCAACAAAACATTAAGCTTGGTTCTAAAATAAGCAGCTTTCGACCGCCTGATAAGACGAACCGAGTTATTTCGTGCACGCTTGTAGCTCTCCCATCTCTCCGATGTAGAGTTTCTTTTCCAGAGATAACGCAGCTTGTTACGCTTGCGTATGGCTTTCAATACCGTCTCAGTGAACCATGGACAAGTGGCCTTAATCGACCTTACAGTCCTAACAGGAACACACTTAACAAACAGTTCGTTAACTAATTTCTTTAGCAGTGATGTTTTTTCGTCCACAGTGGAGCAGAGCAAAGCAATATTATTCCACTGAAGTCATGATCAGATAAAAAGTAAATTTGGTCAAAAAGGTAAACAAGGGATAAATCCGAGACAATGAAATAATCGAGTAGGCTAGGACAATCATTAGCTGAAAAACGAGTGGGCGCATCATTATTAACAATAGTTAGGCCTAATGAAATCACATTATCTCGCAAGGCACTAGCATTACCATCGTCACTTATCACCCCCCACAAATCACGAAATGCGAAAAGTCGATAAGATGATTAGAAAGTTCGGCAAAGTAAGTGTCTAGGCTAAAAGATCTGGAAGGATTATATACGCATGAAATGAAAACATCTACATTGCTATCACTTACGCAAACATTAAGGTACTCCACATCACTGTCGGATGACCTTGAGATAACTCTCGAGTTGAGCGTCCTGCGGCAATAAACAGCCACGCCACCACCTCTTTTGCACACCCTGTCATTCCTAAATATATTAAAATTATTCATTTTTAGCATGGAATCCTTCAGCTCAATGCTAAACCAAGTTTCAGAGATACAGATTACATCAACCATAGAATTTTCAAAAACATATTTAAAGTAATCAAGCTTGCATGCGTTTAAACTTCTAGCATTGAAGTGCACAATGTTAAATTCCCTTCGTTGCCTGCAAAGTACTTCAATTAGAGTTTTATTATCAACACCACCACGATTATTTGCAGAAGACTTTAATTAGAACAAAGAGAGGGAATGAAAGATTCAAGCATACCAATAATTCCTTTCAAAAACCGGTTCATGGAGTGCACTGCAAAAAGAGAGAGTAAAAGAGATAGTAAACCTGAAGGGAACGAGAAAAGAGAGAATAGAAATATAGTGTACGCTGAAAGATCAGAAAGAAGATAGAAAATTAAACGTAGAAAATCCATTATAATTATAAAAAGAGCCAAATAATTGAGAGGAACTTTGTATATATTATAACCTTCATAGTTTACTGCTAGTGAGAGAGTCCACACGATCAACACGATCTACCAGAATAGGGTTACCATCGGCAATTAATTTCACGTACACTTTACCACCATATGTATATGCAGCATGAAGCTTTTTCTTACGTCGCAAGTCTAAAGCATGCTGCAAAACCGAGCGAAGATATTTCGGTAAGCTTTCGTGTACATATACTTTCTCCGGTCCTCCAAGCTCAAGATCACTTAAGTTTAGAGCACGATGATTTTGCTTGCAGAACGTTGATATAGCTCGATGTAGAGTAGAACGATGATAGGTGGAAGATAAACGAAGTATGATTGGACCATGATCAGAGTCTTTCTTTTTTAGGCGAAACACATCTCTTAAAGTTTCAATGCCCGGACTAAAACCAACTGCACTGGATATTTTGTTGTACACGGTGCAGATTCTCATTTTGGGAGAACGGAATTCCAGAGACAATGAAATCTGTTGAGACTGAAGACTTTTCGCACATAGCGATCCTCTCATGCAACACCGTCATTTCTGCTCTGATAATAGAAGCCTCCAAAGCAGCAGCCTCTTTCTGACAAAGAGCACACCTCCTTCTTTATATTAGAAAAATCTCCTGACACCTCATTAAGCCTTTTCATGATGCGCTCTTCCAAATTCTTAACAAGTAATTGTAGTTGCTCTGTAATGCTATCCCGCAACGCCGTGAGCTTACTGTCAAATTCAGCCAGAAGAGAGCATTCAGCAGTTCTCCTAGGTGAAGAGTCTACATGAATAACGGGACTCAGGGAGGCAGCACGAGCACAAGTATTAAGAGCTTGGCTTCTGGTTGACCGCTTAATATTCGTGTTGTTGTTGTTGTTTCGATTTTTATTTGGTGAAGGCATTATGGTTTAAAATTAAATTAATTCGATTGTGATTTCAATCGTTTGTAATTCTACTGATATCGATTAAGATATGCACCTCGCCCGACGTTTTAAAACCGTTTTAAAACGATAAAAAACGATCAAAAGAGGTAAATAAGCAACAGAACAAATGAGAAACTTCGGACTGACCACTAGCAAACAGACGACACGTCTACACAGTATGCATTCACACTTGACTTGACACTTGACTTGACTTGACTTAATTCACTTTCAATTGACTCAATTTCAATTCACTCAAAATATATTAAACAGCTGATTGAAAAACGCACGCGCGCGCATGCTATGGAGTTGCTAGTTAGGTACGCACGTAAATGTTCGAAAACTCCAAATGTCAAACGCACGCATACGCATGCTATGGAGTTCCACTTTAAAATAACAATAATATTCAAAATTGTTGAATTTGGTATTGGTGTATTTTGGTATGGTGACGAAATTCGCAAGTTTACAGAATTTGGAAAGCGAAAAATCGTACATTGTAAATAGCAAATTCCTCTCAGTCGAGTTTTTTTTTATATTTGGCAGAATAGTTTGGTGACATACTTATCTCTTTCTAACTTATTTGCACTAGACAAAGAGAAAGATAGTGTGTCTGCAATTACGAACTTCGAAACAGACTTGCAAACTAAAAACTGCGAATAAAAACCAAAAGCATTTTGGTTTAGCGCTGGAATCGCAACAACAATTTCAAGGGAGTTAAAACAGTTTACGAATTGTTTTGGGGCTTAAAACAGCTTATTCCAAAAACCTGGAAAAACCATTTTATGGAAACACCATATAAGGCTTCGGTCCGGGTATGTGAACTTCTACAAATTTGCTAAGCTTCGTCTTCCGTATAACCAATAATTTCAATAATAATAATTTCCTCAGCGAAAAAAAACGTTGTTTTCTTAAGAAATACGTGAATAATATATAAGAATTTCCATTAGTTTATAAGGCCATTTCCATTACCTTTAATTTGGTATACGGCACTTCATTACACCATCAATTTTCAAAGACGTTCCTATTACAGCCCATTTAAATTTATGCAACTTATTATATATTATTCACGTATTTTAAAAAAAAAAAGTTTTATTGTGATTATTTTAACTTTTTTTTACATAATCTGCTTTAGTCAATTATAGGGATCAATTATTCAAAATATTTATATTTCTTTCTTTTGATACTCATAACGCTAGGATGCACGCAGTACTTTTGTATATATGCATACGTATCACGATTTTAGATTTCAACACGCCCACATTAATCCCGAGTAGAGTTGTTTTCTTCACCATTCGGTTTTCTCAGAAATCCAAATTCCTGGAAAAAAAAAACGAAATGTGCTAAAGTAAATTTGTTCCGCATTTTCTCCTGAAATTCTGCACCAATTGATAAAACAAATACGCTTAGAAAGCTTATAGCCTTTATACTTTGTAAATTAAAAAAATTATATGAGATAATAATACCCTTTTCTTAGGAAAAAATTAATAAATGGGGGGGAAAAAGTATTAAAATTCTAGTTATTTTTTACAGTAATGGCTCTTTAAATAAATTTTATTTTACATTAATAAAAGGTATTTCAAATTCCTTTATAACGGTACCCATCCTATCCGGATATCTTTAATAGTTTAGGAGATATAGTGATAAGAATTTCAATTTTTGACGGGCTATAAATGGAGAACTGTACGAGAGCAAAAAAGTTTTTATTGTTGTAATCAGGTTAAGAAACTAAAACAACAACTACAACGAATTGAAAGTAAAGTGTTTATTACAACTCAGTGAAAAATTCGCTTCGCTGTGCGACGCGGAATTCGCCTTTTTTCTGATAGTATTCTTAGCATTTAACTGTGGTATATACGAGTAAATAAGTGTGTCGTACGTTGCGTTGCTGTCAAAATGAAATTGGATCACGCAGTCGTATGGAAGTGGTTGAAATAAGTAACGCTCTGACGGAGAGCATTTCGAATTTCCAATTTTGGTATGCGCTACGAAGTGAAGTTAGCGGCAGATGTTAAAAAAATGTTCATGTGCGTGTGAATGTTTAAAAACTGTTTGTCAGAACATATGCTGACGCAACGCTGTTATTTCGGTTTAGCGCAGGGTCGTTTTTGAGACGCAGTGATCAACGCAAAGCGCATTCATTTAGATACCACAGTAAGAAAAATAAAATTATCGATGAATAAAGCACGCCATTGTGATATCGTCTCTGACCAAATTAAATCCGGCCAGTGGTACTGAAGAAAGTACTACGGTTTCTGTGCCGAGTTTGTTGGCTTCATTTAAATTTTCAATCATCACAAATTGATACATCTTTATAAAAGTAATAATAAAGTTATAAAGTAATTTCATCACTCTAACAATAGGTATGTTCATTATATGTAATTAAGATTAACTCAACTAGACGCCAATTCATCGCCATCTTGTTTTACAAAAACTAGAGTAATTTTCCATTCACAATTAATTTCAGATTGAATTATTGAATTAAGATCGAATTTTCTTTGTTTTACATAACAATACGTATTGTTAATAATAAAACAAAAAAATAAAACAATATTTGTTCGACATGTTACTACTAATTTTACAAGGTTCATGGCGTCGTTTCTTGCTGTTGCGTCTCGTTCCGTGTATATATACTTCGTTTTGCTTAGCACTTTCATTGAAAATTCGAACTTTTTTGAAATAATATTAGATGACATTAGAAAACGGTATCAATGCGATTTAATTTTTTCATTGATTTAATTTAATAGACAAAGATTTGAACGTAATCGTATACAAACATAAGTTGCCGTGTGTCGTCTAATTGATGAATCTGCTTTCTCTCACTACAACGGTTCGTACGCGACTTCATCATAGTCCCCGCTAAGACTTTCATCTTCGTGATCTATCAAACGTACGTAAAACCAAAATGCCGGGAGCTGGTACTTTTAAGTTATTCATCGGAAACCTTGACGAGAAAACGCAAGCGTCAGAACTACGTCCTTTGTTTGAGAAGTACGGTACTGTCGTTGAATGTGATGTCGTGAAGAACTACGGCTTCGTTCACATGGAAACTGAACAGCAGGGACGCGATGCTATACAGAATTTGAACGGTTATGTCCTGAACGACAACGCAATTAAAGTTGAGGCGGCTAAGAGCCGTCGTGCGCCTAATACGCCAACCACGAAAATTTTTGTCGGTAATCTCACCGACAAGACACGAGCTCCGGAGGTGCGCGAGCTTTTCCAAAAGTATGGCACCGTGGTCGAATGCGACATCGTTCGGAACTATGGCTTCGTACATTTAGACTGCGTCGGTGATGTTCAAGAAGCCATTAAAGAGCTTAATGGGCGTGTAGTTGATGGACAGCCGCTGAAGGTTCAAGTGTCAACGAGCCGTGTGCGCCCCAAACCCGGTATGGGCGATCCTGAGCAATGTTATCGATGCGGTCGTGCTGGACATTGGTCGAAAGAATGTCCTCGTCTATATGGCGGTGGTGATCGCGGCGGTAGCACAAGCGGTTACAGAGATCGTATGTATGGTCGGGATCCATATCCACCTCCGCCGCCACCACCACCGTTTCTACGCGACAGGATTATGGATGGCTTTAGGGTAAAATTTATAAGATTAAAAAAATATTTGATAATATGTATACATGGGTAGGCCGTAGGCACTTTGAACGGGTTTGGTTGTTTAAGCCCACCAGGGTTTCGAAATTAATTTAACTGGAATTGTCATCCTATATACATAATATCAGATAACATTATATAGTACACATATACACATTCTTAGCTTGACAATAATTTAAAATAATACACATACATCGATGTCTGAAATGTTTTGCGCAACTCTTGGAAAAATCGTGCGGTAGGAGTAGTTTACACAGGGCAGCACTCGTGCTGATTAAATCTACAATAAAACATTTTTTTAAATAGCTTACATAAATCGTATAGATTAGATGCTGTGGAATTATTACAGGTTGTGCAGTTTATGTATATTTGCTTTACTAATGTTAATATTTTTAGGATTACGATTACTATGATCGTCGATTTGATGACAATCGTGACTTATTTGAACGGCGTTATCAGACCTCTCGCATACGCGATTTTCCACCACCACCACTTTCACGAAGGGAGCCCATGCCTCTTCCTCCACCGTTAAGTGGTAGTCTCAGAGGAAGTAGCTTGACAAGAGGATACGATTCAATGTTTAGCCGAAGATCTCCACCCCCACCCAGAAGTAGCAATGGGTTGAGTCGTTATGCGTAAGTATATATTTCCTATTGTTTAATTGTGTTTAATTAAAAATAACCTATTGTTTTAAACTGTTTATTTTTCAGTTATGAGGACTTTAGCCGTGACTCTTTCGATGATCGTATGATTTCGTCTAGAGGAATACGAGGCCCGTCTCCGCCAGGGCGTCGATATGCACCATACTGAGACGAATTGTATTCCAATATTTTTTGTGGCGCCGTCTGACAGCATCATCGTTGTCGTCACTTACAATAAATAAATAGCAAGCACATGAATTGCTTGAGACATGCGATGCAAGAATACATTTACTTCATATAACTCTACGTAATAACTGCGATGTAATTCTTAACATCATTTCTATAAAGTATTTCACCTTATAATTTTGTAACTTGAACATTATTGTATGAAGATTATATTGTACGTTTTCTTATCAACTAATTAACTCTAGTATCTAATATTTGGATTATACGGGTGATTTGCATATGATGCGGTGAATTGTTAGGATGTGTAGGTTGAGTCGACAAAAAAAAAATCGTATACAAAGGTTGATTTTTTCCTCTCCCCTCTAGACGGGACTTTGAATTTTCTAAGAACGACTTCAAATCGAAAAGATCTCAAACAATTAACGGGAATACTTTGATCATTTCTGCTTACTGCTTTTGAAAATTAATAGCCTTATTCCAAGAGTCACGGTCGTCTCTCACTCGTCTTTGGTATTCCAAGAGTCACGGTCGTCTTGAAAATCGTCTCTCAATCGTCAACGACGTAAACTTTGGTCGTCTTGAGGTATTCTAAGAGACGATTATCGTCTTAAATAAGACGAGTGCTTTTTAGTTGTCGTCTCATACAAAACATAAATTAATTTAGTGCACAATATAAAGCTGGAGTTCGTATTTATGCTTTACATAATTTTTTTTAGTTATATGTAGCTACATACAGTCGAACTTCCTTATAGTGAACTTCTATACAATGAAGTTCTCCTTATTATGAACTAAAATCAAGAACACAGAACACAAAAAAATATTTCTGTATAATGAAGTTTCTATATAGTGAATTAATGGTCTGTTCCCGTGGAGATTCACTATAGGGAAGTTCGACTGTATATGAAACTGATAATTTTTATAATGATTCTAGAAAAGGAAACAAAATTCACGAAATTTCCACAACCAAAAATTAATCTACAGAGTCCATATTTTCGCGCACAACTCAACGCACAAAATAAAAATGCAGTGTGTTGTTTTATGGAAGTGTTTGTTTAAGAACACTTATAAAAGCATTTTAACATTGCTCAATTCTCCGCGTGGAATTGAAAGTGTCTTTGTTTACCATTTGCTTCATGGTTGCAAACTAACAAAAAGAGAAAAACAATTTTTTGCTACAATTTAAACGAAATAATATACAATAGCACTTGTATCAATCTACATATAATTTGCCAAGTTTATTCTATATTTTGTCAACGTTTGTTGCCAAAAAAAACAAATTTATAAGGTTTTCATTAATTGAAATTAACCTCAATTATAATATTTTCGTCTACCATCACTAAAATTTGCATCTTATGCACAAACCTTTTTGGCAAATAACAATGGCTGTAAAATAAACGTATAGTCCGGTGACCGCGACGTAAGAGCAAGACGAGACGAGTTCCGTGACTCTTGGAATAGGTCTGTTACGTCGTAGTGACTCGTCAGAGACTATTGTCGTCTTAGTCACCGTGACTCTTGGAATAAGGCTGTAAATTTTTGCTTCTTAATTTCATCAGTCAATTACTTGAAAACAAAGCAACCAGCAAACCTATAATTTGATATATAGCAGGCCTATAATTTGATCGAGTTCTTAATAAGTATGAAGATGCATGCAAGTGTGTACATGACAACGATTCGGTATTGGCCGAAGAAAGAGTTGAATGGGCCACATGAGTGCATTTAAACTTTTCTATCGGTAAACTGCCAGACTACTAATGAGACTTCTGCAAGCCTTGTGCACACTTGCTGATTATGACCGCCGATAGTTCAATTTGAATATTTGAAGATAGCGCGGGATTTTCATGTGATTGCGTTATCCAATTCCACTCTATATCTAATTATCGAAACGTCGATCATAAATTTAGTAGAGAAAATGTAGAAAAATCCCCGTTTTATAAAAAACAATTGAAAAGAATACCTAAATACCAGAGATGACGAGATAGGACACTTAAAATCCGCCGCTTCAAAAATGCGTTTGAAGTCTATTTTTTATAACTTGAATTCATGTACACTTATACATGAGAGGAACCATAATGGTGTTGTTTTTGGTCATTCAGTATTGCGGATTTTGCACTACGAACATTGTTTGGCTTTCTGTACAGTTGCCTTTGTAAGTTGTCAACCTTAGTGTATACGCAGATCGAGAGCGTCAACTTCATAACTTCCCAGGCGTCAAAGGAGACGGCCCAAAATGAATACGCCAGACGCTTTTCAAAATTTGTTTACATTTTCGCTACTTCTACTTTTGCTTCTCGATTGTGTGCCGCCTTTTCCTTGCTTGAATATTGCAAAAAATCTTGTCTTTTTAATAGTGAAACAATAATTAATATTATATAATTAACACAATATTAATGTATTTATTTTATATTTAATATATTAAAGGATTACCTCAATAGACCGCAATAATAATCACATTGTCTGATTATGTATGATAATCTTCATACCTTTAATATTTTTTATTTATTCATATTCATAAAAAAATTATTATATTCATATAAAAAAGTGCTTATTTTTATTTTAATCAATTAATTTAATTAATTGATATAAACCTCATTAAATTTATTAAAGTGTAATTAAGTAAAAGAGATAATATGTGCACATGTTTTCGTAGAATGTAGACTGACTGTCTGCAGTGTCCCTTGTTTTCTTACGATGCAGACTGACCGTATGCTTTTGCATTGCTGATTGATCTCCTTCAGATGATAGAGTTGTATATATGTACATACAATATGTGTGAGCTGGGATCTGTAAAGCAGGAAGGAAGAATATATTTCTATGTTTATATAATTTTATATTTAAAATTAATAAAACTTACCTTTGAAATTGAATCCTCATAATGTAAATAAGAATATCCACATTGAAACTTGTGTTTTTACAATACATATTCAGCGTGTTGTGTTTATACAATATTAATCAGAGTGAATCATCATCACGATATCATTATGAATATAATTTTTATGTAGTCACAATTTCAAACGGCTGCCACCAAGAATTAAATACGAAATAATTTTTCACTTTTTGGTTTGGAAATGTGGTTTTCCTTTCATTATACCCTACACACGAAGTGAATAGGGTATATTCACTTACTCCTTCCGTTTGTAACGCATTAAAGGAGGCGTGACAGGTATAGAAAAGTATATATATTCTTGATCAGCGTGACCTCCTGAGTTGATTTAGCCATGTCCGTCCGTCTGTCTGTCTGTCTGTCTGTCCGTCTGTGGAAATCACGATTACAAGAGAACGAATAGAGATATCTTCTTCAAACTTGGCACGAATATTTTCTACCATTAGAAACTCATCGCTATTGAAAATGGGCGAAATCGGACCATTACCACGCCTACTTTTTATAGTGAATATAAATTAATAAATGCTTATATAGCTCAATTTCCCAGGTTGTAGAATGAATTTGGGGTTGAAATTTTGTCCAGAAGTCCACTGTCTCTGACCAAAACAGATCACCAAAAATGGGCGTGGTCCGCCCACTAATTAAATAAAACTCGATTACAGGAGAACGAATAGAGATATTTTCATCAAATTTGTCACGAATATTGTTTACCCTTAGAAACTCATTGGTATTGAAAATGGGCGAAATCGGACCATTACCACGCCTACTTTTTATAATGAATATAAATTAATCCATGCTTATAGCTCAATTTCGCAGCTTGTAGAACGAATTTGGGGTTGAAATTTTGTCCAGAAGTAGACTGTCTCTGACCAAAAAAAGACTACCACAAATGGGCGTGGTCCGCCCACTAATTAAATAAAATTCGATTACAGGAAAACGAATAGAGATATTTTCATCAAATTTGGCACGAATATTCTCTGTCATCACTGGCTATTTGAGATTGAAATGGAAAAAATTATACCATTGCCACGCCTAATTTTTAAGTAAACGTGTGTAGGGTATATGAACTTCGGCCAGGCCGAAGTTAACACTCTTTCTGGTTTTCATTTCATTTCAAGGCACCTGAAAGGGGAAAAATATCCGTGTAGATAGTAAACGTTACACCCAGCCCGCTAAGTTGAGGAACCTGAGCAGTTGTCTGGGGTGGAAACTGGCGACCTCCTCCAGTCCATTGAAGGTGATTTTGCCCCAGGTCGTAAATCTTGCACGCATGAGTGCCGGGCATTCACATAGTAGGTGGGAAACCGTTTCTTTCTGAGAAGTGTCTCCGCAGATACGGCAGAAGGTGTTGTGGGTTAGGCCCAGACGTTCCGCGTGATCACCAATCGTCCAGTGGACAGTGATCACACCCACTAGCCTGGCTATATCCGTTCGGCTCCTATTGATGAGCCATTTTGCCTTGGCCTTATCATACGATGGCCATGACGTCCTGGCAATGCGGCAGGATGGTAGATCTCTACATCTGTCGTTGGCTTTATCGCGGAATACGCGGTATAGTTATCCTTTCAGAGTATTGAGTGACTTGGGATGGCATTATCCGGTGACATAGCGGCTCCCCGCCTAGCGAGCTCATCCGCCCTTTCGTTCCCGTGGATACCTCGGTGTCCTGGGACCCAGAGTAATTTGACCTCCGCGTGACGGCAGAGGTTATTGAGGTGCATGCGGCACTCTTGTACCGCTTTGAAATATGTTATGGTGGCCAGCAAGGAGAGAATGGCTGCCTGACTGTCGGTGGCTATGCTTAGTCTCCCGCCGGTTATCTGCGCTTCTGTCAATCTCCTGCATGCCTCCCTTATGCCTGCTACTTCAGCTCGGAATACACTGGCATGGTCCGGGAGTTTCAGGGATATCTCCGTGGGTGGTTTTTGCGAGTATACACCTGCCCCCACTCCAATGTCCATTTTGGATCACGAGGTAATCCGTGCTACCATTTTCCGGCGAGCTAAGAATCAGGTCCAGACCATTCCCGTGACCGTAATATCTTGGACTCCAGTTGCCCGATTCCCTTAGTCGCAGGGCAGCGGTGGTTGATGTGAGTTTTAGATATAGGTCTATGGGGAGGATGTTCAGGATGGCGTTCAGAGCTTCTGTTGGACAGGTCCTCAGAGCTCCTGTAGCCCCTACACACGCCGTGCGTTGAACCTTCCCCAGGCGTATGGAGTGAGACTTCTTGCTTGAAGCCGTCCACCAAACCAGCGATCCATATGACAGGATTGGCCTGATGATAGCCGTGTATAGCCATAGTGTAAGTTTGGGCTTCAGTTCCCATTTCTTACCGAAAGTTCTGCAGCAGGAGTAGTAGGCAACGCTCGCCTTCTTGATCCTCTTTTCTATGTTTCTTCCCCAATTTAGCTTGGAGTCGAGTATTATGCCTAGGTATTTCGCCTGCATCGAAAGTTGAAGCTCCTGTCAGTGGAGCTTGGGCGGCTTAAATGGTTGAGGTTTATATCTGTTTGTGAAGAGTACTAGCGCCGTTTTGGAAGGATTTACTCCTAACCCTCGTGGAGCAGCCCATGCGACAATTGTGCGCAGGGTTCTTTCCGTAACGGAGCTAAACGTCGATGTACAGAAGCCGGAGACCAATATGACCAGATCATCGGCGGGTGCCACGGCTTTGATTCCCGCTTTGTCAAGCTGTTCCAAGACCGGGTTCACCACCAGAATCCATAGCAGCGGTGAGATTACCCTCCTTGGGGCGTGCCTCTGCTAGCATACCTGACGATACTACTGGATCTCTCTTGTATTCAGCATTTTAAGAATCCACCGTACAAGAATGTCTTCGGCTCCTAGGTCTCTAAGTGCCTCCCGTATGGCCGAGGATTTGACGTTGTTGAGGAGTAACTTGCTGAGTCTTGCAGACTCCTTGGTACTTTCGATGTTGCGGCAGTAGGTTTTTCAAGCCGTGGATTTAGCCTTCCGGAG
Organism: Myopa testacea; assembly: GCA_949629155.1. NCBI lineage: Eukaryota > Metazoa > Arthropoda > Insecta > Diptera > Conopidae > Myopa > Myopa testacea. The sequence goes on along the minus strand of OX451348.1, from coordinate 6,037,302 downwards.
GGCTTTTTTGTACATTCTCCGACAATCCTGGTAGGGTTTCCAGTAATTGTGCTTGTATCAGATGTTGAAGAGAGCTCTGGTCATTTTCCTCATGACCTTTAGCGCTTCAGTCCACCAGGGAGGGAAGGATTTCTTGCCGTGGCTCAGGGACACGATCTGTGTAACGCTGTGTCCATGGCACCTTCGAACTCCGAGGCGAGTTTTTTCAGAAGCCCAGCTGACTCAGCGTATACCAAAGGGATGCTTCTTAATCGAGACTCAAGGACTCTTGAGAATTTTACCCAGTCTGTTTTCCTAACACATCTATGGGGCTGATGGGCAGGGGAATTGAAATCCACGTTGAAGAGTATCCAGCAGTGATCTGAGTATGATATTTTACTAAATATCCTTCAGTTCTTGACCTCACAGGAATGGTTCCTGGTAGATAAAGTTACATCAATAACCTCTTCCTACCCCGGAAAAGTAGTGGAACTTGGAAAGATGAAGGTCGGCCTATTGCCTCTGTTATGTACATATCTCGAGGTTGTTATACATAATAAAATCAAAAAGTGACTCACCTCTGTCATTTGTTGTATTGCTCCCCCAAATGTAGTGCCTGGCATTTGCGTCGGAGCCCAGCAGTACTTTCCAGCCGCGCCTTGTAGCTGTAGAGAACAGGTTTGACACCTCAGTCGGTGGGGCGCTGAGGTCGTGCGCCATGTAAGCTGAGGAGATAATAAGTGGATGATTAGTATTGTTCTCAAGAGCAACAACAGTCAGGTCATTGGATCAAAGTTCAGGGCACAGATATGCTTTTATGCTATTCCTAAGCAGAATGCATGCTCGGGGCTTACCTGGAAGTTTGTGGTAGAACAGGGTGAAATCTTTGTGCCGAAGTCCAACTACCTCGGATGCTTTCACTCATGGCTCTTGTATGATACCTACGTCGATGTTCTCCTCCCTCAGGAGAACTAGCAGGTTATCTGTAGCACATCTCGAGTGCTGCAGGTTAATCTGCACGACACTTAGCATCTCGAGGAAAGGTCATCCACGATCCGCAGCTCCTCCAGCTGCTTACCGACTTCTTCTGGCTCAGCCAGGTCACCTTCGGGATCAGTGGCGCGAAAGATTTTGACTTTGGCATGCCGGATGCCAAACTTCATCCTTAAGCCAGCTTGCTCAAGGGGAGGTATGCTTTCCTCCGTAATTAGGAGGAGAAGTGACTGGCTGTTCTTATGTGGCTCCCTACCTTAATAACAGCCCAGTCGTCAGTTGGAATGGTGGGGTTTTGGATGGCCAGGCACTTCAGAAGCTTCTGAGCGTCTAGCTTCATCACTGGCAACCAGATGCGAACACAGGGTCTTCTTGGGATCTCCCTGGCTGGGATGAGCATGAGCTTCAAGCCCTCCCAATGGCCACTGACCTCAGCAACCATGTTTCCGAGGAGATCTCTAGAGAACCCGTTCTCACATTCGATTACCCTGTAGCCCCGTATGGTTTTGTTGGAGTCGAAAGAGGGAACCTCCTTACCTTCTAGCACCCATTCCATGACCAACTCGGAGAGCTTCGACTCGATGCTCGCCCAGTGGTTACAGACGGGTTTCAGGTTTCAGGCCCGTTTCAGTTTCCAGGGGCACCAACGGTGCTGAAACGGTTTCCAGGGGCACCACGAGGAGGGAGAAGTCGACTTGTCTGCCCACGAAAGATACGGAGGGTCGTCGTGGGGACCCGTTATACCCCAATCGCGGACAAACCATACCCCCCTGAGTGAGGTGAATTCAAACGTCAAAATTTTATGTAGCCCTGAGGGCTAGGTAAATTTTTGACAACCGTTGAATATTCTCTTCAACGGAGTATAAATTATTTAAAAGTGGAAAAGAAAATTAGGAAAACTTATATTATTATTATAATAAGATGTTGTTGGGGTTGATATTCTATGCATCATTTTTTGTTTAATTTTGCAGACAATCTTTTTTTTTCTTTTTAAATTTGACAATATTTTATTTATTTACACACTTTAACAGGAGGTGCCCTAAGAATGAATTCTTTTGTAGCACAGAAAAGTAACGTAAAATATAAAGAGCAATAACAAATAAATTCAAAACTTAACTTAATACTTATAACAAATTAACTAATTAAGATATTTTAGGGTGAGGAGAAGGGTATAGAAAGAAGAAGAAGTAAACAAAATAAGAAGAAGAAGTATGCTCTTGAAAACAGCGTACACTTTACTCACAACCACATTGACATAATCAGTACAAGTTAAAGTTGAGTTTATAACAGAAGTCCAGGGATTTCTTGTTGCCGCAACTGACAACCTTAACTACCCACTGCCACCCCGCCCCCTCGAAGTCCACTTACTCGTCGCTTCTTTCCCCTTTCATCATCTCGGCCAGCAGCTTCCCCTCCAGAAGCAGCCAGTTCGCCGGTAGGATCTTACCGCCTGGGTTCGATCTGTCGACGATGGCTACCTGCAGCTCCTCCTCGGCCTTGAAGTTTGCTGACCGCCTGATCTTCTTGGGTTCGTTTGAACACTCCTCGGTTGACCTGTCCCGCTTGGACGCTTTACTCATAGCGATTAGCGGGTGTGGTTTATCTTTGGAGAGTTCTGCCGTTTTTGATGCCATTGTCTGGAAATTACTTTCTGTCCCGCCCCCTCTTCGGTGGAGGCGGCGTTGGCTCTTTCAAACTTGGCCACCTTCTTTTCGTTGCCTCTCTTCAGGTGCCGTTGTCGGTCGGTCAAAGTGGATGAGTCTACCTTGTACAGCCGGATTTTGGCCGCCTGCTTGGCCAAAAGCCTCCTCCAACAGTGCGGCCTCGTGACTTGGCTGGATTGAGAGAGAGTGACTGACTCACTATCATCCGCCTCGTCGATGACTAGATCAACTAGCCGAGTGCTGCAGTCGTCTTCATCGCAGACTCCTGATGCAGCAGGGGGAGTTCGATGATTGTCACTGTTAGTGACGCCATCTGGTTCCCTAAGGTTGGTGGGGTGGGTGATGGGGTAGTGATCACCGTCGGTCACCGTCCGTCCCTTATCGTTATCGTCGTTGTTGTTGTTTTTGGATTCTATTTCGTTCCACGAGTATAGGACAAGAAGAGGTCCGCCCGCACAGAGGTCCTTGTGTGCAGCTAAGGCTGGTTAGTACCGAAGGTCGGCAGGTATTCGGTACGCTCCTTTAGCGGCTGAGCTATTTTTAAGCCCGGGTCCTCAGCCTAGTAGATCGTCGGCACGGGTCGCATGACACCTTGATACAACCCAGAAAGAGGATAGGATGAGTAGAAATAGAGTAGCGGTAGTAAGGTGAAGTGAAAGTGGAAGAGTATGGAAAGAGAGGTCGAGTAGGAAAGGTGGTGGGGTATACCGCCCTCCGTCGGTCACCAGAGCCTCTTTGGTGAGAACAGGGGGCATCACGAGAAGGTGAGGATGGCACTTGCCAGGGAGAGGCTGTTAGTTCCGCATACCCTGACCTTACCCCCCATCCCTGTCACTACCTCACCCCATCATTTTATGACGGTGTAGAAACAAACTAAAACGGTTTAACTTTTCAGTTATCTTGCTTTATAATAGACGGTTTTAGCTTGTAACAAGGAAACAATTTCACCATAAAATTCACATACACTATATGTGAACACGCGGACGGACATTTTTTTGAGCTCGCTCACGAAATTAGTGGTCGTGTAGTCTTTGGTAACAACAGTTGGCAATAGTTAATATTGGGTTTGGGAAAAAGTAGCGTTGCTTTTTCAGCGTTGTATTACACAGCTTCTTATGGAGCACGTCAGACAGAGCAATTGCTTTTTTTACTTACGCAGCGCTGATATTTAACACCGAGTAGTGCGTTGAAAAATGTTACAGATTTTGTGATGTGAGTGTGTGAGTATAAAAATGTTCAGCACTACAATTTATTGTGTTGCGCTGTTCAGCTGTTGCGTTATTAAATTCGGTTTCGCTGTTAAATTTACACCAATTTAAGTTATAGTTTACAATTATTAAAGTCGTGAATACCTACCGTACCTTTTATAGTCTGAAAATTAATTTATTTCAGCCAAATATGCTCCATTATTATCTAAAATGTTTCGCCATTTTTCGGGTAGAGCCATGATACCATCGGTGAAGAACTTCTTTGGTTTCTGGTTGAAAAACTGAATCAAGTGGTTTTCACAGGCTTTTTGATTTCCGGCCGGTTTCTCTGAATTGTCAGGCGTGTTCACAATAGGGTTGAGAATTCTGCGTCCAACTGGACGTAGCCGATGGTGGACGATTCCCTTCTAGTCGCACCATGCGAACAGCATCACCTTTTTAAGCGTCATCCTGGCTTTGCGAATATTTGTAACCGCTCTTTATCCCTCTCCCACGATGTTTTATGCTTTCCATTATCATATGTGATTCATTTCTCACCACCGGTTATAATACATTTCAAAAAAGGCTCGATTTCATTGCATTTCAGCAGCGCACAACAGATGTTAATTTTGTCTAGACCGCCCTCCACAACCTGGTTGGAGGCATCGTGATGACCATTTTTGTATCTATATATATAAAAATCAAATGCTGTTCGTTAGTCTCGCTAAAACTCGAGAACGGTTGAACGGATTTATCTTATGTTGGTCTTAAAATGTTCATTGAGGTCTAGGGAAGGTTTAAACGGTGAGAAAAATTCGAATAATTGCCGGGAAAACCCTAAAAACAGCCCTTTTCTTTTTCCCATTTACACTGTGTAACGTTTGCTATGCTTAATAAAATGCTATATAACATGCTATGACTGACATTTCATATTCTGACTGACATTTCATATGACTGACATTTCCGTTGTTGGATGTACTCTGTAGAATGGCAAAAGCGTGGATTGCCACATGAGCACATATTAGTCTGGTTAGTGGACAAAATAAGGCCAGATATGGGATTGATTCCATAATTTCAGCTGAAATTGCAGATGAAACAGTTGATTGAAAATTGCATGCTGTAGTTACCAAACACAATATACATGAGACTTGCGGACTTTTCAACTACGATTCACCCTGTATGGTCGACGGGAAGTGTTCCAAGCGATACCCAAGAGACCTGCTTGCTGAAACCATAACTGGAAATTATGGATACCCATTGTATCGTCGGCGATCAGTTGCGGACAATGGGCGATTGGTAGTTGTGAAGGTAAGAGGACAAAATGTTGATGTAGACAATCGTTGGATTGTGGCGAGTATAGCCAATATTGTCCAAAGCTTTTGAGACTCACATCAATGTGGAATATTGTAACTCTGTTAAGTCGATAAAGTACATATGTAAATATGTTAACAAAGGTAGCGATATGGCTGTCTTCGCTGTAACCAATGCAAATGATGAAGTATCACAGTACCAGATGGGTCGCTATGTAAGTAGCAACGAAGCAATTTGGCGTATCTTTTCATTTGCGATCCATGAAAGACACCCTACAGTAGTCCATTTGGCAGTCCATTTAGAAAATGGTGGAAGAGTTTATTTGGTGGAATCGAACGCGGCAGACAGAGCGGCACGTCCAGCGTCGACAACATTAACAAGTTTCTTCACAGTCTGTCAAAATGATGATTTTGCTCGCACTTTGCTGTATGCTGACATGCCACGATATTACACATGGAATGCATCATCTCTGGGTCGCATCTACACAGTACATCCAAATAACGATGAATGTTATTATTTGCGCTTGCTGTTGGTGAATGTTCGTGGTCCGACATCGTTTAAACAACTGAGAAGAGTTAATGGACAGCTATGTGCGACTTACCGTGAGACATGTCAACTATTACATTTACTTGAGAACGATTCGCACTGGGATGATACGTTCAAGGATTCCGTAATATCTTCATCGCCGCATCAAATTCGTACATTCTTAGCGATTATCATATCGACATGTTTCCCCTCGAATCCAAAAGATTTGTGGGTTAAGTATAGAGATGACATGTCTGAGGATGTTTTGCATCGTGTGCGCCGTCAAACTTTGAATCCTACACTACAAATGACTGCAGAAATTTACAATAATACATTGATCATGATCATGATAGAAGATATGTGTTTATTGATGGCAAATAAAGTATTGTCGTGTTTGGGAATGACAGCACCAAATCCTCATATGCACGATGCATTAAACCACGAGTTGCAAAGAGAACAACAGTACGACATTGAAGCATTGGCCGAAACAGTTCGTACAAATGTTCCACAATTAAATCAACAACAAAGAATTGCGTACAACACTTTGATAGAAGCTGTGAACAGTGGATCTGGTGGAATTTATTTCCTTGATGCTCCCGGAGGAACCGGAAAAACGTTCTTAATTTCATTGCTTTTGGCGAGGATCAGATCGCGAAATGATGTTGCTCTAGCGTTGGCTTCATCTGGAATAGCTGCGACTCTGCTAGAAGGCGGGCGAACTGCACATTCTGCCTTGAAATTATCATTAAACATGCAAATCACCAAAATATTTTTGGTGGGGCCATGATTCTGTTGTCAGGTGATTTTCGTCAGACTCTTCCAGTTATTCCCTATCAACTGTTGCTGATGAACTACATGCATGCCTAAAATCATCGAATTTGTGGCAGTATGTAAAGACACTCCAATTAACAATTAACATGCGAGTATTTTTGCAACAAGATGAAACTGCAAATATGTTTGCGAAGCAGTTGTTAGACATTGGAAATAATAAAGTTGCAGTGGACACCTCGAGCGGATTCATCACATTACCCACAGATTTCTCTCACATCACAGACTCAAAAGAGGAGCTTATTCAGCGTGTTTTCCCAGATATAGCGCAAAAGTTCAATAACCATAATTGGCTGGGTGAACGAGCAATATTGGCGGCGAAAAATAAAGATGTCGAGGATCTCAATGCGACCATTCAGAATTATCTTCCAGGACAGTTGGTTTCCTTCAAATCAGTCGACACCGTTGTGAACCAGGATGACGTAGTCAACTATCCCACGGAGTTTTTAAATTCACTGGAATTGTCTGGGTTACCACCTCACAATTTGCAGTTAAAAGTAGGGTCAGTTGTCATCATGCTGCGTAACATTAATCAACCTCGACTGTGCAATGGAACAAGACTGGCTGTGAAAAAGCTGATGAATAACGTCATTGAGGCAACAATCATGAAAGGGAAATACAAAGGAGAGGATGTCTTGATCCCGCGGATACCGATGATTCCAACGGATTTACCATTCGACAATCCGTTAAACACTTACAATTTCCAGTACGTCTGGCCTTTGCGATGACCATAAATAAATCGCAAGGACAGTCGTTAGAAGTTTGCGGAATCAACTTGGAGTTTTCCTGTTTCGCGCATGGACAATTATACGTCGCGTGTTCGCGCGTCGGAAAATCGTCTTCTTTGTTTATTTACGCACCACAAAACAAAACAAAAAATATAGTTTATGATAAAGCTTTAAATTGATTAACAGACTGTATCATAACAGTGTGTGTCTGACAATATCAAATTTAAACCTTATAAATAGCCAGTATTTCAGGAAAACTCTATTTTGTAATTAAGCAACATGATGTGTCGAAAATAATGATAAAACTTCATGCTTCATTCAAAAAATTCTTTATTAAATACGGATTAGTTTTGTTTGTTTTAAGATTATTTTTTATTATTATTTTAGGTCTTTTATTTATCGATTGGGCAGTACGAAGTCTGCCGGGTAGCTAGTTTATTTATAATTATTCTTTCAATCCATTATACTTTAAGATTAGGAGGTCTTATAAACTGTATAATACAATGCACAAAATGTATAAATGAATAATTATAATAAGAAGATATAATAAGAAAAATTAGTGATAATAACTAAAATGATTTTAATGTAACCTGATTATGATTAATTGCAAAACTAATAGCTAGAAAGTTCAGGAAAAATAAGATTTTAAGGTACAGAACCCAGTAGGTAGAACAAAGGATATAGAGAGATCAAGAATAAAAGAGGGAAAAAGGAACCGACGCTAACTACCTGCAAGTTTATTGGGATTAATTCTTTCCTGGGTTAATTCTTTCAATGTCGTTATTTAAGTCGTTAAGTTGAATAGATCTGCACGTCGTCAGCGTACATATGGATTTTGCTATGAACTAGGACACCAGGTAAGTCGAATTTCAAGGTAGGCTTAAGAGATTCGAGCCTACATCTTTTAACATATTACTGCTGAAACTTCTGGGTTTCAATCTCAAGCTAGTGATCTCGAGTTCGTTTCAAATCGACAGTTGGCTGATACAGGATTTAATGAGCCCGGCAACATTGAAATTCTCTTAGGTGGTGACACTAAATGGTGCACTAATGACTGGACCATCCATCCTATTCAGCGTGTCATTCAAATTTAGAGAATTTTCTTATGTCTTCACTGCCGACGTTGTGAATATGTTTTGACAAATTTGGGTCACCAGACAGCACCGACATTTTCAATGAGTTGTATGGAGAGCTAACATTTCAGATGAAGTCAAACATTATCGTTTAGCGACCGTCACTTATGGTAAGGCATCTGCTTCGTTTTTAGCGGTGCGGGCCAACAATTGGCCCTTGATAATCAGCGAAGGTTTCTATGTGTAGCATGTTTAATTCTCAACAATATCTACGTGGATTATATAATGACAGGAGCAGAATCTATTGAAGACTTACTCAACCTGAAGAATGAGGTAGTGCAATTATTGTCGAGTAGGGGTTTTGAGCTACGAAAGTGGAGATCAAATGTGTTCAAAATTCTGGAGTACTTGGCATCTGCAATCGAAAATATATGACGTACATGGCTTCCTAGCACCGTTAACTGTTTTTATGAAAATATAAAAAGCTTTGCCTCTTAAAAATCTCATGGGATGAGCTGTTTACCTTTGCAAATAAAAACTGAATGGTCAAATATACGAAATAAACTAAAAAATATTGAGCAAATTAGAGTTCCACATAACATCTACACTAGTCTACCCGACGTTGAGATACACTGTTTTCGAACTCTTCGATAGCCGCTTATGCATCCTTCATGTATTGTGTTTCTCAATCAGAAACTTCAACTTAAGTTAGGCTAATTGCGGCGAAAACACGTGTAGAGCCGCTAAAGGTGTTATCTATTCCAGGACTAGAACTTTGTGGGGCGCTTTTGCTGACCAGATTGTTTGCGTCCATCAAGGCATTAATGATAACCAACTACAGGATTTTAGCATGGACAGATTCGGAAGTAGTGCTGCACTGGTTGTCATCGCCACCTAGACAATGGAAGCTTTTTGTTTCTCATCGGACGGAGGAGATTCTAACAATGCTATCTCGTAACAGCTGGTGGTTCATCAGTTCGCGAGATAACCCAGCCGACTTTCTTTCTTCTTTCTTTCTGTCGTAAAAATCGACGACCACTCAATACTTATGATTTAGGCATTGAGGGAGCTAAAAGGCTTTTTGTGTACGAAAGTTTGGGAAAAACGAAACTGAAACTTCTTCAGCATGCACTGAAGCTGAAACGTAACAAAAAACTTGTGGCCGCGTATTCTAGAGGAGGAAATATTTATGTCAAGCATGACTTAAACAGCTCGCCAACTATTGTTAATGACTTTAGTCATTTGTTAAATTGTTAGCTTTCAAAATAATTCTTAAAATTATTCTTTTTTACTTTAAAATGTTATATGTATATTTTATTTATTATCACTTAATTCATTTTTACCTCACTTACTCTCTTCTAATCTCTTCTCTTTTTCTTTTTCCCAACCTGCTCCAATATTTTTCCCTCACCTACTCTTACTTTATGTGTTCACTTACATTTCTCATTTTCTCTCTTGTAATAACGTCTCATTTACGTTGTCTGTTCCTGTACTTTCTCCTCGTCTGTTCGCCTTGCTTCACTGTGCTTGTTAGTAATTCTCTTGGTTGCTTAGTAGAATATGTTTTGTGTTCTCATGACTTACTGCTTGGTCTCTCTTCCCATTCAATTCTTAGATGATTATCTCTCCTACGGCTGGTAGTGTTGACTGTGATAGCGGATTGCTAATTGATATTTTTTGTAAACAAAATAACGCTTTTAACATTGTTAACTTCAATGCTCGTAGCCTCAGCGGCCACAAATTAGATTATGTTAGGAGCCTATTCGAGTGTTCCTCAGTCGATATAATCTGTGTGACGGAAACCTGGTTCCGACCCGAATTAAGAGAATCTATCCTTAAAATTAACAACTATACACTATTTCGCTGCGACAGATCTGATCGTCGCGGAGGTGGAGTCGCAATCTATGTTAAATCTATTTATCGTTCAAAGTTCGAATTTATGTCAGGTGAATCTGAAACCGAGTATTTGTATATTTCTGTGTCTGATTCAGTCACTAAAGTACTTGTTTCATGTGTGTACAATCCTAACAAACATTCCAATTTATGTAATTTTTTTTGAAACTTTAAATGACTACTCACTAAGATTCAATCATGTAATTATTTGTGGCGATTTTAATATTAATCTTTTAGTTGCTGACTGCTATTCTTCGTTGATTCGGGAATTGTTCTCTACAGCAGGTCTTTCTATCGTGAACGAATCACTTCCTACACGATTTTGTAATAACGTCCAACCTAGCTTACTTGACTATTTTGCAGTCTCTGAGCCCGCTTTAGCTTTACTATTTACCCAGATTAGCTTCATCTCTGACCATGACTTACTTTTCTGCTCTTTTGACATTAGCTTCGGCAATAATTCCCTACCCACTTCGTTTTCCTTCTTTGACTACAAATCTATCAATACTGACGAATTATTTCGGACAAGTTCACTTATTGACTGGGCACCCTTTTGGGGCGCCCTCCTGGTTAATGATAAGATCACGTTTTTTGTCAGTGTAATTCAATCTCTGTTTGACTCTTTTGTGCCTGTTCGTACAATAAATGTTAGTCCTAATTCATGTCCGTGGATCTCATCACAGGTTAAAGCTGCCATTAGTCAAAAAAATTTGCTCCATACAAGATTCAAAAGAAATCCTACACAAGCGAATTGGGACTTGTACAAACGAGCGCGTAACCTGGCCACTATAATGGTCAAGAAATCAAAAGAAAGGTACTTTGTATCTAGGCTTAAACCTAATCTGCGTTCTAAACAGCTTTGGAGACGTTTAAAAAATATTGGATTTGGGCGTCAAAGATCTGGAAATGTTAACCTAAATCCGAACGACTTTAGCGAATTTCTTTCGACGAATCATACTAATGCCCCTCATATAGATGAACTAACCTACGATGCTAAGGAAGAGGAGTTATTTCATTTCTCAAATGTCTCGGAATCGGATGTTATTAAAGAAGTCTTATCTATAAAATCGCCTTCGATGGGTATTGATAGAATTCCAATAAAATTTGTCAAGTTGATTCTACCCTATTTAGTTTCACCCCTCACAGCCATTATCAATCACATTCTCCTCACTTCCTCTTTTCCTTCCTTGTGGAAATTAGCCACAGTTATCCCTGTACCGAAAAAATCTGCTGCTTCTCTCCTGTCTGATTTTCGACCTATAAGTATCTTGCCTGTTCTCTCCAAAGTCTGTGAATCTTTAATGGTATCTCAAATTAATTGTCACATTTCAAACAAAAACTTACTTAGCCCCCTTCAGTCCGGCTTTCGCTCAAAGCACAGCTGTTCTACAGCTATGCTCAAAATCACTGATGACATAAGAGTAGCATTTGACCAACATAATGTTACACTTCTCTGTCTGCTTGATTTCTTTAAAGCATTTGATAGTGTTCATCATACGCTCTTATGCCATAAGCTGAGGAAGTATTTTCTATTTTCCTCCAATGCGACTAAGCTTATACGCAGTTTCCTATGTGAGCGATACCAAAGAGTTCAAGTTAATGCAGCTTACTCTGACTTTAAGCCAGTTGAGGCGGGGGTTCCCCAGGGTTCCGTGTTGGGACCTCTTTTATTTTCCATGTTTCTAAATGACATTTTTACTACAGTTAATCATGTGACCATGCATGCCTATGCGGATGATGTGCAGCTATACATGTCTAGTAGTGTTGAATCTATTGACAATCTATGTTCTAAAATTAACAGTGATCTTATGAATATTACCCGTTGGTCTCGTGAAAACTGTCTTCAACTCAATGTTTCCAAATCATTTGTCTTACCTGTTTTTCGTAATGCCTCTAACTTGACTAATATTCCGCCATTATTTATAGGAAATGAGACTCTCAAATTCGTACCTAAAATTACAAATCTTGGTTTTTGTTTAAACTCAAATTTAACATGTACAGATCATGTCAAGGCTGTTGTGAGTAAATCGTACGCTATTTTACGTAATTTCCACTATGCAGCTAATTATCTCCCAGAAGAAACCAGAAAAAGGATTGTGCAGCAACTCGTTCTGCCCATCATAACATATAGTGAATTAGTGTACTGTAACTTTGATTCTATTTCGTTGAATAAATTGAGGGTCTTATTCAACAACCTGACCAGGTTTGTTTGTGGTCTAAGACGCTTTGATCGACTCGGTGTTCGGAGACACGCTCTCATAGGTGGTGATCTCTTTGACCTTATTAATTATCGAAACTGCGTCTTTTTGCACAGGCTAATCCATACGAGAACTCCTAATTATTTGTTTGCAAAATTGTGCTTTGGAAGCTCTAATCGACTATGCAATCTAATTGTTCCAAAGTACAATTACCTCAGCACGGGGAGACTATTCTTCGTCAACACTGTCAAGCTATGGAACAATCTACCAAATAGGCTAAAGACTATAGTGGGAGAGAGAGCTTTCAGGCGTCATGCTTGGGAACATTTTTTCAACACCTAAAATAACGCCTTTGCAACCAATAGTTTACATACCTTCTTCTTTCTGTACCTATTTTTCTCCATTCTGTATCTACTTTTCTCCTCTCTCTACCCCTGTCGTCTATACATATCTTTATATACCTATATACCTCATATACCTTTTAATTAAATAATTAGTCAACTTATACGTATATTATATTATTTTAATTTAAGTTGTTGAATTATTGTTATTGTTATAAGAGAATTTGTTTGTTTTTTTTGCTATAAAAGAATTACTTCTTAGTGCAAGTCCTGTTCAATAATAATAAATAATAATAATAATAAAGTGACTGCGCTTCGCGCGGATTATACCCAGCGGAGCCAATACGCCATAAGTTGCGGTGGACGGGCCGTCCTGGCTGAAAGATGCAGAGAATTTGTGGTCGACAAGCAAATTTACAATAGATGCTGACTCCACGGAAATCCTTGCGGAGAGAAAAACAAAAAAACACATACATTTTTCGTTTTGTGAAACTGATGCGTGGCCAACAAGGGGGTTCGCGGTGTGCTAACATACAAGGAGTTGCATCTAGCACGCAATCAACTGCTGACCAAGATTCAGAACCGAAATTTGTAACTTCAAGGACTTCATGAAAGCCATTCGAATCGACATTTATGGTTTCAACAATCCATATGGTTCAACATATTACATACGAGGTCTATTCAAAAAGTATCGCGACCATTGTGTTTTTTCAAAAATAATTTATTTATTCAGGAATATCTATTTTGTCCCCTTCAAAGTAATTCCCATTAGATATTATACACTTGTGTCATTGTCGCGGACAGAGTTCAACAGCTCCCTAGCAATGTTAATGCGATGCTGTTTTTGGTCGAAATTGAGCAATTTTGGTACGAATTTCGCGGCGACCCTTCTCATGCCCAAATTATTGGAAAAATCGAATGGCACGAGCATATGTTCAACGGTGGCGGTGGGAAAGGATCGCCGTAACCAGGAGAGGTTACGATACGGCGATCCGCCGTAACCAGGAGAGGTTACGATACGGCGATCCTTCCCCACCGCCACCGTTGCACTGAATGTTGGACGATTCAAAAGCTAATTAACTAACACAGAACAACAATAAAAAGGATTGCCCGCCGAGCACAGCTCACTAGCAAAATATCTACCAAGCATAACATAGCCTAACAATTCGGTAAGGTGTCAAAACGTTCTTATACAAATATATACATATCTCTTCTCGAGGTGAATCTATTGAAGAACATACATTTCTATAATTATTAGACCACCTTTTCTATAGGGTCCGCCAAATAACTTCTTTTTTTTTTTGAAAATGCGAGTGTAGCTTCGGCTGTGTGGCACGTAGCGCCGTCCTGTTGAAACCAAATGTTGCCAATATCCTCCTCTTCAACATGGCCCGATAACGATCGCCATTGACTGTAACGGCCACTCCTTGCTCATTTTCGAAGAAAAATGGCACAATTATGCCTCTGGACCAAACTCCGCACCAAACAGTGACTCGTTTTGGGTGCACCGGCTTTTCAATGTATGCGTGCGGGTTTTCTGTGCCCCAAATGCGACAATTTTGCTTGTTTACAACCCGCCAAGATCAAAATGAGCTTCATCTGAAAAGATGATTTTTTTGGCAAAATCGGCATCGGATTTTCAAAGTAATGTCGCAATATTTCCCAGCGTTGTTCAAGCGTATACACAACCATATTCGTTCAGCGGAAGGATAAAACTAATTATCTGTCAAATCAGACATGAGCTAAGTGATACCATTCACGAAATAAGCATTAGTTGAAAAAAAAAAACGTTAGATAGCGGACCCTATATTTACAAAAGGAATTTTGCTTTAATATACTTTCATACTGTACTACGTTTACTCCGACCCCAAATGAAAATTGTTTATGGCTCATTAAAAAGTTATTTAGACTATGTATAGTCTTAGCGGCATTATTTTTGACAGAATGGCCAGCTGTTTATTCAGTTTTTAATTGAATTTATGGAAAAAATACCGGCAATAATAAGCAGAAAGAGTGTTAACCCGTAAGACAAATTTCTAGTTGATTTCTAAGAACTTAACAGACTAGCGTTACCCGTTAAGTTATTATCGCTGGACCGATTTTTTCCATTCGTACTATGACTCTATTCATTCTACTGTAATCGAGTCTTATTTAAATAGTAGGCGGAATATGCCCATATTTTTGTATATTTTGGTACGAGACGGTGGACTCATAATAAAATTTTAACTTCAAATTCGCTCTACAAACTAGAAATTTAGCTGTAAGAATGGATGAATTTATATTCACTATAAGAACTATAGTGAATATTGCCACCCTATTCACTATAGGGGTGGCAAAGGGCCGACTTTTCCCATTCCAATTTACCAATGAGTTTCTGATGATAGAGAATATTCGTGTCAAATTTGCAGATATCTCTATTCGTTCTCCTGTAATCGTGTTTTTTTTTACTAAAGGGCGGAGGCCCTAGCGTAGCGAGGGCTTTCTGCTAAGGATATCCTCTATATTCTGCAGTGGATACGCATCTTTTATTGTTTTCTCATTGAGTTTCTTCACATATATACAAAATCTATTCTTGCCCGGTTTTCGAACTACAGTGATTCTTGTATTCCATGGACTGTTGCTGACTTCTATAATTCCCAGTTTCCACATTTTGTCTACCTCATTATAAACAATTTCTTGGACCACTGGCGACACGGGATAATATCTTTCCTTTATAGGCATCGTTCCTTCGGCACGTTCTATCGTGTGTCTTTCCAAGTGAGTTCAACCCAGTCCGTCAGTTTCAAATATTTTAAATGTTCTTTTTACTGTTTTTAGTTGCTACATCTGTTTTGATGACAAATTGTGTGAATGCAATTCTAGAATTGGAGTTTCCTTCACTGTAACTAACTCTTCAACCTCACAAATATCCGTTCGGTAAGGTTATTTCTTTTGGCATTATGCGAAGTAAATTCTCAAACTGCCCAAACATTTCACCTAAATTTGTCTCAATTTCGTCTCTGTTTGCGGAGTTCGTCACTGAGTGTATCTCTAATTTCTCTACATGTATCCGATACTAAATTTGCTACTAACTTTTGCCACTTTCGATTTCTGATTGCCCTGCATGTTTAAATGTTTGTACGGAGTACTATATTTTTGCCACTTAATTTGTGGTGAGGATCTGTTGTCAAATCAAATCCACTGTGTCGTTCCTGTATGGACTGATGTGTCTTGGACATTACCAATGTCCTCTTCAAACTCGCTCTAGGCTATTTATATTAACAACGACAAGACGAACTTTATTTTGTTACAATTTTTCCACGGAAAAGTTCTCCAAAAGAGAGAAAATTTGTATCTTTACTGAAATTAATACCTGCTATTCAATCGGACTTGCCGCTTTTGTTAGCCAGGAGCGTTCTCCGATCTCTTTTTGCTTTGTGCGTATCTTATAGAAATTTTTTCCTTTGCAAGGCACTGCTGAAACGACCAAGATGACTCCTGTCTACCAATAGTTTATACTTTATTGTACCTATTATATTGTCTCTTTAAGGATCAAAGGTGACGATTTTCCCTGGCACCGTCTCCCTTCGTCAATGCAAACGGGCTTAGCTAAATCTATTGCTTATTTCGGTCACTGCTTCTAGGCAACTCTGCGAAGCAAAATCGCAAAATCTCTTCGCCCTCTCAGGACAGCGGTTCTTTATGAATCATTCAAACTAGAAAAGATCTTTTTACTTTGTGCTCCTCCATTTCTATTCGAAGATAATCCCTCCCTCAATGAATTGAATTGATTTTGTTTTGCTTTCATTCCAAGCCACGATTCCTAGTATACTCATAGGAAAAAAATGGATGATTGGAAATACGCTTACAACAACACAAAACGACTTTATTCTTGGCCTGCGGTTACTTTTCGGCTTCTCTTCCACGCAATTGGACTTGGCGATGTTGCTAGTTCAAGCCGTTATAATTCTGAAAACCCAAGAAAATCCAAGAAGGAGCCGCGAGGCTAGGTTTTTTTAATTGGGCGCCATACTATTGCACACCCTACTTTAGAGCATTGTTCAGCATGGCTCTGCTTTTGCACCGGTAGTTCAGTTGGACCCTTTGTTTCCTCTTAGGATGCGGATCTAACCCGCCAGGCTGAATTCAGTTCAGAATTAACTACTTACCACCTGAATTCCATTTTTTACTAGATACCTACTTTCCTTACTATATTTCCCTTCTTTTCCTCTCCTTCACTTTCCGGTTCCGCCCCACCCTACAGACAACATGACTAACACATTATGTTTCCTTTTTCTTTTATTAATACAATTATTCTCTTAACTAGGTACATTTCCTACAACGCTTATTTAAATCTTGGCACAGTGTTATTGCTACTCCAGCCTGCAAGCTTTCCTTGACGGATTACACGCAGGGTTCGTGAATGCTAGCTCTTGCTCGCTCGCACTCGTGATCTTCATACTCTTCATATACAAGGTACTTTTTATCAGCCAAGTACTATCTTCAATTTGCAGGTCGAGCTAATTAAAATATGCAAATTTGAAACGCATGCACATGCATATTCCTTTGCGTGCAGAATTCTATCGCAGGATTTAACTGTAAGTATATTTCGTATTTACATATGATATAACCCTTTGGCGAATACTATGTACATATATTACGGTATCCTGCATTACACGCTTTGATCAGAAAACAATAATTGTTTATTACTTAAATGACACATTTTCGTAACTATGGTCATTATCGGTTCTGTCAGGATGGAACAGAACCTGTCTTTTTTTTGCCTGTAGCGTAACCACGTCCTAATGCATAATGTGTATATTACACTACGAACATTGTTTGTTGTCGATGAACCATTTCTGCTCTCTCTCAAAATTTTAAATTTAAATTTTTTAAATTTAAAAAAAATTAAAATTTAAAAATTTTTTTGATGTAAAATTTTTGTGATTGAATAATACCAATAATGAAGTGCTCTGTAAATTTTTGCAATAATATTAAAGGAAAAGTTAGTGGTAAGGGTTTTCAAATGTCCATCAGTTGTTCGGTTATCAAAAAAAGAATTCGAACCAAACATGCAGGCATCTGTGAGGATCATTTTAATGTAAATTGCTTTGAAAATGAGTTGCAAATTAATATGGGTACGTAAATTTATTATTTTTTTTTACTTTTAATTTATATAACGTGCACAAAATTAGGTTATGCTAAACGTAAAGTACGAAAAACTATACAGTGTTAGGCCCATATTACATTGCAAACAGTTGTTTTGGTTTAACAGTTTTTTGATCAAACATTGTTTTTGTTTTCTGTATAAAGCTGTCAACTCTCAGTTCATCCGTGAGAATGAAAACGGATGAATTGTTGGCACAGCAAATACTCTGTTTGCTGGCGATGGGTACAAATTACAAGCAGAACAGAGTTGTTCTGTTGTGGTGTAATAAAGAATTATACATGTTTTGGAGTGAAAAAGCTGCAGAAAAAGGAGGATTGCGTGAAAATAATTGCACAAAGTAATTCTTACTATGTATACTTAAATACTACGGAAAGTGTTTGACTATTTGTGTTTGCAAACAAGCAAACAGATTTCACGGGAGAGTAAAATAGTTCCTTTCTTTGGACTGCTTTGCGGATATTAGACTACGAGCATTGTTTGTCGTCGATGAACCATTTCTGCTCTCTCTCAAAATTTTGTTCAGAATTGTGATTACACATAGAGCAAACAAATATCAATATTTACAAATACAAAGCAAAGTTACGGAGTTGCTTTGTGAATTTTTTTCTTATATGAAGTACCTTTTATCAATAAAAGTGCACTTATTTCAATCCTAAACGCGAGTACTATTTTGTTTCTCCACACTAGAGCACCGTTTTAATCGATGTTTGTCGTTGTCGACCACAAACATATTGTTTTGCTTCGCAGAAGTTCATCCTCTCTGGATGAACTCAACTCTGAAACCCGAGAGCGTAAGGTTGACAGATTTGTACAGAAAGCAATAACAATTTTATGCTATGTTTACACCGACCCCAAATGCGCATTTGTAATCACGCATTTGAAAACTGTTTACATCGCTTTGTTCGCATTTGGTTTGACAGACCATCAGACCGAATTTATGTTTTTTGTTTGCCTGATTTTTGTACAACTGTGTTTTGACAGCTGATTGACATTATTTCCCTTCCATTTCCACTGTTTTGTTTTGGGATTTTATTTATGTCTACGACAGACTGATTCAAAATATTATTTTGCTTCGCATTTTTTTTAAATGCGATCAAATTTATTAAATTTGATTTGTCAAATCGTATGAAAATTTTTAAAACTTCGCTTCGCATTTGGGAAATAGAGCTCAAATGCGCATTTGAGGTCGGTGTAAACATAGCATTACAGTTATGTCAAACAATGTTCGTCGTGTAATATCCGCATTTGTTCACATAACTGTTTGCAATGTAATATGGGACTTAAAAAACGCAGCTATCTTCACGCAATAAAAATCGATATATAATTATATGAGAAATAGAATTTTATATCTGATGTACTAAGTACATTTTGGACATATTTGGATATAATTCGATTCTGGACTCTAAATTTTTAATATAATTGTAATTGATTATTGTTAGTTTGGAAAATTTTTATTTTGGAAGCTTTATATGAACAGTGTGGTGTGAACTGTTTGGTATTACTGTTATCGCGATTATTGGATGGGTTCTGTTAACACTATTCCAATTAGAAAACCAGAAGTAGATATGAATAATCCACAAGCAGAATTGGTGCGACAGACAATAGAGGCAAACGAAGTCGTTATATTTTCTAAGACCTATTGCCCTTACTGCGCCATGGCCAAAGAAGTAAGTATTCATTGTTAAGAGATTATAATTATTTGTACCTTCTATCTTCGTCATTTGAAGCAATTCAAGAAACTCTCTGTACCTATGCATATCATTGAACTTGATAAAAGAAATGACGCTGAAGAGATTCAAAATATTTTAGGAGAAATTACTGGCAGTCGAACTGTGAGTATGATTTTAAAAACATTTAAATTAAATATATATGTAAATAATATATAGTAGGAGATTATATACACTCAATTCTGTTTTTACACGGAAATTGGTTCCAGGAAAACCCGTGTTAAAAAAAACCGTGTAAAAAAAGACATTCGTATGCAAAATAGGTGATTGGTTCCTTATCTCTAAAACCTATTGAAATTAGTGAAAAACAAGGATTTTTTAAGAGCAACTATTCAGGTTTATTTTATTAAATCACATATATAATGTGTTTTTACACAAGCATAGTTATTAAAGAAAAAAAATAGTTCATAAAATATTAACACATTCTAGTTGCTGTCACAAATAAATTTGATTGTATGCACTAAAAGGGAGTGCTAAATGGAATAAAATCGTGTAAAAAAATTTTAAATTTGTTTATTTTCAAACCGTATTATATCAAAACCGTGTAAAACACGACCGTGTAAAAACAGAATTAAGTGTATATAGACAATATATATGAACAAAATATATGGAAAATTAAAATGTAAACAAATCCTTAGACGTAATAAGAGCTCAAACATTAGAAAGATAGTGTCTGTAGTCGAAACGAACACGAACACGCGAAAATAATAACAAAATCACGAAGAATCACCTCTTCCATTTATTCATAATCTGGCCCTCAATTTATACCAGACCTTTTAGTTCGATTTCATTATGGGACTGTTGCCTTAAAATTGTCATATTGGTAAGATGTATTTGGTCGATAAATAAAGCGAAGGTTCAGTTTTTGGACAAATGGCAATAAAATTGTACTCATACATTTCGAATAAATGAAATGAAATGAAAATTATGTAGATAGTAGTACAGAATAAGTAGTATTCAGAAAACGCATCTCGTACAAAGCAAATTTTCTTCGTGGGTTCCAATATTGGCACACAAGTCAACAGAGAGTATAAGCATGAGTAGAAAAGACAACAAGTCCGTCCGCGTGCTCACGTACAGTGTATGTGAGTTTTGTAGTGAAGTTGTCTCTTTGTTACAAGCTAGAAAAGAAAGATAACTGAAAAGGTAAGCTGTGTTAGTTTGTTACCACACAGTCACAAGATGATGGGGTGAGTTAGTGACAAGAATGCCAACGCGACGACACAAATAAATTCACAAATTTGTTGATCAACGAAATAAACACAAATAAATTCACAATACATTCATTTAAATTAAAGAACAAAAGAAATAAACGCACAATTAAGTACAAATTAAAACTAGCAGCCTTATTCTGTAACTGACGCATAGGAGGGCGGTCCGATAAGTACTTAGCCTACAAAAGAAAAGCGAAAATTTTGGAAAAGTGGCGATTTATTTTTCTACATAGTCTCCTTTCAGCTCGATATACTTGAGGCAGCGATGCTCCAACTTATTTAACCCGTCTGAAAAATACGTTTTCTGGAGGTCTACAAAGTAGGCCTCCGTGGAAAAGATAACCTCCTCATTCGACTCAAATTTCTGCCCGGCGAGTGACTTTTTCAAGTTTGGAAACAAAACGAAATCGCACGGGCTAAATCTGGAGAATACGGTGGATGGGGCAGCAGTTTGTATCCTAATTCGACCTTGGCGACGGCGGAGGTGTGAGCCGGTGCGTTGTCATGGTGGAAGAGATGGAAGACTTTTTTCTTCGCCAAATGAGGTAGTTTTTCCTGCAATTTGGGTTCGAATCGGAT
This sequence comes from Myopa testacea, assembly GCA_949629155.1. Classification (NCBI taxonomy): domain Eukaryota; kingdom Metazoa; phylum Arthropoda; class Insecta; order Diptera; family Conopidae; genus Myopa; species Myopa testacea. The sequence continues at coordinate 6,015,913 of OX451348.1, read as the reverse complement.
CCATGTTTCATCGACGGTCACGAAACGACGCAGAAACTCCTTCGGATTGCGCTTAAACAGTATCAAACACTGCTCTGAAGTGGTCTCACGGTTGCTCCTGTTGCCCGGAGTAAGCAAACGCGGCACCTACGCGCCGAGAGCTTTCTCATGCCCAATATTTCATGCAGGATATGACCCACGCCGTTTTTTGAGATGCCTACTATCTCCGCTATCTCGCACACCTTCAATCGGTGGTGTGCCAATACGAGATCGTGAATTTTTTTCACGTTATCCTCCGCGGTAGCCGTTTTCGGGGTACCTGGACGTGGCTCAGCAAAAACCGACGTGCGACCACCTTGAAACTCGTTACACCAATTTTTGACGGTCGCCATCGAAGGAAAAGAGTCATCGTACACAGCATCCAAGCGATCTTTGATTTCGCTGCGCGATTTCTCTTCCAAAAACAAGAATCGAATCACCACAGATATTGCTCTTTTTCCATTTTTCTAAAATACGCGGACACATCCGCTTCCACACGTGGTCAAAACAAAACTGCGAGTCCGATTCGGCGACAGCAGCTGTCTACAACAATGTACTACACGACCATCGGGTGGTGAGGCTAAGTACTTATCGGACCGCCCTCGTACGTTATCAACACACACGTCTACATAGCCACATTCATTAAAACGTACATATTTCATATTTCTCGCATGGAGACGTGTGTGAGTATGTAAGCTTTCCCGTCCCTTTTGTTGTATTAGTTGTCATTCGTTGTCCTCTGTCTTCCAACTCCGCTCCGACATAATTTCTAGATTGGAAATATTTAATGCATTTTTTAAAATTGACAAAGTATGACGGAAATTTGTTGATACCCATTTATTCATTTTACTTTGTATACATAAAAGTTTTACGATTTTATTATAGGTGCCGCGATGTTTTATTAATGGAAAATTCATTGGAGGCGGAACCGAAATTAAGAATATGTATGAACAAGGAACACTTCAAAAGCATTTCCATAAACCACAGTTTTAATATATGAGAAGTTGTATAAAATGTATTAGAACCAACGATTTAAATTCATAATGAATTCTTGTATATAATAAAATGTAAGTACTTGTATATACTATATACATGCGAAATATACTTAATCGTTTTAATGGTTTCCGTTTTTAAATGTTGGAGTATGACCCAATGTGACGTATGCGTACAAGGTCTGTTCAAAACGTATCGCGAATTTTGATTGCGTGACTGCTGCGATTCGAGCAAATCCTTTTGCTTTTAGGGTGCCAGCACTGTCATTCATACCTGTGTAGAATTGAATTTCACGACATTGCGTATTTTCTTTGGTTAGTTTCGTTTTGTTTTCTGAATGGCCTTCAGTTCATTTTTCGATTTTTCTTTTATCTCATCTATTCAAAACGGTATCCGCGAACCGGTCGTTTGAGCTTAGAGAATAGCCAAAAGTCACATGGAGCCAGCCGAATTCGGTGATTGTGGAACGATATGCATCGAATTTTTGATGAAAAAGTCTTTATGAAATTGAGTGTTTTTGGAACCAATCGAGTTTTGACTTTTCTCAAGCACAAATGATTTTTCATAATGCCTTGAACACATAGAAAATCGCACTACGAATATTTCGGTGCGAACTGTCAAAATTACACGGCCTCTTATGGGAATCGAGAAAAAAATAAAATTACTTCGCTGCCTCTGCTTGCGACTGAGAATAAAAGGCAGCTGCGATAGATTTGAATGCGATTTGTTCGCAGTCGTCGCTCTTGTTCTTCTTATTTGTGTGTGTTTACATTGACTTTGACAAGCAAAACTTCGCTGCGGCAGAAGATTTCTGAAAGTTCGCACCGAAATATTCGTCGTGCGATTTTCTGTGTTCAAGGCATAAGAGCTGGGCCACAATACGGCAGCGACAGTGTCAGTGTTTCTCTCACTTTCACTGTCAGCCTACAATGAAAACAGTGGCAGCGCTATCTGTCATTTGTTATTTGTTTTCACATTTGTATTTGTTTGAGTATTTGTTTTGTTTCATTCCTATAGAATAAGTGAGATTTTTTCTTGTGAGAAAAGGGTTGCAACACTTTTATCCAAAAAATGAGAGGATTTTAATTTCACTGCTCACTGCCGGACTAGAGTCTATAATTTTTCCCCTACTCGGCAGTGTTTTTTCCCATAAGGTTTGCATGGTGAGAGAAACACTGACACTGTCGCTGCCGTATTGTGGCCCAGCTCTAATGCTGTAGACCGATCAAATGAAATGTGTCAACAAGGTGTCTAATTGTCAATCGACGATTTTTGAGCACCAAATCATTGAGATGTTTTTGATTGATTGATGTCGATCGTCGTCCGGGATGTTTGTTTATACCACTTGTAAACATTCCTTTCAGACAAAACCTGATTTGCAAACAAAATTTAATACAACTTCTTTGTTCATAAAATCATACATTATAAAAATCGAAAAATTCACTTTTAGTTGCTCAGAAAACACAACGAAACTAATCAAAGAAAACACATAATGACGTGAGATTCTACACAGGTATGAATGACATTGCTAGCAACCTAAAAGCAAAAAATATTTGCTCGAATCGATGCACCTGCGCAATTCAAATTTAAAATTGGCTTTACTTTTTGAACAGGCCTCGTATATTATTAATTTTAGTAGCAGAAATAGCACTTTTGATGCTATTGAGATGAATTCAAACGTCAAAATTGATTATAGATCTAGAGGCTAGAGGCTTATAGAGAATTTTTACAGAAAGATTAATTTAATAATAATTTGAATAATTTAAATTAAAATAAATGTTTTGTTTAATCATCACATTGAATAATTTAAATTAAAATAAATGTTTTGTTTAATCATCACATTTTTGTGTTAATAATTATTAATTAACACGAAAGTAAAACTTCATTAACTTTTTAGACAAGCTAAAAATTAGCTTGCTGGCACATACTTTCCACATATGTATATTTCTCCACCGTTCCAGGGCATTCCTTCATGAAAGGACTTTTAAAAAAGACTTATCACAAAAAGACCTGAAGTCCTTTAAAAAACAAAAGTCCTCACAAGAACTTTATCAAAAACTTAAAAATTAAAGTCCTTAAAAGACTTATCACTGGCTATTAAAAATAAAAGCTAAAAGTTACTTTCAATTTTTAACTTTAGAAGTAAAACTTATAAGTTTACTTTTACTTTAATTTTGAGGTCTAAAGAATTTCAACTTTTATTTTGAAAAGTAAGCTTATAGTTATATTGCTATATATATGAGCTATATTATAGCAACTATAATTAGAAGTAACTTTTGCAAATAAATGTAAAAAGTATAATAACTTTTAACTTTTGCTTTTTAATATAAAAGATATTTACTTTACAAGGCGATAAAGAAAGGCGTTTACTTACAAATCCATTTGAGCAAGAGTTATTTTCAGGCTTTGATTAAATTACTTAATTCGCCTATTTATAGGGAGCAGTGTGGATCCCATGAAGCTAATAGGAAAGAGTGCAGATGCTGGCAAAGATCTCACCCGTCCGGGTATGGCCGATGAGTCTTAGAGGCAGGATGCGGAAGATTGGCTTTTTCAGAATTCTGCAGTCGTGTTCTAGGAAAAAAGAAAAGAAAATTCGTCGGTTGGACAATCGTTAGGTTTGGCAGGAGCAGTTACAAAACGAAAAACATCACGGAAGCAGTCACTGATTCAAGAAATAAAATTGTAGTTTGTAAGAATTCGTTGAATATCGCATCTTTGCAATAAACCTTCTTCAGAAACATCGTGCGAGGGATATTTTTCAATTGTTTCATCTCATTGGAGATATTTTTTCAATTCATTTTGAATGATTGCAAAACTTTAAGGAAATCTTACTTGTATATGAATATATCTACATAGACGCGCATTCGCCTATAGCATCTTACACGGGTAAAACTAAGTAAAATTTAATATAGCTTCTAACATTTGCTTTTAATAAGAAAATGAGGATTCCTTTATAATAAAGGGTTTTCCAATAAGAAGTGTAATTTTGATATTCAAAGAAAAATGCCATTTTTTGAGATAAATTATCGCACGTTTATTTCGTAATAAAGAGGAAGGTATGCTGTTAATAATGAAAAACAACATCAGCCAAATGGCCACCACGACCACGCTTACAGGACCATAGCTATTCAAAATTACACCTCTTATTGGAAAACCCTTCATTAAAACATGTCGTTTTGAAGCAAAACACTAAAATTAAAATTTTTTTTCAGGAAATTAAAAATATTTTTCGTAATTCAAAATTAAATTATTTCCCAAAAATAAAAGAAACTATAACTTGATTTCAGTTATTATTAAAATCGAGTCAAAAGGGTACAAAATTAAAACAGTTTGAATATATTTCCCTAGATTTTAAAGCATATGTGACAGAAATCTCACATATTCCAGGTTTTCCAGAAAACATTCCAGTTTTTCAATACAAAAATGCTTCCATATGCAAACATTTTTAAAGTGCACTTTGAAAACTGGGACTTCGAAGCGTCTTGCTGCGTAAAGCCTTAAACACATCAGGAACGCAAGATGCAGATTCATTTTTAACTGTCAAAATTACACGGGCTCTTATGGATATCGAGAAAAAAGTTTGCTTTACATTTTGCTTCCCTAATTTGCTGCCGCAATTTGCATCCCGCATCCGAGTTAATTCTAATTTTGACGGATGCAAAAACGTCTTGTTCTTCTTCGTTGTTTGTGTTTGTTTACATTTCATTCTTGTGAGTATTGTTAGTATCTTGTGTGAGCATTTTTCTGTTGCTTTTTTTATTTTATTATTATTCTGTAAAATACGATATATTATTTAAATGTATTTTAAATATATTTTAATACAGATTTAAATAAATAAACTTCGAATAAATGTCGAGAATTTTGGTTGGAGTGAATGTATTGTTCTCTACTGTCAAATTTTTGACATTTCATAATTCTGCTTCCCGAAAATGCTGCTATGCTATTTGGTTTAAATCCAAATAGCTTGCGTCCCTGATTGTGTTTAAGGCTTATGATAACTGAATGCATAGGTGTAGAATATACAGGCATTTTTTACGGAGATAAGTGAACCTTTCCAAAAATAAGACGAAATATCTGTGAACTCGTGACCCCTCCCTAACTCTACCTGCCTACTTCAGTACACTTCAAACAAAATAGATAGCTTTTATTTTTATATTTCATGCGGCGGTAGTCTCAACGACGTCTTCAATTGCTTTTTGTTGCATATTGCATTTGCTCTCCTTGTTTCGTGAGCCAGCTTCTGTTTGGTGTGAATGAGAAGGAAGATTTTTATACGATTTTTAGATTTCCGTTAGGTGTTAGGAGCAATCCTTCGTCGTAAAGAACCGGTTGTCTTCAGTGATCATAAGATTGTCCCTTACCTTCAACTGCCTTGTCAAACATGATCGCCTGGTAATTTGAATCAGCCCAATGTATTCATAATGATTCAGAAAGCATTCATTTCGACTCATATTTGAATTCCACTACTTGAATGAAGTGGAAGAACTTAAATGCAACTCGATTGCTTAACACTCACATATAATCATGAGGTCATCATTTTTACCTGCAGCAATTGCGAACTGCATAGTCTTCGGAAAGATTATTTTTCAAAAGTCCAATTAACGACTCAAACTTTACACAGTAGGTGGAAAGTCAGCTCTAGATCGTTTTTTTTTTTTTTGGAAATTATAATTGCATATCTCTACATGGCATGTACAAATGGGCCTAGGCGTCTTTCATGCCATAAATGAAATAAAGCGTTTTAGATTGTGCTTACGTAATGGGTTATCGGCCCACTGTAATTGCCTTCTCATCTCGCTCTCTCTCTCTCTCGTAGGTGTAGATAATTATGAATTAGTGAGTATGACGAATGTAAATGTATTTATGTATACGATGTAAAATCTTTGTGGTTTAATAAATCGTTTTAGCTATTGCGGAAGATTTTTATTACATCTACTTTTGAGATAGAAATTACTCTACATTTAATCTTAATATATTTTAAAACAAATAAATAAATTTACAATTCGTTTAGATTATAACAATATAGCTTACTCTATAATTATAAAATACTCTATTTGAAAAGAAAATAAATCGGAAAAGAAAATAAATCGGAAAGGAAAATAAATCGGAAAGGAAAACCATCTGTAACTACAAATCACAGTTCACTATGTTTTTTCGAATGTGAGTCGGTGAGTTCACTTGAATTCATCTCTTCATCAGTATCCCCTGATATTTCATTCCCCACGTATTCGTGATCTTCAATTTTCGCCAGTAATTTTTTTATTTCAGCATCATAATCTTTCCATTCGGGAACAATGCGTTGTGCGGCAGTCAGTTTCGCTTCTTTAGTTAGTGGATTGTTGCATAGATCAATAATTTTTGCTTTTTTAAAACTACTATCGCTGCACCATGTTTGACACCACAGCCATTCATCCGGCAATGATTTAATAGCTACTTGATGAATCATATTATTGGGCAAATCCTGGTCCAGGTTTGCTAAACTGTTAGAATCTTGACTAAGAGCCTGATATTGTCCTCGCAGTCGGTCTCCAGCGGCAACTTTTCGAAATCGTTTTAAATCAACGACGTACAATGCAGAAATGTGATAACGTCTTCCCATTAGATGACTGCGCCAATAGCCTTGCTTCCAGAATCGAAAGCCCTCCATCTCTTTACGTGAGTCACAAAAAGGTGTGTACGCATATGGAGCTCCATCAAGGTCCATACTGTAAAGTTCCTTCAAATCTGTACGTACTATTGCATCAGCATCAACGAATATTATTTTGCGCACGTTCAAAGGAAACAAAACGTCGAGAAACAAAATTTTGTAGCCCCAAATAGTTCGTTGCTTTTCTGTTTGCTGATGTAACCACCGCGGCCATTTGTACTGCACAAGTTCGTACTGAAAGCCATACTCTCGTGCCATATGCGGCAAGAAATCGGTAAACTGGGGAGACAAATAATTTTTTAGGAACCAGAACTTAACTGGTGACTTTGTATGTTTTAGCAGTGATATCATCATGATGCGTAACAACCTTTCGTATAAATGGCCCGAGGCGACGGAGAAAATATTTATAGTTTCCGTGTCTGTGTTGCTGGTAATACCAGACGAACTGCTAAATGAATTAGCTATCGAGTTCCATATACCAGTTTGAGCAAAGTCCTCTTCATCTCCAAGCAAGTCAGCATGTTGCATAGCAGCCTTTTTAGATACACGTACCTTTATAACATGTGATCGCAAAGAACTCAGTACTATTTTCGTGTAATTCTGCGCATAAATGGTATTTGGGCCTTCAGCGTTCGTAATAGCATAGATATCACTAGATTTGCCTTCACGAAGTTGCAACCTCCAAATGCCTGGGTTGGCTTTCAATTGAAAGTATCCCAGATTTGCCATAACTATGGTATCCACCAATGTTGGGTGATCTTTAGTGCCCAATGTGAGTTGAAGACCACGTGGAGGAGCTCCGCTCGCCGAGTCGAAGCAATGACCCTCCAATAGTAAGAATTCAAGTTCAAACTCGCTATGAACAGGTCCACCGATTTCGCTTAATTTTATATTATCCAAATCATAAACAGAACGCACCGCTTCAACGAGCCAATTTTCGGATACTTGAAGATTCTGTGTCAGTAAAGGATTTGCTGGTAGGCCTGTAAATTTTGCAAAAGGACCTTCAGATAGTTTACCGTTTGATGAGAATTGCACTTCTGGCTCTACAACGTAACGGTAAAAGTTCTTAATGGGCATATCACTATGTTGACCGACAGGTGTGAGAATGACGCGCATATTACAATTTACTGTGTTTCGCAAAAGAATTAATATTGGTGCCAGTTTTTGAGCGGCACGTGAAACTGGATCTATTATTGCAGTAATTTCAAATTGCGGTAAATTGTCTTGCTTAGCAGGTAATTTAATCACAGAGTATTCATCCTTTATATCGTCGGGTATATTAAAACGCGCCTTCGATTGGCGTGGTACCAGAGTAGTGTAAAGTTTTAGCAGCGTGTCACTTGTTATAACCCGATCGTTATCATCACGAATACTTTGCAACAGAACCTTTCGTATCTTATCGCCATATTGGAATGAATAAAAGCGCTCGATTAAACCAAAATCTTCTGTACTGAAACTTTCCACTGAACTTAATGGTCCAAAAATTTCTCCATTCCCAATAACAAGTCGTTCTGACTTACGTAAGCCCAGAACGCGCTGACAGTATACGCGCAGCATTTTCAGATGTAGATCCGTTGATGGAAGAATATCATTAAATGTTCCTGGTATTTCAAGTTTTTCTTTATTTTTACTCTTCAGCATTTTCAGAGCAAATTCAATGGCGATTTGACCAGAAAGAGTCTGAGTGGCTGTCCACACCAAATGGTTTATATTTTTCTCATGAAAATCAACGCCTTCAGTATTTGGTATGAACGCAACACGCACACTATCGGCACTTTTCAAATATTCCAAAGCATTCGTAAATAATTCCCTACCATCAGCTTCCTCCAAGTCAGCAACAATCCACAACGTTAAAAAATGAACATCGGAACTGCCAATTCTTTCTGTGCTGTGTTTGTGACTAAAATATTTAATGTTGCTCATTAATGTTGCAGTCATATCCGGAATAGAGAGCTGAAATAAAGCTTTTACATTTGAAAGATCGTTGTGCTGTAACCCAGTTAAATCTAGAAATTTGCTGTGTCCAGTGTTCAGAATGCGTTGGTTGAGTCTGGGCATTACATGTGGTTGATCCATTAGGTAATCTATGACAACATTCGAATCGGTGAGATCCCCGCGGTAGATATTCTTCTGCAGTGCTGTTGTTTGCTGTATTACTTCAGTAAATATAGCTTCTTCAAAATCATTATCAGATATTAGTAAATTTTGTTGCATAGGCACACCATTTAGTAACGCTTGTGGCGACTGTTTAAAGCCCAATCTAGAGACAAATTCTCGCGACAACTGTCGCCCATAGTCGAAATCAGAATCCTCACTTAAAATATCATCCATTTGAAGTGTTGAAAGGTTCTCAAATGATTTTTTTAGTTGTTTACGAATATGATGTTTCTTTATGATTTCTGCACTACTAATCGAGGTGAAAATGTCGGTTAGAAAGCTTAGCGCTGCGCGGGGATGGCGCTTTTGACTAATGTAATTGAATGCGCAAAACAAAGCTACGTAGTCATCAGATGTTTTACTATTTGAAAGACGTGCATCAAACACAAGACCTAGATGAACCGGCGCCATATGTACAACGAAGCTTTCAGCTAATTTTATTAAACTTCTTTGACTGGTTTGTAGTGGGTCGACGACAAGTACCAGATTAAATATATTCTTGCGAATATTTCGCAACATACCAGGAAACGTGGGGCGTAGCAGGTCCATAACGCTAGAGGGCCAGCGCCGATATTCCGGGTCATGCTCAATGTCATTAATCCATATGACAGCACTATCGCGTATATCGATGGCAAAATCTTGTTGGGATGAGCCTGCGAAATCTAGTTCTAAAAGCGCTGACGCTTCCTTGCCGCTTAATTGGTTTTCATGTAGACTTTGGAGAATCCGTGCTTCTGCTCGTATTGATTCAACTAATGCGCTCAAATCCACACTGTCGGAATCAAAAAATAAGCCATTGACAAACAACGCACCTTCTGAAGGCACAAAGTTTAGATTTCGTCCCAATATTTCAGTATTATGCTTAATTTCATTGCGAAACATATCCGTTACTTTTTGATTAAGCAAGGTCTTCGCAAGTATTGGAAAATTTTGAGCTGTGTATTGAAGAATTTGCAATGCTTCCTCCCCCTGAATGTCCGCGATGTTACTAGCGGCTTGCAAGCCTAAATCTTGAAATTCCCAAGCCTTCAGTTGCGCAATTTCTTCATTCTGCTGCACCAAATTATTATGGAATCGATCTAAAGAGTGTGAGAGTGTAGGAAATTTTGCTTTTAAATGTTTGAAAATAAATCCGTGAACTTTGTCTTCAATCAAATTCTCGCTATTATGTTCGTCAGCCTGTTTAGGAGCATCATCCTGACTTTTGTATTCCGTTGATTTTAAATATAATTCAACTCCATATCCTGATAATCTGACTCTACGTTGAGCACGCACCTTAATATAATGTCGTGTAATGTATCTAACAGCTCCAACCTGTGCCTGTGTTGCAAGGAGTTTATGATACGCAGAAAATTCGTTGGAACCTAAATCACCATAAAGGACCACAGTGCGAGTATTATTTTCAGATCCGGGAAAAATGTGATCGAAGCTATATGTTTCAACATCTTGGTCTAGTGTGGTGTCTATAGCAGTTAATTTTTCCTTTAGCTCCATCAAGCTGCATGCAATTTCCATTCCAACTTGCACAAATGTGTGTCCCTTGCAGTCGCCTTTTTTAAGTACTTCATCCGCGATTTGAAGATGTGCTTGAATGCGAGGTGTCAAACTATGCATGGATACTACAAGTTTAAGCAGCGGGAGTTGCAGTTTACTAACAATAGAGGTAACTACAGTAATAGCGATGTTGTATTGCGTTGAGTCCGTATCTGGAAATAACAATGTTGGCTTGTTTATTATAAATTTGCTTTCAAAGTACAATATGTACAAACCGTATTCATTTAAAGCAGAATCAAGTTGACCGACTTTCTTCACAAACGCCCAGTATAAATTGGGATTCTCATCGAATAAGTATTCCGCAATTTCGAGATAGAGTGGTGTCTGCTCCCATTTGGCATTTATTAATGTTGTTATAGGAAAGCTTTTGACCGTGTGCGATCCATTTGCAGAAACTTGGTGAAGTTTACATGTGAAGAATAACAAAGAGGAAAAGAACACTTGAATACATAACATTGTTCTCATTGCAATAAATCGACCAATTAATGACGATATATCATTAATAATTCAGCTGTCTCAAAATACCGACACCACATTCATTCAATTTAACCGAATTGATTCTGCAAGGTTTGATGTGGCAGAATAAATCAGGTGTCATGCTTGCCAACCGGTGTGAAAAATTTTACAATGAATTCGTAATGGTCGCTCTAATGAAAGTCATCAATATGTATAAAATTGGGGGCTTATATTTGCGATAGTCATGGACCTCCAATTTTATTGTTCTTGTAGTTTTTATCGCTGACCCCAATAATAATAACAATTGATCCCGGAGCCCAATGGGGCCCTTTAAAGTTTGAAATTTAACCGCTGATATCTCTGAAAGTATAAGAGATATTCCGATGATGTTAGGACCGTTGGTATCTTTCATTTATGTAAAATAATAACTTGTCGAAAAGCTATCAGTTTCGAAAAGAAACACAATTTAACATTTGTAAAACTATTTTTTTCTAGATATTAATTTTTTTCTTAGTAAAATGTATAAATAAGCTACATAATTATCTCAGTATTAAGAAAGGAGAGAGGCTTAGCTTTATACGGTAATTTATTTCATCAGAATCGGTGTAGGAGTTTCGGAGAAAACGCAGTTTGCAACGTTAGTATTTACGCATTTTTCCTAAAAATGTTTTGCCGGCGGCACTATTCCTGTACAATTGCGTACTATTGAAATAAGGTTTTCTTCAAAACTCCTACTCCAAATCCGGTGAAATAAATGCCCGTAAAAAGCTAAGGCTCTCTACTTTCTTAAATGGACGTCAGACAGAACGCATATTTACGCTAAATAAATTAACGAAATCGAGCGATTATTCATAAAAATTTTTTAATTTCAAATGTTTTTTCTGTGTTTACACTTGTTTGTTTACAGAAAAGTAAAGCAAAAGTAATGTAATACAGTAGTAAGTATAACATGTTATATATGATTTTAAAGGTAAAAGAACAAGCTTTCCATAACTGTATCTTGTTTTATACCTTAATGTATCAGTTTGGAGTAAAAAAATCGTTGTTGCAAAATCAATTTATCACATTTTGCTAAAAATCAATATAAGTCCTTCACCGCCATGTTATGGACAAACATGTATATTAATTAAATTATATAATACATAAAGTGAATTATATATATATTACATAAAGGTATTCAAAATACCTTTCCAACAGTACCTCGTTTGCTCCACTAGTTCACTTAGTTTTTGAGATAAGTGCCTTTTATTAGTACCATTTATTTGACCTTCAAACGGTCATAAATCCAAGATGGCTGACCAGCCCCCAATCAAAATCAGCCACTTCCGTTTTTGATAGTACCAACTACCGGTAAAAAAAGAGATAAATAAAATCTGAGCTTGGCAGCTATTGTGCATTTAATGCCGTGTTTACACGTGGGACACGTGTCCCCTGGGGAAACCATTTGTTGTTGTTTTCACAGCCAAACGGGAAGATGAACTATGGATTGTATGCAAATGAACGTGTCCCCTGGGAAAATAAATGTCCCTTGAATTTTCTGGGCACACCAGAAAACAGAGTTGCGTATTAGTTAAAAAATATTTATAGACTGAAATCAGGTATGTATTGTCATCAAATTTAAAAGTAAATGTATAAAAATTTAGCAAGAAAGAATAGCAGTTGTTCTAAACTCAATTTTATAGTTTTTATACCCTACACACGAAGTGAATAGGGTATATTCACTTACTGCTTCCGTTTGTAACGCATTAAAGGAGGCTTGACAGGTATAGAAAAGTATATATATTCTTGATCAGCGTGACCTCCTGAGTCGATTTAGCCATGTACGCCTGTCTGTCTGTCTGTGGAAATCATGATTACAGGAGAACGAATAGAGATATTTTTATCAAATTTGGCGCGAATGTTGTCTATCATCAGAAACTCATTCATATTGAAAATGGCCAACATCGGATAATTACCACGCCTACTTTTTATAGTGAATATAAAGTCATCCATGCATATAGCTCAATTTATCAGCTTGCAGAACGAATTTGCGTTTGAAATTTTGTCCAGAAGTCCACTTTCTCTGACCAAAACAGATCACCAAAAAGGGCCGTGGTCCGCCCACTAATTAAATAAAACTCGATTACAGGAGAACGAATGGAGATATTTTCATCAAATTTTGCAGGAATATTTGCACGAAAAGGAAAAAAATTAGAAAATTGCCACGCCTAATTTTTAAGTAAACGTGTGTAGGGTATATGAACTTCGGCCAGGCCGAAGTTAACACTCTTTCTGGTTTTTTTGGGGAAAAGTTTGGTTTAGCAGTTTTGCTCCGATCTTTTTGTTACTTTTTTTACCGTTATTTGGGACCATTATAACGGTAAATAGCCCCCCATTTTTGGGGGCTTGGCATTAGTTTGGGTGTTATCGGCGTTTGAAGGTCGCGAAAGGTCACCTCTTTAAAGGTTTATTATTCCGAAATTAGGTATGGTACATTAATGGTCGAGGTGTCAAAAGAAAGGTATTGCCACGCTCTTCATTTCCCTAGTACACCATTTTACATCCAAGGTTACGGTTTGGAAGATATTTTAGTTTTAAGAAAAAAATGGTGAAGGTGCCATTATAAAACCTTCCCCCTCCCTCTTATTGACAATTAGGGTATATAGGGTGTTTATTGTAGCAAAGTCAAGTTGCGAATTCAGTTTTTTTTGGTTTTATTTTATCACTTATTAATATACAAATTACAATAGTGTTTGCTTGCTAGATATAAGTTTTAAGTTCTAAGATTTGAGTTTTACGATGTTAAGTTTTTTGCTTGCGCACTGCGTGGTTCACGGTCAAAAAGTAAGTAGTAAGTCAAGTTGTCGACTCCGACCACCAAGGCTGGAGCCGAAGAGCTCGCAGTCAAGCTTTAAGCTTGCTTCTCCTGAGCGACCGAAGTCCGCGCTCTGAGAGGACACGGCTTCGGACGATCAGGAGAGGCAGCCTGGCGAGCGGTTTGCTTTGGCGTAAACATACCGCCCGCCTTGCAGGACTGCAAAGCTCCCCGACCCTCAGCCTGTGGTGGATCAGCCGACTAGTCGTGAAGCGTCGAGTGATGGGCGTCGCTACAGGCCGTGTAGCTACGTGTGCTGGTGCAGCGTTGTGTGGTGTGGGAGCACGCCCGGCGGCAGTTTATGCAGACGTGGCGTCCTGCCACGATTCGGGGCAAGCTCGCCGTTCGTGCCATCAAATGCCCTGCAGGCCGCGGTTGTGGACACCGCGCTGGGCCGGCGATCGCCGGTGGAGACGATCGTCCGGGAGCCTCCTCTGGACGAGGCTCTGGTGAGCTCGGTTGAGCCGCGCCGTCTTCGTCTGACGTGTAAGAGGCGCTCAGATCGAGCACATCTTCCTCGTGGGGCTGCTCATCGCAATGCGGCATCTCGGATCCGGGACCGGTATTTGGGGGCGCCAATAGTACAGCGGCTGGCGGAGACAGCATGCGGCCTTGTCGATAACGGGCGCCTTGGCGGCAGATGCGTGTTAGCTCAGATCTGTGGAGAAAAAACGCATTAATAACCACTCGAGACATACAAGTTAAGGATACTAATTTGGAAATGGAACGAGTGAGCTGGCCGTTAGCCGTTCGGACATCGGCCACGCGGACTCGTGCGTCCTGACCCTTATACACCTTGATGACGCGGCCCAGCTGCCAGGACGTGGAAGGAAGGTTGTCGTCACGGACAACAACTAGGTCGTTGGGCTGTAGGTTGAGTTGCGGAGTCTTCCACTTGGTGCGACGCGCAAGCTCGTGCAAATATTCCGTTTTCCACCGATGACAGAAATGCTGGGCAAGGGCCTGGACACGTCTCCATCGGTTGTGAATGGAGAGCGGATTGTCGAGGGTTTCGGGCTCGGCCGGAGCGAGCAGAGGGCCGCCTACTAGGAAGTGGCCAGGAGTTATTGCCTCCATAACGTTGGGATCCTCAGATTGAGGATGAAGCGGGCGAGAATTGAGGCACGCTTCAATTTTGCTCAAGAGAGTTGAGAACTCTTCGAATGTAAACTTGGACGTTGGGGCGACCTTGCGCAGGTGCGTTTTCAGGCTTTTAACACCGGCCTCCCAGAGTCCTCCCATATGAGGAGCCCCAGGGGGGATGAAGTGCCATTCAACGTTCTGGTGCGAATGTTGGGTCTCGATGAGATCGCGGGTTCGAACAATGAATTGCTTAAATTCTTGTTTGAGTTCTTTGGAGGCGCCGACGAAGTTTGTGCCGTTATCCGAATACACCTTTGCGGGGCAGCCTCGGCGCGCTGCAAAGCGTGAGAAGGCCGCAAGGAAAGCGGCCGTGGTCAGATCACTGACAGCCTCTAAATGAATTGCTTTGGTCGCAAAACAGACAAAGATGCACGTGTAGCCTTTCGTTATTAAGCACGCCCGGCCGGTGTAATTCTTTATGTCGAAAGGGCCCGCAAAGTCGACACCGGTGTTAGCAAAGGGGCGGGAAAAAGTCGTGCGTTCCTCTGGCAATGGCGCCATAATCTGCGTTCTTTGTTGCTTCCGATGCAAGATGCACGGCTTACAGTGGTGGATCGTTGTCTTGATTAGGTTTTTTACCCGCGGAATCCAGTGTTGGGTCCGAAGCAATCGAAGCATCAGCTGGTTACCACCGTGAAGCGAGATCTGGTGAATAAAAAGAACAAGTAGCCGAGACAACTGACAGTCGTACGGCATGATTATTGGGTGGCGTTCATCGAATGGCAAATTCGGGCATGAAGACAGCCGCCCGCCAAGGCGCATCGTTTTGTCTTCATGAAGAAAGGGATTGAGCGAAAGTAAACAACTTTTCGAGCTCAATGGTCGCTTGCTTTCGAGCGCGTAATATTCGTCGGGAAAATGTGTCTTTTGACAGATGATTGTGAGACGGCATTTGGTGTCTCGAATCTCGGTCGCGGAGAGTCGCAAAGTGGCATAGAGCGGGTTCCGATTACGGCGCGTGTTATCTATAAACCGTTGTACGTACGAGTACACGCGTAGGGCTCTCGGGAGAGAGGAAAACCTGTCAAGTGGGTCTTCGTCTGGTCGGAAGTAAGTGTGAAGAGCCTTTACAGGCTTTTCTTCAAGTGCGGTAGCAAACTCCGAAGCTGTTCGAAGCTCGGGCCAACGATTCTTGTCGTGGATGAGCCAAGGTGGACCATTCCACCAGAGGGTGCTCTCAGCTAATTCTTGGGGCGTGGCACCGCGGCTCGCTAAGTCTGCTGGATTGTCGTGCGAGTCCACGTGAAACCATTGAGTGTGTGGTGCTCTTTCAATGATTTTGGCCACGCGGTTCGCCACGAAGGTGGCCCAGACGCAAGGGGGCTTCTTTAGCCACGCAAGTACAATCGTCGAGTCTGTCCAACAGAAGACATTCTCGGGACGATAGTGCAGATTGGGTACTAGGGCATCGAGCATGTCTGCGACGAGTGTAGCTCCGCAGAGTTCGAGTCGAGGCAGCGATATCGTCTTAATGGGCGCTACTCTTGTTTTGGAGTACAGTAGCGATACATGAACGGTGTCGCCGATTTGAACACGGGCGTAGATGACTCCGGCGTACGCGTTTTCGGAAGCGTCCGAAAATGCGTGAAGATCCACTGTGCAGTCGGGGGTGAACCGAATCCACCTGGGAATTCGAATCGTGGCAATATGGTGATAATTCTGAAGGAACCTCAACCATGTTTGCTGCGTCAGTGCGGGAAGTTGGTCATCCCAGTCAATCTTGTCTAGCCAGACTTGTTGGATCAGCATTTTCGCGGCAACGATGATAGGTGCCAGCCAATCGGCTGGATCGAACAGCTTCGCGATGAGAGACAGCATTTCTCGTTTGGTGTACGTTGGCTGTATGTCAATCGCCTGTGTGTCGAAATAAAAGTCATCGCTGGTGGCATTCCACCGAATGCCGAGCATCTTTGCGGTGCTGTTGTCCTCTAACTTCAGGAACTCTGCGTTGAGCAAATGGGATCCAGGCAAGTCGTCCAAAAGGTGTTTGTCGTTGGCTGTCCATTTCCGCAGCGAGAAGCCTGCCGTATTCAACGCCTCTGACAGTTCATCGCGCTTTTGAGTGGCCATGGCAAGGTTGTGAGAGCCAGCCAAAACGTCATCAACGTACATCGAATGTCGCAAAATGTGGGCGGCAAGCGGAAACTGTTGTTGAGTGTCTTCTGCTAGCTGAAGAAGAGTGCGGATCGCTAAAAAGGGGGCGCAGTTCACGCCAAATGTTACCGTTTGTAACTCATAGTCCCGAACTTGGGAGCTATTCGAATCTCGGAATAGGATTCGTTGGTAGGGTGTATGTTTCGGGTCGACGAGGATCTGGCGGTACATTTTCTGAATGTCACCGCTAAAAACATACCGGAAAAAGTGCCATCTTAGCATTAAGAATGTTAAGTCGGCTTGTAGAACAGGGCCTGCGTGTAACACATCGTTCAAACTGAGCCCACTTGTGGTGGGGCAGGATGCATTGAACACGACTCTGACCTTGGTAGACGTGCTATCCGGTTTTATAACCGCATGATGTGGCAAATAATAGTGCTCAGCATCGGGTTGTGGGGGCGCTACGGCCGTCATATGACCTAAATCAAGATATTCTTGAACTACATCGTCATATTGCCTTTTGAGGTCATGATTCTTGACTAACCTTGCTTCTGAGCGAAGGTATTGCTGGTGGGCGATGTGCCGTGAATATCCTAGCGAGTGTTGGTTTACGGCTTCGCTTTTGAATGGCAACGTAACGATGTAGCGGCCGTCAGGGCTCCTACGAGTTGTTTTTACGAAATTCTCTTCGCAAAACTTTTCGGAGGGGGATAAGTGACGAGTTTTGGGAAGTTCCTCCACCACCCAAAAACGTTCGAACTGTTGTTCGATGGTGACTTCATTGATGAAGGCCACCCTTATGTCGGGGCTACTCGATTGTAGCAGGGGGACTGGTCCGGTGATTATCCAGCCGAACACAGTCTGTTGTGCTAGAAGTGAACCTAACACATTGCGGCGAATACCGGCAAGTATGATCGCCGGGAAGAGATCGGCTCCAATGAGAACGTCAACTTGCTGACTTTTGACAAAGTTGACGTCTGCGAGCTCGATGTTACGAGGGAGGCTGCGAAGCAGCGCACTATCGAATGAGTGGGCGGGCAGTCTGCCCGTGATTTGCGACAGCACTAGCGCTGTGGCATGGATTTGAAACGAGGGGTCGCGTGGCGACTTGAGCATAAACTCACAAGATTTTGAAACCTTTGCAGAAATGGTTTCGTTGAGGCCAGAAACCGTTGCTTTCACTGGCCGCATGGGGATTTTGAGCATCTTCTAAACGTGGTCAGAGATGAAGGATACTTCGGATCCTGGATCGATGAGGGCACGAGCGGCATAACAAGTGCCGTCGTGGAATATAGTGACCGTAGCGGTTCCTAATAGAACTGGCTTCGGTGCGGCAGCGAAGCAAACTTGATGGTTATCTGGCTGATTTCGATCAGTGGACTGTATTTGTTGTTGACTGATTTGGGCGGCGTTGGCCGACGTGGAGGGCCCTGTAAAGGGGGGTGCTCGCGCGTTAAGTGGGTTGCTACGGGGCTGATTGGGTTGCAAAGCAGCGTTTCTACTTGGCTTAGTGGACGGACGCGACGCTGAATTCGTTAAGGGTCGGTTCTGCGCTTGATCGCGATGCAGCAACGTACGGTGTCGCGCCTGACATGTCGCGCAGTTGTATTTACTGGGGCATCTTTGTATTTGATGCGCTTGCGCGAGACAATTCAGACAAAGGCGCAACTTCTTCACTACCTCTAGACGTTTACCGGAAGTCATTTCCAAAAATTGCGGACAGACTCGAATTGTGTGGTGCTCTGAGCACAACTGACATACGGTCGATGCCACATTCAGCTGGAATGTGTTAACGCGTTTTGTCGAGGGAGTCACCTGCTGTGGAGCGGGTGACGCGCGAGTTTTGCCTGCGGGTGCGCCTTTGAAATCGTGCATCGATTCCAGCGTTTCAAACCGATGTGTCAAGAACGCGTCGAGATCGGACCACTTTGGAATTTCACGTTTATTCGGTATTGATTGTTCCCAAAGCGCCAGGGTGGCTTCCGGAAGCCGACTAGAGCACAGAAAAACTATCATAGCATCCCAATGTGAGGTGTTGACGCCTTGGAGCGCCAACGCGGCGAGAATATTGTTGAATTCCCGCTGTAAATTTTTGATTTCGTGCCCGTTTTCCCTAGTAATCGTCGCGAGGCCAAAGAGATTTTTAAGGAGCGTATTAACGAGAACGCGTTTATTCTCATATCGATCCGATAGATTTTGCCATGCTTGTTCGAATCCTTCATTCGCCAAAGGAGATTTTTGTACGATTTCCTTTGCTTCTCCCTTTGTCTTTTGATTCAAATGAAACAATTTTTCAACCGGGCTGAGACGCGAGTTGTTAGTGTATAGGGCCGTGAACATGTCACGAAGGAGGGCCATGACAGATAGTCGCCTTTGAATACGTCGGTATCGCATGGAGGCATGCTAATATTGTACCCGTTGGGCGGTAGTTCGGCCGGTTTCGCGAGTACTGCTGGGGAATCGGACCGATGCTCACGGGTTCGCGAATCAGCTAAAGCGTTAATTACTCCGGCGCATTGTAGATACATGTCATAGCACTTGCGACGTTTTTGTTTGATCATCTCGAGATTCGTCGCTAACTCATCATCGTCTTTCATCTTCGCTAAGAGGCTGTCGTACGTGCTCTTAATGAGGGTCCATTGAGACTTGATTTCATCTCTTTGGAGATCAAGCGTGTAAATGGTGTGAGTATCAGCCGGCATTTCAGCGAACTCTAAACTGAACTCGACCAAGCCGTCAGCCAGACGTATGAACGTATCTAGAAGCGTCATTGTGGGTGCGTTAAGGTGATTACAACTTTGGCCAAAGAATACACGATATGACCTTTCGTTGGTACAGAGAACGCAGGGGCTAAACTAGCTTACACTAATCAAATAGGCTAATAAAGAAATAAAACACCTTAATATATTTATTCCTACCAAGAATTTTTTAATAGTATTTTGACAACGTAATTCTGTTTCTTGCCCACGGTGCAAAAACTGTTGATTTTCTTGGCACGTTAAACGATGCTGCTGGGGTGGTTTGCTCAAAGTGTATTCTAAGCAAACAGGTTTCGAGCGCACGATTGACGACTTTTTTCGCTGAGTAGGTGAGTAAGTATGTCGCCTGTTCTGCTGCAAGCACGGTACAGTGCGCTATTTGAAAATTTTAAACGTTGACGTCAATAGGACAAGTACGAATTTTATAAGAAAAAACGCGCCGCTTTTAGCGTATCACGCGGAGAGAGCGATCACTGTTGAACGAAAAAACAAACAACGTGTTGCTTGCTTGGCTGCAAGCTGAGAGCGTGTCTATGTGAGAGCACGTAAACCAAACAAACCAGCAAAAGGTGGTGGTTTTTTGGTTTCTAAGTGAACCGCGCAGAAGAGCGTAAGCTGCGAGCGTGTCTGTGGAGAGCACGAAAACCAAACCAGCCAGCAAAAGGTGGTGGTTTTTTGGTTTCTAATAGAAGAGCGCAAAACAAATCGAGAGCGAGCTGCAATTATGTATTCGTCGAAGAATAAATAATTGCAACACGTGCCGGTCAATACAAGTATGTAACCGGGTTCACGGTCACTTATATACTTATGTTCAACTTTTGGAGCACCGTTACACCGAAATTAATTCTCCCGTTAATTTCAAGTTTACACGGGAGTATATAAGTGTATATATACGTGCTGCGTATATATATAAAGTTTATTCAAGTATATTTAACAATTCACACTTTATTAGTTTTCAAATTTATTATAAAATTTTACAATTTACTTGAAATTCAACAACTTACCTTTTCAAAAAAAGGGCGACGACGTCGTGGTTGGAGCTCTATCTCTATCCGGCTCGTACTGGACCAAATGTTTATTGTAGCAAAGTCAAGTTGCGAATTCAGTTTTTTTTGGTTTTATTTTATCACTTATTAATATACAAATTACAATAGTGTTTGCTTGCTAGATATAAGTTTTAAGTTCTAAGATTTGAGTTTTACGATGTTAAGTTTTTTGCTTGCGCACTGCGTGGTTCACGGCCAAAAAGTAAGTAGTAAGTCAAGTTGTCGACTCCGACCACCAAGGCTGGAGCCGAAGAGCTCGCAGTCAAGCTTTAAGCTTGCTTCTCCTGAGCGACCGAAGTCCGCGCTCTGAGACGACACGGCTTCGGACGATCAGGAGAGGCAGCCTGGCGAGCGGTTTGCTTTGGCGTAAACATAGGGTAACACTATTTATAAAGCCCATAATTTTCTCTTTCAGCGATATATAATATGTCATACTTACCATTAGAGTTGATAAATTGCAGAAGGAATGATTATTTAAAAACAGTGTTTTATGTGTATTTCATGTGTTTTTTTTTTTTTAATTATTTTTTATTAAGTAGGAATTTATTCGTCTGGTACAATTTCATAGTGATTATAACCCTCAGTATGTCAAACACCGGCTACTCAACAGAATAGTGTTTTGTGGCCAATTTTAGGGCGTGTATGCGTCCTACGGCCGCGCTTTTTGATTATAACCCTCAGTATATCAAACACCGGCTACGCAACAGAAGAGTGTTTTGTGGCCAATTTTAGGGCGTGTATGCGTCCTCCGCCCTTCGGCCTACGGCCGCGCTTTTTGATTATAACTCTCAGTATGTCAAACACTGGCTACGCAACAGAATAGTGTTTTGTGGCCAATTTTAGGCGCGTATGCGGGCCTCGGCACCGCGCTTTTTAATAATAACCCTTAGTATATCCAACGGCGGCTACGCAGTAAAATAGTATTTTTATAGCAATTCATAAAAACGTTTAAATTTTAAGTAGTAAATACCGAACACTACGCGCATTAAAGTACAAAAGTTTCCTTTAAAAAAGTCTAATATGTGTGTTCGAATGTGCAAGGAAAATTTCTTTTTAATATTTCAATAAAAGTGGTCGAAATGGTGGAGATACCCCAACATTATGGGCTCAATGATTTTAATATATACCTTAATTTCGATATTAGTTGAGAAAAAATTAATTTTTTAAAACAACTAACACCATTTCCTTAAAACTAAATTATTTCCATAACTATTCAGAAAATCAAAAAAAGGTTTAAGACTTAGAAAATAGATATTAAAATTACCTTTCAAACGGTACCCAGCTTACACCGGTGCACCTAATAGTTTAGAAGATATCCGACATAAACCTTTTGACGTTTAAACGCCCATAAATCCTGAACCAAAGCCACGCCCCAAAAAATTTTAACGGAGTTATATTCAGGAAGTGATAGACAAACATAAGTAACAAACATAACTTATGCCTTTTTTTGTTATTGTTGTTTCTAATGCTAACTAAAAAAACCACAACCCCTTTTGTCGCTCTCGTCTGGTTTCCGAGTTATAGCACCTTGAAGTTTATAGATTTACGAGCGAAATCTTCTGAGCGATTTTCAACCAAATGTTGTTAACATAAATGAAAGACAATTAAAATACCTTTCTGACGACATGGATATCATGTAGGTATCTCGTACAGGTTAGGAGATATGGCTCGTAAATCTTTAAATTTAAACGTGTTATAACTCGGAAACCAGAGGAGAGCGACAAGTGTTGTTGTTAGAGTTAGCATAAGAAACAACAACAACAGCAGTAAAATTTGAGCTCTTCAGCAACTCGAATATTTTTTTGCTAAATTGACTTGAAATATATATAACATCAACGCCAACTACTGCAAAACGATTCCTGGTTTCAGCTAATCAATTAATATCTATTATAAAGTTTATTTTAAATTATTATTGCTTAAAATACATAAACAGGACTGGGTAAGGTTGGGTTAAATATTATGTTGTAATAATTTTGTATAATTTATAGAGAATTTATTATTTGTATATCCTCTAAACGTTCCTTTATTTAGCAAAAAGGAATTTCATGCAAAAATATTTTTTTTATACGTAGCAAAATGTATTAAAAAAACATGCAATAAATCATCCATGTCACGACGATCCACAATCCTGTGCCCCGTGTAAACGCTGTCACGGACACGATCGATGAGTGGTTCCAAACGTGCGACACGTGTGCCCCGTGTAAACACGGCATAAGCCACTGGATTTTGTGGTTCATCGTTATGGTTGTGTTCTTTGTATTAAGACAATACTTTTGTTGAAATGTAGTTGGCAATCAGCAGAAAATAAATTTATATTTCAAATTAAATATATTTAATAATAAAGTTACGAATATTTTTCTGAAATAAGTCTAGTTTTAGGTAGATATGGCTTTAGTTCTTGGTGAAGCATCCGAGTCCGATGAAGAAATACACACGGATAAAACATTAAAGGTACAGGGGAAAATGGTACATGAGGTACATACATCCTTGGAACAAATCTCTGAGATACATATGTATGTAGAATCGTAAGAAGATACAAATGAACAAAAAAAAAGTTGATCGCGAGTGTTGTGGTTGCGTTGGAATTTAAAATCGGAATATGTATAAAAAATGGATAAGATTTACCCTTGTCCGGTGTGATTGTTGTTGTTTTTGTTGTTGTTGTAGTTACACAGGAAAACAAACCCCGCCCCCGTTTAGGAGTTATGAGCCATCAAAGTTTGAAGCTTTTATGCCCTATATCTCCATAATCCCGGCACATATAGGAGCGACATCGTTGGAAAGGTAATTTTAGTATCTGAAATTTATCTTTTTAGAGATTTTTTGGAAAAGCTTTTAGTTTCCCCGCAAATCGCATTTATTGTTTTTACTACTATTTTTTATAGTATTTATTAATTTTTTCCAAATAAAGTTCTTCAGAAACCTGTATCTACGTTGCATTTTAACAAAGTAGAGTTAATAAGGTATTTACAGTTATTTTCTATTTATATCGGTTCACTATTTCGGTTAATAACGTTCTTTAAACCTGAACAGCCTACTCCCTTTGTCAATGTTGTGTAAGTACTTTTTGTACGAACTTTTTTGTCGTACTGCTTTTTCAATCATGTTGTGCAAATCATGTGTACTTATAAGTAATGTAAATAAAAAATTATAAAGCATGTAAAGTTAATTTGTTTTGGTTGAAAATTGCCGCAGCAGGCGAAAAATTGTTTGTTGTTTTTTTTGTTGATGAAATGCGCCATTCTTATATAAAAAATCGCGCGATTTTTAAAAAAACAAAAAAATTTAACAATTTTTGTTCTTGAAAAACAACAACAACAAAAATTTAACATGATTTATTGTTGAGGTACCTCAGCATTTGACAGAGTGGTTATTCTAATAAAGAATACCATTAGGAAAACGTAGTTTTGGCTAATTTTTATGTTCGTTTTCTCCCGAATTAGTGAACCGATTTCAATAAAAAAACACACCTATAAATAGCTTATTAACTGTACTTTAAAATGCAAACGTTGATACAGGTTTTTGAAGAACTTTATTTGAAAAAAATTAATAAATACTATAAAAAATTGTAGTAAAAATAATAAATGCGATTTGCGGGGAAACTAAAAGCTTTTCCAAAAAATCTCTAAAACATAAATTATAGATATTAAAATTACCTTTCCAACCATGTATATATCGTTCCTAAAATTTAGGACCTAAATGTGCCTCGATTATGGAGATATATGGCAAAACAGCTTCAAACTTTGAAGGCTCATAACTCCTAAACGGTGGCGGGGCGAGGGGCGGGGTTGTTTTCCTGGGTAGCTACAACAATAACAAAAACAACAACAATCACACCGGACATGTCTTAAATATAGCGTAAAAAATTACGTGCCCAGCGTTGGGTACGTGTTGAATGATTACAGTTCGAACCAGAGTTCGGAAATGTGCTCTCTTAAAAACACAAAGACAATTTTGCTTAGCACCGTGTGATGCCCTCAGCTTAGAACACAAGCACTGTGCAAACACAAACAAAGAAAAACACCGTGCCAGAGCTAGCTACAGCAACACAGCTCCGTGTTTCGGAGATGAACGCTAGCACGAAACACACTTTCATTATACGCTCAGCCCCTCTCATGTGTTTCACATTTGCTTCTCCGCACCGACAGCGAGAAAGCAACGCGAAAATTAGCTCTAGCATCGTGCTAGCAAAAAGAGCCGAATTGTGCTACGAAAAGAGCCGGATTGTGCTAGCAAAAAGAGCCGGATTGTGCTTTCGAAAAGAGCAGAATCGTGCGTGCTAGATGTGCAGCTAGCCAACACATCCAAGGCAAAGTATTGTACGCAGATAAAGGCATTGAATGAGTGTTTTTTGTGTTTTGAATGCAATATTGGGTCGAGCTAAGAATTTAGAAAAGTATTTTATATCCTTTCTTTATTTAATTTTTATAGTATGAGTATAGTATGAGTATATAAGTATATAAGGCTTCGGCAAATTGAATGAAATAACATTAATATGATTCGATAATTATTTCAAATAATTTTTGAAATAACCAATTAAAAATTTGATTTTAAATAATTCAAATGAAATGAAAATACATTTGTGTATGGGGTGCTAATTGTTTTCCCTGGCTGGTAAAGAACGATTGTTATGAAATTTTCTCGAATTTTGTTTTTCATGAAATGCACATGCTTTAATTAATGCCAATTGAATAATGAAAACGTGTGCCATAGATTGCCAGATGATTCTTGTACAGCTGAGTCGGTCTATGGTATAGTAAGGATATTTTGCATTTAAGCAAATTATGGCTGAGTGTTTGGTAGGCCTCTGTCGGCGGTAGGTAGGTACATTGCAGTACAAAAACAACAACCGATTCTTTGGCATTTGTGTAAATACCTGTGTTGTTATTGTTGCGTTTGTACGTATTAAGGCATATAAAGGAATTTAAAAAAGGAAGAAACATGCAATCTATTAATGTACAAAAGTATGAAGGAATTAAGAATCTAATTAGTCGCATGCCACTTTCGACATAGTTAACTCTTAAACGGCTGCACCGATTTCGATGCGGCTTTCGCCGTTGTATTGGAAATTCCAATGCGGTGCTACATCAACATTAAACATAATTCATAATTTCCTTAAAATATAAAAAAGATTTATTTTAATAAATTGTAAATGTAGTGTAAATGAAATGTTACTTAACTGTAAATGTAAACAGGAAAACATAATTAACCGGCAACAATGTAAGCCGAAAAGTTAACTTAATTATTTATTAATGACTTAGTTATTTTAATCACTAAAAAGAAATAATATTTTAATAACTAAAAACAATTGTAACATATTATTAGGCGACTATTTTTCATCTTTCGTTTTTCTTAAAATATATTTTCCGATATTTCTTCATTCAATTTTCTAATATTAAAATGCATTGTTGATCTAAAAAGAGCCGTTTTATTTTTTTTCTACACCGATTTTTTGTAATATGATTTGTGATGAGAAGGCCATCTCCGTTTGTCTGATTGAATATTCTATAAAGTTCAGCCATATGTATCATCATGTCTGCAGATGCTTTGCATAAGCCATCATTTAAGTGAGTCCCATGAATATGTGTCTTCCGAGCCTTGTCTCGCAATTAGATGGTCAGTTTCCTCCTGCAACTTGTGGCATATGTATATGTATACCGCGCGAGGTCCATCCCATCATATTCCAAAGATTTAACTTCTTACTTCTTGTCCTCATTGTTTTGTAAACTGAAGCGTTATCGTGCAATGTCTTCCTCTGACCATTTTAGTTGTTTCACATAATCTGCTTCTTATTTACTTTCGTGAATATGGTTTTTAGCTTGGATTCCATGTTCTTCTTAGCAAGTTTTTTCTTAGAATTTCTATTTTTCAATTTACGAACTTTTAATTAGAATTTAATTTTAAGAACTCTGTTTCCTTCGTAGTAATTTTTTTCTTAAGAGTTCATTATTGTAAGTATATATAAGTTAAATTAAATATTTTAGAATTAAATATTCCGTCATTTTTTTTCGTAAGTTATTCGTTGGTTACTTGACGCAACTAGTACCACATTTTTAAACGGTTATCTTAACTCATTCAAAACATTTTTACTTTGAGCGCCAGTAATATCGAAAGCGACAATAATTTCAAAGGCTGGCGACTAGACACAACGGTAGATATAGCTATGAGCGCTACAACTCATAGCTATATGATAGCTACAACTCTCAACTGTGAAAAGTACATAAGGCTCTTATGGGAAGCGAGATCTGGTCTCTATCTATCTCAACCTGGTCTCTAGCCGCCGTTCGAATGCTAAATAATCTTTAGGTCTGTAGGCTTAGGATATAGAAAACTTTCACACCCAAAAACATAACTCGAAACCAGACGAGACTCCACGAAACTGATGTTGCAATTCCAATAACAACTAAAACAACAAAATCGGAGTTCTAGTTAATAAATACTGAAGGCCTTTAAAAGAAAAATTAAAAAATTGTGAGTAGTTACTCATTCACACCAGGTATTTACCTGAAATGAAAGCGTTTGCATGCTCTTAACCGCTTGCACATACACGTATTTTAGGATGCGCATAATTTCTTGTAGTGTTGGCTTAGTCTAACATGGACGTAATGTACGTAATGGTACTCCCGCTTTAGAGCAGATAGGGATCCGCCTGGAAACGCCTACCGTGTTGTTGTTGTTGTTGTTGTAGCATGTAGAGCAGATCCCAACAACAACAAATTCATCTTCTGCTCCCACAGAAGATATTAGAATTTCTCCTAAAATACTGCACTGAAAAAAATAGGTATAGAGATCTAATAACATCTAGTTTCCTGTTCTCCGCAAAATGATGTGGGTTAATTACGCATTTTACTTTGTTAATGGGGGAAAGAGTACTAAAAATATTAAAATCGCGTTTTCTCCAAAATATGCGTTTTTCGGCAAAATCTTACTTTACATAAATGAAAGGTATTTAAGTTACCTTTCTAACGGTATACATCTGTACCGGATATCTTCTACAGTTAAGGAGATATAAGGCAAATAAATTCAAATTTCAAAGGGTTATAACTAAGAAACCAAAGGGGGGGAGGGGTAGAAGATGAATTTGTTGTTTACAACAGCAAAAACATGGACACGCTTGGCGTTACCGAGCGAATTCCTATTTATGCCCCCGTGTTTACATTAACAGCCTTATAATGTAAATAGTTTCAAGACGAAAACGAAAACACTAATGAAAACGAAACTAGGCAAACTACTATAATAGAAGCTTTTCGTTCGTATTGCAGACATTCATTTTATTGCAGACAGAAAATGTTTCCATGTGTAGAATATTTGAAGTAGTTTTATAAGTAATTTCTAGAAACGCAAAGATTTCGGGTAGAATTCAGTGCAAATGCGTGTCGGCAACACTATACACAACACTATATGTACACATAAAAATTCGACACATACAATTCGGCAACTTGCAAAACACAAACAATTTTACACTAGACGATAGCCTTCTTGCTTTCGCGTGGTTTCTCGACTTTTTTCCTGGAAACTGCCGATCCATTATAGCACGCGTAGCTGATAAAATCTGCAAAGCATGTAAAAATACCAACAACAAGCATTTTTTGCGTTTAGTGGATTTCACTCGAGTTTTGTTATGCGCAGTGGTCAAACAAACGAAAAATGGCGAAAAGCACAAAACAAAACTCATGAAAAACATATGTTTCGTTTTCGTTTACGTCTTGAAACTATTTACATTATAAGCCTGTAAATGTAAAAGACTATTATATAAAATCATAAAAACTGTAAAATAAGAAAAAGTTTTATGTGGAGTACTTAATAGTTTATAAGGAGATATAAAAATATAGGGAACATAGTTACGATAGGTACGTAGCTCCAAGTTTTTGGGGCTTACCTCGACAAAAACCCTAATTGCGCAAAGTCATAGTCCTTTGAAACTTGATCGCCGATATCTATGAAACTATAATACATATCGCTATAATTTTGGTACCGTTGAAAAGGTATTAAAAGAATATTATTTACGAAAGTGTATTGTACTGACGTCATTTTGAGTTTTAAAATGATTTTTCTTCTAAAATCCTGCACCGATCCTTATGAAAAAAATATACTTCAAATGCTAAGGGAGTACCTATTTTAATATTCAGATAATTATATGGCTTAATTCTACATTATATATTAAAAAAAACATTGAATATAAAAACGTAGTACAAAAATTTTAAATTGTGTGTAAGATAAACGATTTTCGGTAATTATTGGGTCTGGGAAAAGTGGCGTTTTTCCGATAGGTGGGGTCAATTGCAAATAGTTCTGATCGCAGCGATACCACCGAACGCTTATTGGAAAGGTGACTTCGACCGTAACTGTCAGTGTGTAAACAATGAAATTGGTGCAGTGCTTGGAAAATTGTTTAAGTTTGAAAATGGATAAAAATAATGACAAATTGCGCTATATTTTGCAGCATTATTACCACAAAGGGACAAACGCTGCGCAGGCTTGTGAATAAATTTGTGTTGCCTACGGTGAAGTGGCTTTACCAAAATCTGCTGCGCGGAAATAGTTTGCTCGCTTTCTTGCTGGTAATTTTAATGTGAAAGATGAGTCGCGCTCTGGTCGTCCAATCACGGAAAAGCTCATGAAATTCTTGAAAAAGTCCAGCAAGATAAACATATAAGCAGTGTCAATATTGGTATTGATCACAAAACTGTTTTAAACCATCTACACAAGACTGGCTACCATAAGAAGCTTGATATATGGGTTCCTCTTGAGTTGAGCGAAAAAACATGAGATAGATTTAACACCAGCGTCAAAAATCGTAGGCAAGGGGTGGAGAGGGGTCAAAAACGTTCGTAAAGGCAGAATTGATACTGAAAAAGGTGATGCTGTGTGGATGGTGGAAGCAAATCATCCACCATCAGCTTCTTCCAGTATGTCGAACAATTGATTCTGAACTCTATTGTGAATAACTAGAGAGATTACGCCAGGTAATTAAAAGAAAGCCGGAATTGACTAATACGAAAGATGTTGTCTTTCACCATGTTAACGCTCGATCACACACTTCTTTGATAATCCGTCAAAAATCCGCCCGCAGACTACCACTTGTTCCGATCTCTGCAGAACTCACCGAGTGGAATTAAACTGCTTTCAAAAGAAGCCTGTGAAAACCACTTGATTCAGTTTTTCAACCAGGAACCACAGAAGTTCTTCACCTATGCCATCATGGCTCTACCCGAAAAATGGCGAAACATTGTAGATAATAATAGAGCATATATGGTTTAAATAAATTATTTTTCAGACTATAAGAAACCCAGATGAATTACTAAGAAACGCCACGAACTTTTTCCCAGAACGAATATTTTACAATGACATATTTTACCTGTACCTGTTACCAACATCATCTGGATTTCTGTTACTTTCAGAGATAACGACGGTTAAATTTCAAAGGGCTATAACTTCGGTCCCAACTGTTGTGGACAACAACTACAACAACACCAAAAAAATTGGAGCTACGTACCTATTGTAAATATAGTCCAAATAGTTTTAAAATTATGTTGCAAAAGAAATTTGCAATTTTTTTGTTGATTTCATTAGCTAAAATGTATTGTGTATATCAGGGTAGTGATTTTTCATTCCAGCCAGCAACTTTTGCCACGGAAGTATTTGGAGAGGCTACGGAATCAGATGATGGTAAGTTAATAGAGGATTAGTCGACAATTATCCTAAAAGTTTGAAAAAGAGATATTCATAAATATTCTCGTTGCTAATGCTGGCAACATGTGTAGGTTTCTTCTTGCAGAACTGAAGAACACCAGAGAACAAAAAGCAACTTTCTTCGTCTCTATGAATCTGTTTTTTCTAAAAGATTATTTTAATTTCTTTATCATCAATTTAGATATGTACGAAACAAATTCTAAGGGAATCAAAAAATCAATGGATATATCATTTTATGTAAACAACTTGCTGCAGAGAAAACTGAGTATATTATGTATACATATTATAATGGCTCTTTATAATTCTTTTACTTAAAGTCGATACCAACGTTTCTTTGTGGAATAACTTACCACAATTAATCAAGAATGTTGCCAATACAGCTTCCAAACAAGTTTTATATACTGATCAGTTGTTAATAAAATCCCAAGTAGAATACTGATATTAGTTAAGAATACATTTGGATTATTATATGACTTTTATTACTTTCAGGTGTCTATACAGTCAGCGATTTCTTCATTGAAGAAGGCTCGAGTTAACATAGAACAAGTGCACGCCAAATACGAACATCTTTTTTCCACAAATTTTATACCAACTATTTATAAACAAACAGAAGATCAATTAAATGCATTTCATTAAGTTTTAATATAAAAAATACAAATATTAATTTTTAATCTTCTGCATCCGAGTTTGGAACGAATACTTGGCTATCGGGTGATGGTTCTTTAGGGACATAAGTTGATTCAAAACATCGTGAAAATATTGATCGAATGGTATTGACATTTTGTGGTCTCTCCGGCGATTGTGAAATATATTCGTCTTCGTCTTTACTTCCTTCTGTCTCAACAAATGTCACGAAAACCTCACTCATTCGCTGTTGAACTGGCGCCTTGTTGGCTGAAGATGAAATAAATATCCGCGGACTTAAAATTAAATCAGTTTTTTCAAGCTGAGGCGTATTTCTGTTTACGCCATTTCGTGCTTCTTGAACTGACAATGTGCAGGTGTTTTTAGAGTCAATTAACGGGAAACTTGTTGAATCATTGCTCTGTGTGGTTTCATTTGCAATGGATTTTCTTGCTTTAGGACTGTTATTTGCGTCTGAACTTCCATGCTTGCTCCTTTGTATTAAATTGCTGTTTGTAATATCAGTCACTTCGCTTTCACGACAATCATTATTGATGCTTATATCCCCTGGGCACACTGTCGACATTATTAACATGCATTCGATTTGATCAGATTTTTTGATTTTAAGAATAAGTGGACTGATGCGTTCGTCATTAACAATTTTTACTAATACGTGTATACGAGTATGTATTCTTACCTGCCTTCGTCTTGAAAATTTAAGTTTAGGTTTTCATTTATACTCTCTGCAAATATTAAAAAAGCTCTAAATTCCTTCAGGCAAAATGTTATAGTTGATGCTTGAATTATTTTATATCCTTCAAACTCCCCGGGTCTGCACAATAATCAATGCGATATTTAGTAAAATAGTAAAAATTAAATTAAGACATCCCGTTACAGATTTAGGATTTAGAAATGATAAGATTTAAGAAGTACTTACGCAAGTTTAAGCTGGGATCGCATAAATTTGTCATGAACTCTAGATCCCTCTATATAGTTTTTAACTGTTACGGAATCCTTGTGTACTTCTAACGTTATTTCTTCTTCAATTGCATTAAAATTGCTTGATATTTCGCTAAATATTCGATGCGATCCTATAATTCTATTTATTTTTTCGTACGTATGTAATTTAATTTCGATTTTTGATTTGACAGATCGAGTATACATTTATATAGATCCCACGAGGGACATTAGTACCTGCCGGGACATTAGCACCTACCGTTATTCAAGAGGGTGATGTCAGCTTCGGCTGCAGTATGGCAAAATCTTACTGCCATATGCTCACGTTGCTAGCAATATATGCCACGTGGAATCTCTTTACACAAATGTATACTCGTTTTTCTTAAGGATTGTACTTACATGTTTCCCTTTTCAGTCATGGAGACAGTTGCGTTTATATTTTCCTCATCAATAATAGAAATCAAAGCATTTCGTACAGTTTCTAGACGACAAGAAAACTGCACCTGGAACTTCCCTTGAGTTGGGAGAATTTTTAAGTCGCATTGTTCTACCTATTAAATATAATATGAATACACATTCAGATCTTCTACTAGTCCAATAAACCGATGTGCGTATTAGAGAATTGCAACGAATACTGAAAAACGAATTATCGAATCAATCGCTAAAACAGGAATACTGAGACGTTCGTATTCGTAAACTTAATGAACCTTTGTAATTGTTTTAAAGCGAACAATGAAAATAATCATCACGAAGAGTTCGAATCAACAAAACAGTCGCAAGAAGGCTTAAGGTTTTCTAGCTGTAATCGTTCACAGCATTGCTGTGTTTGTTGCTTGTGCATATTTTGTTTTTGCTTTTTACTTAAATTGAATTTTTAACCTAAATTAATTAATTGCTTTTTACCTAAATTAATTTTTTTCTAAATTTTTGTTTTTTGCAAGCCATACATGTTCCCAGATAACACAACATTCTCATGCCTATATACAAAAACAATTTTAAAGTGTAAATGAAAGCAAAAGTTAAATATGTACAAAGAACAAGCACAGCAATGCTGATTCCTACAATAATGGCATGCTTCCATTTAATGAATAGCTTAAACGATAAAATATCGAAAACTCTTTTTGTGATTCTTTTGTTGATTCGAACTCTTCGTGGTAATTATTTTCGTTGTTCGCTTTAGAACGATTGTGAATAAGATTCGTGTGATAAATTTACGAATATGAATGTGCGTCTTCGTTATTCGTTACGCAAATAAGAACGATTATATTCGTTGACGTTCTCTGGTGCATATGGGCTAAAAGCCGGTTGTTTTCAAGCTTACAAAATAAGCACCAACTGGCATGAACTAGTCAGTTGGCGCAGATAAATTAGTTGGCGCAGAAATTGCCTATTAACGAAGCTTGGTGCAAGTAAAGAAATTGGACTAGAGCAAAATCTGTTCTGCTAGAAAATTTCAATGAGTTTGGTGTACATGCTTGAACGTTTAAACGATACTCCAACCCAGACTCAAAGAAAATAAAATATTTAAAAATTTTTTTAAAATAAATAAGTTTTTTAAATAAACTGCTCTAAAAAGTATAAAAAAATTTCTTCTATCTCAGTGATATTATAAGAAAAGTTTCATTGAGCAGCATTCGTTCTAAAATTTCTTATTTTGCAATGTAACGTTTCTTATTATATGACGTCGAAAGAAAAAATGAATTTATACTTTTTAGAGCATTTTATTTTAAAAGTTATTTATTTATTTTATTTTCTATTTTAACCCTTTGATGTCAAATGTTGCTTATAGGCAACATTGTATGTTTTCGGTCATAGTTGCCATAGTTTTTGTTATTTTTCCCAACGGTTTTTTCTTAACTGAAATTAATATGTGTGAGTATTCGTTTACGAAGTTACATTTTTAAAAGCTTTACAAATTTTCATTTGCGAGCTAGTTGAATTGGTGTTCAGACTTGTGAAAAAAAAAGTGAAAAAAGTTGTTCTACAAAAATTCAAATAAGAACTAAACTCGCAAGAATTTTTTTAAAAAAAGTGAATTTTATTATAAATAACAGGTAAGAAGATGAGT
Organism: Myopa testacea; assembly: GCA_949629155.1. NCBI lineage: Eukaryota > Metazoa > Arthropoda > Insecta > Diptera > Conopidae > Myopa > Myopa testacea. The sequence goes on along the minus strand of OX451348.1, from coordinate 5,981,844 downwards.
TTAAGTTAGCAAAACTTAAAAAAGATTTTTATTGTTATGTCAGGAATTTCATGAACACAATGTTGCTTATAGGCAACATTTGTCCATAGTAGCAATAATTTTTGTTTTGTTTTTTTCATAGAAATGCGTCCAAAAGGTCTCACAGAATCAGAAATAAAACAAATAATCAATTTCGACTGGAATAATTCTGATGATGAAGAAGGTGAGTTATATGATTCCAATTTGGAGAGAGTCATTGAAGACACAATCACGAAGAAAGAACGAAACATATGTCGTTGTTGAATTTTCAATTGATGATAGCAAACGAGCTTCTAAACGCGTCTGATATTACACCAGTAAACCAACGCAAAAGAGGCAGTCCATTGGCAATCCTTTCAAATTCCATTGGCATGCACTCAAATTCATCGTCTCCAGCACCAACTAACATTTCAGACGTTTCATCACAAAGTTCATCGTCGTCAACAAAACGATCATACAAATCAGAACCTCCAAAATCCATGCGCCTTGATCAAACCGGTCATTGGGTTGAATGGGGAGCAAAAGGAAGGTGTAGATTATGCCATACCGGTATTCCAAAATCAAAATGTAAGGTACACTTATGTTGTAACCCACAAAAAAATTGTTTTGTTTCATATCACACATGAAATGTGTAAAAAATTAATAAAACTAACATAAAACATCAATATTCGCTTGTGTTTTAAAATGTATCACTATGGCGCAATGTTGCTTATAAGCAACATCTCATAACGGTAGAACCAGAAGTGATAGAGGTTTGAAATTGATATCAGTTCATACTCAAAGCTTAACCAATAACCTAATATATTCAAAATATTTTTAACCACGCCCACTTTAATTCTGACATCAAAGGGTTAAAGGTTTTTTAATATATTTTATTTTTCTACTTTTTGATCATAAAAATGTGAATCTTCCACGTAATAAAATATTTCTTTCCATTAAAAATCCTTTATAAATTCATTTCAATTTAAAAATAAAATCAAATCTGCTGGGTATCGAACTCTATTTTGCTGTATGTCCGTCCGTCTTTAGTAATTTGTATTAAGGAATGCTTAAGCTATGAATCGAACCCGGGCCTCTTCTCATGCAAAGCGCAGACAAATTTCTGGCGTCGATAAATAAAACATTCGTGACCCCGACGTGATTCGATTCACTATGTCCTGCAACAAGGACTCACATACAGTGTTGGCCAAAGAATTAGCACAATTAAAACTTTTTAAAACAAGTATTTTTTTTATAAACCTAGCAGTTCAATATAACTTATTTCTTTTAAAAACATGTTCAATTCTTCCACAGCTTAAAAACACAAACAATAATTTAAAGAACAGAAAATTATTTATTAATATTTTTTCATATTTTAGATTACAAGTCGATTTTCTTACGGGCACCCAATTAGCACACTTTAAAAATAATATAATTTAATGGTCGCATTTAACAGTTTTCATCAATATTTTGTTGGATATCCTTTTTGTTTTATAACGTTTTGTAATCTTCGAGGCAAACTCTCAACTAAGTTTTGGCAGCGGCTTCGGGAAATGGAATTCCATCCATCTTGAATAGCCCGCCAAAGCTCAAAGGAATTTTGAGGTTTTTTTGGTTTCACCGCTTTTTACACATCATTCCACAGATTCTCAATTGGATTGAGATCTGGACTTTGTGCCGGCCATGGTAAAACATTTATTTTTTTATCGTTAAGGTACTGCTTTACGAGTCGTGCAATATGCTTGGGATCATTGTCACGCATGAATGTCCACCTGAATGGCAAGTTTTCATCCGCGAAAGGTTCCATGTGGTTCTCCAAAATCCCTTTGTAAATATGCGGTCCATTCATGTATCAATCTTAAGAATTGGACCTACACAATGCCATGAGAAAGCAGCCCAAAGCATTATACTCCCGTCACCATGTGTCACAGTCTTAATGGTGTACCGTGGGTTTAGTTGGTTATGCGGTGGACGCCATACAAGACGCTTACCAATAGACCCAAGTCGATTAAATTTGGACTCATCGCTCCAAAGAACATTTTTAAAAAATGATAATGGCTTGTTACCATATAATCTTGCAAACTTCAGTCTTGTTTCAATATTTTTCTTCGACACAAATGGTTTCTTTTGTGCAACATATCCAAACAAACGTGCCTCATTTAACTTTATTCGGATGGTCCAACTGCTAATTGCTATCTGGTGATCCCGGGCTATATTTTCTTTTATTTCGCGTGAAGTTATAAACGGATTTTTCTTTGCTTGAACCGTAATTAGTCTGTCCTCAGCTCCAGATGTCTTTCTTGGAGGCGCTCTTCTTATTACGGGTTCGGAACTTTTATAATTTTCATAATGCTGTAACGCATTATAAACCATTTTTCTTGACCGGCCAATATTATTTGGCCAGTAAGAAAGCTATATTCGGCTTGGCCGAATCTTAGATACCCTACACCTAAAAGTTTTGAAAAAATTTAAACTGAAACTAGAGGAAATATGTGGTTATAAGGAAACGAAAATATGTGGTTATAATCACATTTAATCACAGACGGGTAAAAATACGGTCCGTAGCTAGGGTGGGGCGGGGGTAGCGTTCCACTCTGGGCGGCACAATGTCGGGGGCTGCAGTTGCGGAAATCAAGTAGTGACTTATTGAATTCTAGGAATTTTTGGGGCTGCAAGTTGATTAACCGTTCCGGACTCCATGAAACCTAGCTACGTCTCTGTATAAATAGTAGGCGTGGTCATTACCTATTTCAAAACAAAATAACTAGCTTAGTTCTTTCATTCTTTCATAAAAAACTTGTTTTCATGAGCTATACTGTATAAGTAGTGTAAAAGTGGGCGGACCGCACCCAGTTTTGATGTAATAATGTTTTTTTTGGAAAACAAGTTGTTATCTAAAGTTTTATATATTTAACAAGTTTATATATTGTAAGGTCCGTGCCGGAACCAATGCTACAAAAGCCAGTATAAAGGAGACCCAAAGCGTATATACAAGAAGTTTATATATTTAACAATATAACCATCTTTTGCCTGTGTAACGTAAAAGTGGGCGGATCACACCCATATTTGGCATATTGACAGATAATGCTACTCTAGTCTCAGGAATGAAATTTTGTTGTCATAAAAGAATGGCTGATATCAAATTTTTACTAAAAAATAGGCGTGGTCGTCGACCGATTTTGCCCATTTTCAATACCAACCTGCACACCACAAGAACCAATATTTATGCAATTTTATTTATGCAATTTCACCACGATATCTTCACCGGTTCTCCTGTGATCGTGATTTCAACAGACAAACAGACAGACGGACGGACATGGCTAAAACGACTCAGGAGGTTACGCTGATCAAGAATATATATACTTTTCTATACCTATCGTCTCTATTTCTATGCGTTACACATTTCGTGACAAAGTGAATATACCCTTACCTTAAGGTGTAGGGTATAATCACTTCATTTACCAATAAAAATGTCCACGTGCTGTAACGATGTTTCTTAGGCCGGGATATAACTCAGCGAGTCCAGGATTTCGTTAAAGGACAGATTTGTATTTTGGGTACTCTTCTACTAGTATAAATTTAATTGAAATTTATTGAACTAATCTTCAATGTTTGTTACATATATGGCGTGTACAAACGGTGACTTCGAACGAACGCTGAAGCATGTAAGCAGTATTGTTGTGTCGTGGAATCAGGCTTCGTAGCGTTGGGTGTGCGTATGTTGATTGTGTTCTCCGAAAGTAAACGTGGGTGCTGACTGTACTTTCAGAGAGTATGCGTGGGTATTGGCTAAGCTCCGGGAGAGTATGTGTAGACGTTGACCGTGATCTGTAGCTGTTGACTGTACGCGGACTCTGTTGTGGACGCTGACTGGGCTCCGAGAGAGTAGACGTTGACCGTGCTCTGTAAGGGTTGACTGTACGCTGACTCTGTTGTGGACGCTGACCGGGCTCCGAGAGTGTATGCGTAGACGTATTCTGTAGGTGTTGGCTGTACGCTGACTCTGCTGTGGACGCTGATCGGGCTCCGAGAGTGTATGCGTAGCCGTTGACCGTGCTCCGTAGGTGTTGACTGTACTCCCTGTGGTGGACGCGGACTGGACTCCGAGAGAGTAGACGTTGACCGTGCTCTGTAAGGGTTGACTGTACGCTGACTCTATTGTGGACGCTGACCGAGAGTGTATACGTAGCCGTACTCTGTAGGTGTTAACTGTACTCTCTGTGGTGGACGCTGACTGGACTCCGAGAGAGTATGCGTAGTTGACTGTACTTTGCCGGTGTGCTTGATGACTGTGCCAACTGCGATTGCTGAGCGTTCACCCGGGTAGTAAGTACGAAGGATGGAAGGACAGGAGACCGAGAAGATTTATCAAATCTGCCCACTTGGTCGGAGAGGAAGGAGAGTAGGTAGGAAGTCTTCTCTTATTTCTGGAGACTTATCAAGTCTGGCAGTTTAATAAGAGAAGGAGGAGGATTGGCTGTGTACTTCTCTTATTTCTGGAGACTTATCAAGTCTGGCAGTTCAATAAGAGAAGGAGGAGGGGAGGAGGATTGGCTGTGTACTTTACTTACCGCGGTGTTAGCTCTGACTGATGTTGATCGCTTCGAGGCTGGCAACTGACTGACTGTTCTGCTTGAGCTTGTTTCTTTTATATGCTGTGCGCGGATTTTGTTCCGCTGTGTACATATGTTTTGTTTTCTCTTCTCTCGCTCTTTCTCATATGTATGCTTCGTTGCTTGTTGGTCCCGTTATTTCCATGAATTGCTCGTTCGTTCTGGTCACGAAGGAGGAGGGGAGATTGGCTATGTATTTCTCTTATTTCTGGAGACTTATCAAGTCTGGCAGTGTAATAAGAGAAGGAGGATATAAAGAGAAAAATACAAGTTTAGTATTGAACATTCAAATAGTGTGAAATAATGTGTGACACAGAATTTTGCGTCATCACAGTGCTAATTCTATGTCCACCTCACTTGAGCGAATGTAAGAAATTTTTTGCGATAATTAAGGAACTGCTCATATTTCTAACGGTAGTTTCCGTTGTATACAAGATTATACGTTCAAGGTTAAAATAAAACTACAGAAAATTGTGGCAGCTATAACAATTAGGATATTTGGTGTTTTAATTTCTCATAATGCATGGTGTGCTAATTCTTTGACCACCACTGTACATCATGGAGCCGTTGGCGAAAAAACAGAATGAAGTTGGCACTGAAATTCAACGCCTCATTACCAATGTAAAAAAGGATTCTAGTTCCCGCGAGAACAAGCAATACTGCGAATCCAGGCTGGCTCGTTTGAATGACGCTGAATTTGATGTCGCTGACAGCGAAATACGGCAACTCGACCCCACACCTGCAGATCACCAGTACTTCACTCAAGATTACTACAAGGTCATTCAAAGTCTTGTTTCAAGTTATCAGCAAAATTTTGAGACCAAGTCCAGTCTCTACACTTGTCTAATTTTGAACATTGTGGGGATCCTAAACTAGTGGGATACGGCGTACAAGAGTATATTGAATCGGAACAATAAATCAACATCACTGCACAGCACTTAAGGTCAAGATGCATCAGGCAAGTTTACCAACAGAACGCAATCAAGCATCTATAAATTAAGCGTCAAATGTGCATTTGGCCAAGTACATTTTACCGACTTTCGACAACTACTTAAAATCGAAATAGTATTTCGATATATTCTCAAAAATGAACCACGATCTGTCGTTACCAAACATACAAAAAATGTGGTAATTAGGAACAAGCGTATAAGGTGAAGCCGAGCTACTCCTTAGGCATTTAACATTAACTAAAGATTATTATACTACACCCTGAAATATGCTCCAGGATCGCTATAACAACAGAATAATTCTGCTTTCAACCCTATTGCAGAAACTACTCAGTCAACCAACCCTGCAACAGGAGACAACGTCATCATCCATTAAGGTGTTTCATGACACCTCACAAGAATGCTTGCTCGCTATTAAGAATTTGGGCGTTGACATCAAGAACTGGGAAAAACTATTGCTTTATCTACTGATAAAGAAAATGGATAGAGGAACGCACATCTTAAACGAACAGTCTCTCGAGAGGCCTAGAGAGTTCCAGACTGTAAACGCGTTTTTACAATTCTTGGAGCATCACTTCGAATCACTAAATCCGTCGAACGAAAAGAACAACCGTTTACACCAAGACCAACATCTGCAGTTATCACAGAGCCAAAATGTGACTCGAAATGCAGCGCTTACAAAGAAGCTACTCATCCCTTATACTGCTGTAAAAAATTCCTGGAACTATCACCCAAGGATCGCCATCATCACGTTCAAGAATAAAAGGTGTGCATCAATTGTTTGAATTCAGGACACAAGATCAACTCATGTCCATCTAAAAGCTGCTTCAAGTGCAGCAAAAAGCATAACACAGTTCGACAAAGAAGGCGTTGATCAACTTAGGACAATGGCTCGGCCGATTCAGTTACGCTGACATCAACTTCCCTTGAGACATTGGAAAAGTACTTTTATGTTGATGATGGCATAACAGGTAGTGATAATCTCTCAACAGCTAAACTAATTCAGGAAAAACTTAACACCATACTCAGCTCAGATGGGTTCAAATTGCGAAAATGGTGCTCCAACTACCAACAACCACGACATGGATTTCCAATGGAATACCAAGAAATCAATTTCAACATTAAGAGGACTCACTCCGCATCAAAACCAATGTAAACTTTGGCGCCCGGATCACAAAACGCATTTTAGTCTTAGAGCTTGCACGAATCTTTGAAACTACTAGGCATCGTGTCGCCTGTGACACAGAAAAATCCTTCCAAATGCGCCAAATGCAGAGTAGCACCACTTAAAACCCAAACAATTCCTCAACTTGAACTTTGTGCTGCACTCTTGAGAGCACAACTAACAGCTAGAATCAAGAAAGATCTATCTTACGAATCGCAGCAAACCTACTACTGGTCTGATTCTAACATTGTTCTAGTATGGATCAACTCCACTGCAGCGTCACCTTTGTAGAAAATAGAATAGCAAAAATTCACGAACTGTCCCTCCCTATAGAGTAGCGACACATAGGCACGCAACCAGCCGAAATTCTCTCCAGAGGCCTATCATCAAATCGGTTTGTGTCTCCGCTCTTTACGAATTTAAATATCAAAAACGCAAATTTAACTTCACACACTTAATACTTTATACTTTCGTTCGACCGAGTTATTTCAAAATTAGTCAGTTGATCTGTGTATATATTTGTTATTTAAGAAGTTTAATTATTTATTATATTAATGATGTAACTAAACTAAGTAAATACGTACATCCGTATGTGTTTTCGTACATCCGTAAATAGTTGCGAATGTCATCAGCTCCACAGTTTAATTCGGTCATTAAATTGATGCACGACAGCAAATCTCTTTTTAATTTCAACCTTTTAGACCACATATTTCATTGCTTTAATCAGAGTTCGGAATATATCGCTCAAAAGAACAGAACAATTTATATTCCTCGCAAACAAACCAACCTAAAAGATGAAAACATATTTTGCACCATGAATGATATGATGATTATTTTTTCATCCAAGTACATAAAAATAAATATCGGTCACGTTCAAAATAATTTCACTTGGGATCAAATAACAAACGTCGCTGATGAAAACAAAAGCCTACGCAGGTGAAGAATCGATCTTTGAAGTTAAATATTCACAAACCAAAAATCGAAAAAGACAGCGGGAAAGCGATTGTTTCTGTTGGTTTTTAAGTTTGCTTCGCGGCAGGTAGAACGATCATATACACCCCGTGCCAAAAAAAAGCCGCACTAGTAGCATTTCATTACTCATGCAAAATTTAATAAAAAAAGGAAAGCTACCTGTAAGTTTTTATTTTTTTTTATATTATTTGATCCCTATAGCCTCTACCTGTAAAATCTTTAAGAAAAGAGAAAAGGGTTGGCCGGCAGCTCGATTTCCGCTAAAGAGGTGGAAAAACCCAACATCTAATTTTTTTGACCTTTTTTAAAAAAAGGGTAATAAAATAGAAATTGTTGGTTTTTTTAGTTTCTGTTATTTTTATTATGTTGAATTAGAATTAGAATTCAAGAATTTTCTGTGTACTCTTTTTTTTTCTTAAAATTTTTTTTCAATATTTCGTTGACCCTCCTTTGTCCTTCAAAACACTCTTCTGGACATTGAATCATAGAGATTTTGGAACTGGTTCTTGGTTTTTTCGTCGTACCACACTTCCTTTATAATAATTTGTAACTCCTGGATGGATTTTGGAGACATCTCTTGAATTTTTCGCTGCATAATTCCCTAAAAATTTTCAATGATATTAAGGTTTGGGCTATTTCCTGGCCAGGACATTGATAATATCCCCAGATTTTCTTTTAATTGTGTTACCTGTGAATGCACAATGACCATTAGAATGCATTTTTAGGTAAAACTTAAAGGTTTACTTACAGAGCCAGCTCGGTGGCAAGGTGGACTAGCGTCTTGAAAAAGTGTGTTTTCAACATGGCAGCTCAGCCCCTCGATTGTTGAATCACGACTTTTTTGATAACATTTTTATACTTTTCTGCATTCACGGAACCTCCAGCAATAAAATTTGTCCAACTCCATAAGATGTTATGCATCCCCATACCAAAACATGAGGTGAACGCTTGACAGTTCGAAGAATGCATTTATCGGAATATCGTTCCTTCGAACTGTGGTTTTTTCATCGGGCCCAATCAAATTGAACTTCGATTCATCCGAAAATATGACATTTCTCCAATCAGAAGCTATCCATTTTTTATGCTCCTTGGCCCATTCTAACCGTTTTTTCTTCATAACCGCTGTTAAACCCGGCTTTTGGCTGGTCGGCGAGCTGGAAGACCCATATTTGTTAGGCGTCTGTAGACAGTTCTTCTGCTGATTTGCATTCCCAATTTTCCCCTGAAGGTTTCTCCTCAGTTTCCTAGCAGTCTGGAACCGATTTCGAAGACACATTCGTTCCAACGATCGATCTTCCCGCGGTGTAGTGATTCTTGGTCTCCACTTCCGCTTTTCCTCTGTATGCTTCAGGTTACTTGAATTTTTTTAAAAAACGTCGCACTGTGCTTTCGTTACACCCAATTATTTGAGAAATTTTTCTTTTGGAATAGGTTTCTCCACTCAGTGCTACAATACGGCCTTTTTCTTCTTCATTTAATACCATATTTAAAACTTCTAAAAAACGACTTCGAATGGACCTGATCTGATTTCTCAAATGTTAATGGACAATTGTTGACAGAGTGTGTCATTTTATAGCAAAAAATATATGTATAAACAGGTAAAAAGAAAATTTTTTATCAGTCAAAATCCTTTCCTAACATTTTTTACCTGCAAAGTTGAAAATCCGCGAATTTTCCAGGTGCGGCTTTTTTTTTGGCACGAGGTGTAGGTAGGTAGGTAGGTAGAAGGGCTTGTAATCCCCCGGGGGGAATTATCAACACCTAGGCCTGTCCGGCCCATTGTGGTTGCCCATAAGTGCGCTTACTATCTTAGGTGGGAACTCCTTGTATGCACGCCGGATCTCCAGCCCCCGCAGCCAGAGCCTCCAAGTGGGGGTCGGGTAGCGGCCGCGAAAAGGCCAGGCCAGCGTTCCTGATGAAGCCCAGAAGGCCAGAAACCGGTCGCTCCGCCAGCTCCGACAAATTATCCAGGAAACCAGCCCCCGCCTTATCCGGAGGCGGTTTCGTGATAAGGCGGGACACTGGCAGAGCAAGTGGCTTATAGTCTCCTCCTCGTCTATGTCGTTGCAGCACCTGCAGTGATCAACTGTAGCCCCAGGCCTCCATCTGGAGACCATATGGCCTATTGGGCAGTGCCCTGTGATCACTCCAACTGCTACTCTCAGCTGCTCCCTCGGTAAGGAGAGGAGTGCTCTAGAGTTTCTCGGGTTAATAATTGGCCATAGAGACCGGGCCGTAGCGCAGTCTGCCCGGTTTTCCCAGTTAAGATTGGCTACGTGCGTTGCCAGGATTTCAATTTCTTTAGCCTGGGACGAAATCGGTATACCAACGGAGGTATCAGCTTCTGTGGAACTGGTTGATGAGCCCAACCTTGCCAGACGATCTGCCTGTTCGTTGCCCTCTATATTTGAGTGACCTGGAACCCAACAGAGTCTAACATTGTGCGATGCCTTGAGTTCCCTGAGCTTCCCTCTGCAGTTCGATACAACCTTCGATTTTACCACCACGGAGTCCAGCGCAAGAAGGGCGGCCTGACTGTCCACAAAGAAGTGTATATCTGTGTTCGATATCCGTTCCTCCAGGACAAACTCAGCCGCCCGTTCGATCGCGTACACCTCCGCTTGGAACACGCTGCAGTAGTCCGGCAGTCTGAAATACCGCTCGATTTGAAGCGTGCTGGAGTAAAAGCCAGCTCCCGTACCTTCCTCGGTCTTAGATCCGTCCGTAAAGATAGCGATGTCTCTTTGGGGGATAAGTTCCCCTGACGACCAGTCCTCCCTGCTGGGCAGGAGCACAGAGGGTCTGCCCTCAAACTCGATTCTCGGGAGAATGTAGTCTGTTGGAGCAGACAGGTTCAACCCTTGGCCGGAGTTCAGCAGCCTAAGTCTGCGAAGCACGCTGGCGTGTCCAAGCTGGGCCTCGTTACCGAGGTTGAGCTCTCTGAGCCTAAGCAGGCTTTTGCCAGCAGTGCCTATCACGAATAGGTCGAGAGGCAGCAGATTCAGCAGAGTGTTCAGTCCAGCCTGCGGCGTACTTCTCACTGCTCCAGTAATCGCTCTGGTAGCACATCTTTGCACCCCTGTTAGGGTTTTGAGGTTGCTGTCCCGCTGCAACGCCTCCCACCATACCAAGCCCCCGTAGGAGAGAATTGGGCGTACAATTGCTGTGTACATCCAGTGGACGATGTACGGTGATAGGCCCCATCTCCCTCCGATGGCCTTTTTGCAGGCGTAGAAGGCGTTAAGTCCTTTTTTCGCTCTCTCAGCTACGTTGAGCTTCCAGGATAGTGCCGAGATACTTCACATGACCAGACAGAGGTAGGCATTGGCCATTTAGGCGGGGCCTCCTAAAGTCCGGGATCTTGTATTTCCTAGTGAAGAGGACAAGTTCGGTCTTTGCTGCATTCGTGCCGAGACCATTCCTGTCTGCCCAACTCGAAATACGCTTTAGTGCGCGGGACATAAGCTCGCTGATTGTGGGTAGGAATTTACCCGATATCAGAATTGCTATGTCATCAGCGTACACTATTGCCCTAACGCCCGAGCCATGGAACTCTCTCAGAATTCCGTCAACCACCAAGAGCCACAGGAGGGGGGAGAGGACCCCTCCCTGGGGAGTCCCGCGTGTGACATTCTTACGCAACTTGGTCGTCCCCAAGGATGGACCTATGATCCTGCCTTTCAGCATCTCATCAATCCAATCCCCTATGGCTCCTGGTATGTCAAATTGCGTCAGGGCTTCGGTAATTGCCTCCGGTTTGACATTGTTAAATGCCCCTTCTATGTCTAGGAAGGCGCCCAGCGTGTATTCTCTATTTCCAAGAGATTTCTCTATCGTGGACACCACCCTATGGAGTGCGCTCTCAACCGATTTGCCTTTCAAGTAGGCGTGTTGGGACTGGCACAGCCTGTGGGTTATCCTGTTCCTTATGTACAGATCCACCAGCCTCTCGAGCGTCTTCAGCATAAATGATGAAAGAGAGATGGGTCTGTAGTCCTTAGCGGAGAAGTGGGATGGTCTGCCTGCTTTCGGTATGAAGACGATCCTTACTTCCCTCCATTCCTTCGGGACATATTTATTCCTAAGGCATCCTTTGAAAATTTCGATGAGCAGCGGTAGGATTGAGGTGAGGGACTTTTGCAGCATGGCCGGTATGATACCGTCCTGCCCCGCCGACTTGAAGGGGCTGAACGAACTCACCGCCCATTTAACCTTGTCCTCATCCACAATGTCGCCAACTGCACCTCGCGATAGGCTCGCTGCTGACTCCCAGGTGGAACTAGGAGCGTCACAGAGCACCTCCGCTTCCAGCTCGTGATCAGTGCAACCTGGAAAGTGCTTGTCACAGAGCACCTCCAGAGTCTCCCGGCTACTTTGCGTCCACGAGCCATCAGACCTTAGGATAAGGCCCGGTGTCACCTTCTCACGGGCGAGTACCCTACGTAGTCTTGCTGCCTCGTTTACCTCGCAAACAGAGCCACAAAATTTTCTCCACGAGTCCCTCTTAACTATTCTAATCCTACTCTTGTAAAGCCTGAGCCCCGTCCTGTACAGAACCCAGTCCGTATCGTTTCCTGAGCTTTTGGCCCTATTGAAGAGCGCTCTGGTAGCTCTCCTTAGCGCCGCCAGCTCCGGGGTCCACCATCCTGGCTTGCTACTCTTGCGTGGACGGCTTATAGGACAGGAGCTGGTGAAAGCACTTCGGAGGGCCCCAGACAGGAAACGAACCTGGTTTTCGGTGTTCTCCCCCATGAGCCTCGCCTTATGAACAGACAGTTTGGCCGCGGCTAGTTGAGAGAACCTATCCCAGTCCGTTCTCTTTGGGTTTCTGAATGGTATCACCGATGGTAGTGACACTCTAATATCGAAGAGAATCCTGGAGTGGTCCGAGAAGGAATACTCAGCGGATACTCTCCAATCTACAATTTGTGTGTCCCCAGCACTGCTGAGTGTTAGGTCTAAGACTTCTGATCTAGTTCTAGGCACGAGGTGTATATAACGATGATTTATAAATGACTATTTTGAATTACAACTGACAGATTCTTATTTACAAATGACGCTTTCTGAATTACAAATGACGCTTTCTGATGTACAAATGACAATTCTGAATTACGTTTTTAGGACGTAACGACGACTAACGTAACGTAATTACGACTATTATGTGACAATTTCTGATTTACAAGTGGACAAGTTGTATTTTAGCAAAGCCCTAGTACTGTAAACAAACAGCAACGCTGCAAAGCAGAAAACCGAAGATTACAAACTAGCTTTTTTGCCTTGTACAAAACTTCGTTAGTATACAATATACTCGTAGCCATATCTTTTTAATTTTCTAATAAAAGTAAAATAGTTATTGAAGCTTAAATTGTACTATATTTTCGTATTTTAATACGTGTTTCGTATTTTAATAGGAGTGTTAACTTCGGCCTGGCCGAAGTTCATATACCCTACACACGTTTAATTAAAAATTAGGCGTGGCAATGGTCCTTTTCAATCTCAAATAGCCTGTGATGATAGAGATTATTCGTGCCAAATTTGATGAAAATATCTCTATTCGTTCTCCTGTAATCGAGATTTATTTAATTACTGGGCGGACCACGCCCATTTTTGATAGTCTGTTTTGGTCACAGACAGTGGACTTCTGGACAAAATTTTAACCGCAAATTCGTTCTGCAAGCTGGGAAATTGAGCTATAAGCATGGATGAATTTATATTCAGTATAAAAAGTAGGCGTGGTAATGGTCCGATGTTGGCCATTTTCAATACCAATGAGTTTCTGATGATAGACAATATTCTTGCCAAGTTTGATGATATCTCTATTCGTTCTCTTGTAATCGTGATTTCCACAGACAGACACACAGGGCTAAATCGACTCAGGATATGATGCTGATCAAGAATACTTTTGTATACCTGTCACTCCTTTAATGCGTTACAAAGGAAAGCACAAAGTGAATATACCCTCATCACTTCGTGTGTAGGGTATAAAAATTCTGATGATTTAAATTTTTTTTGCTGAAACTTTCGTGTATAAAAAAGAACATGGAACTTTTATTGCCTTCGATAAAGATGCACATGTTAAAATTTCCTGGCATAATTTACTGCCTAGCATTTTAGTTGTTTTATGGATGAGTGCTCTCTGAATTTTTTAGTTTTTAAATTAGGAGTCAATTAATAGTAAAGTAATTAATATATTATAAAGTACATTATACATACATATTATACAGTATATATAGTAATATTATATATATTATATTACCATTATTTTATTGTTCTAAAAAAAAGGTTGTAAGCTTTTTTAAATATTTTTCAAAATATTTTATGTGGCCTTAGCCGAAAATGTTTGTATTAATATTCAACATTGTTGTCGGTAAATGCGTGAGAATTTATGTGGCTGAAATGCTAACAAGTTTAGCAATAAAATTAACAGACTTGTTTAGTTAAACAGGATGATTGGGATATGTGCTTGAATGTTATTATATTTTCTTCATTTTGCTAACTATATCCCAAAATCTTGAAACGAATGAGAAAATTCTGATAAAATAGATCAACTCTTATAGTTCTTGTTCAAATAATTAATACTATAAATTAAAATGTTCTTCCATGTTTGCTATAATATATTGAATTGTTGTTAATTACTTGCTGAATAAAAAATATATTACATAATAATAAAAATAATGAAATTAATTAAATTTTAATTTTAAATCGTGAACTTTATAAAACGTTATACAAGAAAACTGGTTTCAACAACAAGACTACACACTTAATTAACTTTAACTAAAATGTCAATAAAATTTAATATTAATAATTAAAATGAAATTAAATCATTTATCATTCTTATTAAAATACGAAAATAAAGCATAATTTAGACCTGAATAACTATTTTATTTTTATATAGATGTGTTTAGAATAGATTAGAATATTTTAGGAAATTAAAACCAGTGCTGTATTCGGTATGGCCGAATCTTAGATATCTTACACCTATAGAAGTTTTAAAAAAATTTAATTGAACGAAATAGTTTTATTTATTTCGATTTTTAATTTATTTAAATTTTTCATTGCAGAAAAATAACTTTATAGAGTTAAATACAAACTGGGCGTCATTTCTTGCTGCTTTCTCGTAGCGTGGATTTGTTTTTGTAAAAAATAGCCGCGATTAAAACCTTTAGAGAGTAACGAGTGTGAATAGATTAGATGTATCGCAGGGTGTTTTATAGGAGTTCAATAGGGTTTATAGGGTCCTGAAGTTGAATTTTTTAATATTAAAATTTCTAATTGTAATCTTAGAATCCTACTCTCTTGTGTATATAATTCAAACCGTGATAATTGTCTTGAACCCCTATTCAAGAGTCACACATTGATTACGATTTACACATTACATCTACATTTCATGCGGTGATTTTAATATAAATATCCTGTCTTCGGATATTATTACAAACTTACAAATTATTAAAAATTTCGTAGTGACTTGAAATCTTTAGGTCTAGAGGTAGTAAATTCAGATGCACCAACCCGCTGTACAATTAATGGCAGGCTTTATGTTTACTTGACCTTTTTGCAATATCCAATTTGAACCTTGTACATTTTTCTAGCTAAGCCTTCTTTATATCCGACCATTTTTTCTGTACTCTTAATATTTACATATCGCCAACTGTAGACCTTGGCCATTGTATTTTTTGTGATTATAAATCTATTGACTGCTCTATGTTTCATGAGTGTATTGACTTGTATTGACTGGTCGATGTGTTGGTTTTCTACCTCTGCAGATAAGAAATTAAAATTTTGCATCCATTTATTACTTGCATGTACCTCTTCATAAAGTAAAAATAAGAAATAGTGCTGTCTCTTGGTTTATTAATACTGTTAAGCGTGCATTAAAAAATAAACGTGAAATGTGCCATGTTTGGAAGAAAAATCACTCAGTTGTTAACTGGCGAGATTACAAAAAAGTGAGAAATTTGGCTACAGTGGCAGTAAGATGTGCAAAAGTAATTTCGTATGAATCAAAGTTAAACGCTTCGTTGCCTACAAAGAAGCTCTGGAGTAATATAAAATAAATTGGTCGCTGAGCAATATTATTATTATGTGATGAAAAATGGGTCACTTACGACAACGTCAAACAAAAACGATCGTGGTCGAATCGAGGTGAACCGGCGCAAACGGTGTGTGTTTGATGGGATTGGCAGGGAGTCATCTACTATGGGGTGCTCCCCTACGGCCAAACTCTTAATTCGGTCCTGTACTGTCGACCATTGGACCGTCATAATGACCATGGTGTAAGACCGAAATGTTTGTGTGCCCACGGCTTTAAAATAGCTCCCAAAACATTTTCCAGATAATAAGTCGCATACATCGGAAAAATATGGGTGGTGTATGTATTTACATCACGCATATAATGTAATAAATATATTCACATTTCACAGCGTTTGGAAACGTGCAAATGAAGTAATTAATTTGCATTAAATTCAATACAATAAAAACAATACGCTCAAATAATCCTTTTTCTCATTTGTGTAGTAAACGTCTAAAGTATCTACTTTTGAAAAAAGCATGCGTGGGCGACCACTCACACTTATGGACATATAATATACATACTTAAACCTTGAAGACATGGTAACACGGTTTACGTCTGCAGAACGCGAATACTGGTATACCTGCAGGCTTCACTATAATAGTAAAGTAGCAAAGCTACACGTGTGACCACATTCCATGGCCGAGATAAAACCAACAGTATAGCATTAAAGCACCGCGCTAAATTAAAAATAGTAATGATTCGCAATTTGTTATTAAGAATTATTAACAAAAATAATATTTGAGATAGTTGCACAAATGAATGCAGAAATGATTCGGACCAACAAGGAATTCAAAAGATATAATTATAAACCCAAGTTAGTTAACAACAAGCTAATAAACGTATGAAGTTAGGATAGAAATAAACTGGAGTACGAGACGATTGGGCCAAAGAAAATAAACGTAAGGATATTAATTAACTCCAACACGTATTTTATTCTAGCTCCTTGTTTAATTCGGCACTTCTGGCTGATAAAGGAATAGTCCACAAGTTTAACACTTTATCGCCTGTGGTGCCTTAGTTAAAGGGATCCCTATCAAGTCCACACTTTCGGCCCATTCTGTGGCACCGTCGGCCGTGGTCCTTCATGTCGAAGGACCGACGACATAATATTTTCTCTCGCCATTGTCCGTGGTCCTTTCTGTCGAAGGATTTATGACGTAACAACGGTTTAAGAAAATTTACATAATCATAGCAGGGCATGTAAAGCGTTTTCCAATAAGAGGTGTAATTATGATATTCAAAGAAAAATGCCATTTTTTGAGATAAATTATCGCATGTTTATTTCGTAATAAAGAGGAAGGTATGCCGTTAATAATGAAAAACAACATCAGCCAAATGGCCACCACAACCACGCTTACAGGACCATTGCTATTCAAAATTACACCTCTTATTAAAAAACCCTTTACTACATAATTGCAAATTTGAATTTCCTCTGCAAGAGCACATAGCCATCAATCAGTCATCCTGTATGTTTGTATATTGTCTATAAATGTACATCACTACGAAGTATTTGAGTGTGGATTCAAATAGATTAGAAGACTATAGGGGGGATAATTTTAAACACCTTTCCCCTACATGTTATTTGCAGCTTCGCTTGTTTTAAGCGAAGTCGCTTTGTAAGTCGCTTGTTTTACTTCAGCACGATTCAATTTTAGAATTTATTACCGGCTGATATTTAACGTGCAACCAATATAGGCAGCTTCAGGCGAGTAACTTTTTAATACTTCTCATAATTATATTACTATCCCTGGACCTATCTCTAACACTTGCTTTCCTATCTTAACTATGCTCTCCTGCTAAATCTTTGAAATATGCTAACTACTTTTCATACTTATTGTCGTTTAAGAGTTTATTTTCTCATATTTTTCTTTCATCTTCTAAGTTTTGCCATCTCTGTGTCAATTTCTGTCATCTCTTTGTGTAACATGCGTTCAATCATAGAGAAAGAATAACAAATTTACTCATTCGGCTCATGGAAGCGGGCTGTCCGCAAGGGAAACGAGGAAATACAATGAGTGCAAAATGAATCAACAAGCAGAGAGCACGCAATTTCAGTTTTTAATTTTTGCTTTGTGTCTTTCTCTCATTATTCGGATCTACATATGTATGCATGATGACTTTATGAGCCTGTGTGTAATTTTTTTCTCGGAGCGGAAGATCGACTTTGCTTCTGTTATTTTGCACTAACAATGCATGCGAATATGCGTAAGAAGAGATCGATCCAACGCTCGTATGCCAAGTAAAGTGTTGAGTACAGCGGGTGATAAGAAGAACGGTGCGATTCGTCTTCTTTTGCCTCTCTTACAATAACAAACCATGTGCAGCCATCCGTTCGTCTATAATTGTTTCAAATTTTGCATTTTATGGTTTTTGAAAGAAATTTTGCTTTTTGTAGCTTTGTTCTTCTTCTTGTTCGATGTCCAAGCTTTGTAAAGCGCTGGCACGAAGATAAAGTTAAATAGATAAAATAAAAAGTTAATGGATTACCGATTTTAAGGGTTTTCGGTTCCCGATAGGCCTATGTCAGCCGTGCACTTCACTGCACTATACTGGCAGGCAAACAAAAAACACAAAAAAAAAATTATTTGGTCCATCTTGTTTTTTCGACTGCCCATAAGCAATGTTTACGAAGCAAAACAAGAATTAGGAAATCTGTTAATTGTAATCCGTGGTCGAAACATGCACCTGAAAACCATTCAGGTGTTATTGCTTTACAATTATTTATTATTAGCTTTTTGATTCCATTTTCCTCTGGTTGCGTTTTGAATAAATGCGCAAATACGGAAACATGTTTACGGCATATTTCGTAAAACAAGTCAGAAGGGGCTTAAAAAACTGATTAATCTTCCGAAATCAGTTTGGCGGTTATAATTTTTATAAAATATAAAATATTCATTAGCTGCAGTTAGAACTTCGCCTAGTTTTCTTATTGTTCCATTGCACAAATCACACCCTATCTTCGGGAGAATTTTATGTCCTACATAACCCGCAAAATATCTCAATGATGTTAAATCGGAGTCCGTAACTACAAATGATTGGTCTAAAATGCAGATCTCTTGTGGACCATCATCTTCGGTTAACACATCGTAGGATTCATCGCTGAGTTCATATATAGAACCACTAATATGTTCCTCAGGAAACTGGTTATCAAAGGTATTAGGAATATTGTCTGCATCGACCTTACAGTTTCCTAAAGACGAGGATTGAACCAGGTTCCAAGACATTGATTTTGCTATAATACCGTTTACTTCTCCAGCTGAAGGAAATCTGTTATTTAAACCTTTTTGGCGGAATTTGGAATAGGTATTCTCTAGCCGGTCTTGGTAAAGTGGTTTAGTTAAAATGAAAAAAATTGTCTTTTCAGACTGAAAAACCTCATCTGCTAACTGTAAAAAATGGACTTGCTTACTTTTATCTGCGAAGGAAATTGTTTCTAAGTACGTCACAAAATATTTTATATATGCGTATGGCTCATTATTTATTTGCAGGGCAGAACGATGGCTATTATCCGCATAAAGTGATATGCTATTTAGGCAGCCAAAAATTTTATCAATTTTCTCTATAAAATTAGCTATAACCAATGCAGTTTTAAAACTACATTTTTTAAAGCCACTGGTGGAACAGATCGTTCTAACTGCGGCTTGAACCGTTTTGCTCAAAACTTGGACGGCGAATTTAACTTTCATTTTATCAAACTGTTTCGGCTCAACATGCTGATTAGTCAATTTAGGGCAGAGCTTTGTTGTAGCGTGTTTTTCACGTTCCCACAACTCTCTAATCACATTGAAACTTACGACCCCATCGGGAGTTACTAAATCAGAAGTTAGTAACCCATTTCGCAATGATTTTATCAAATGCGGAAAATCATACATGCAGAATACTTTGACATTATTAAAAATAAAGTACGGATTTTCAGGAGTTATTTTAAAATTGGAATAAGTTTTCCTATTTGCAGACCCTTGGTCGCAAGTTATTACCCTAACTGTTATGCCTATCCCGTTTAAAATTTTTAGGTTCTCTAAACCAATATTGCTTATACAATCTCCCGTTAGTCCCTTGTCAGTAAAAAAATAATTTACAATATTAGACCAATTTGAAAAAAGGCCTTTAACCATAAATACGGAAACGTGGTTGGCCTTTGCATTGCTCCTGAAAAAAACCATTATATTCGAAACCATCGATAAGGTCCAATTTTTCATTATATTTTAACTCTGATCGTATGGACATCTCATCAAAAATCATAATGGTGTAATTCTTATCTAAGTCTCTCAAAGCGCTAATTTTTTTTTTCAGGGATTCAAAGCCATTATTAAAAAAACCTGGCGGGAGATGTTTAATTGGTGCCCAACTATTTATTGAATCCTCATGCGGAAAATTAATGTTGAGTCTATTTCTTAAAAACAAGTAAGAATTTCTAGACACGTAAAACATATTTTGCGCCAAATATCTTGATTCCTCGTCGTATATTTGCTGATGAGATTTTATGACCATTTTGCAAAACCATTTTGATTCTTTGGTTATGTTTTCGAGCGAATCAATTGCATTTATAACCCCTTTCCCCTTTTTCCTTTTTTTTATCTTCTCTGATCTTAAAGCTCTATTTGCTTTGCGCAGATAATTATTTTGCTTAAGCAATTGTGTATATTTCTTTCTATAAAAAGAAACACTTTTTATTTGTTTTTCACAGTTTTTGCAAAACCTATCAATGCCACTTGAACAACCTACCTCAGGCAAATCAGGTGTACTTACGTATGTATCATTATCGCTTATGTCTAAAAAATAAATAGGTACAACACTGCGTTTTAATATTCTAGTTCCGATATCGGAGTCTGCAAAATGTTTATCGCATATTTTTAATTTTCTGTGATCATTCTTAATGGTATCCCACATTTTCCCCGAAAAATTTGATCTAAAGTTTGATCCGGAGAACGGAATTTGGAAAATTTTGCACCGCTATCATTACGCCGAGACCGGCGACATGAAGTGATACAGCACACATCATAATTTGGCGATTTTTTTCTGGACATGTTATTGCTTTGAAGTTCGCAATCATAATGAAATGATTCGCAAACAAAAATGATTTTTATACCCTACACACGAAGTGAATAGGGTATATTCACTTACTGCTTCCGTTTGTAACGCATTAAAGGAGGCGTGACAGGTATAGAAAAGTATATATATTCTTGATCAGCGTGACCTCCTGAGTCGATTTAGCCATGTCCGCCCTTCTGTCTATTTGTCTGTCTGTCTGTCTGTGGAAATCACGATTACAAGAGAACGAATAGAGATATCATCAAACTTGGCAAGAATATTGTCTATCATCAGAAACTCATTGGTATTGAAAATGGCCAACATCGGACCATTACCACGCCTACTTTTTATACTGAATATAAATTCATCCATGCTTATAGCTCAATTTCCCAGCTTGCAGAACGAATTTGCGGTTAAAATTTTGTCCAGAAGTCCACTGTCT
This sequence comes from Myopa testacea, assembly GCA_949629155.1. Lineage (NCBI taxonomy): Eukaryota > Metazoa > Arthropoda > Insecta > Diptera > Conopidae > Myopa > Myopa testacea. Next base: position 5,960,606 of record OX451348.1, on the reverse strand, counting down.
GTGACCAAAACAGATAAAAAAAATGGGCCTGGTCCGCCCACTAATTAAATAAAACTCGATTACAGGAGAATAGAGATATTTTCATCAAATTTGGCACGAATATTTTCTGTCATCACAGGCTATTTGGGAAAAAGGAAAAAATTAGACCATTGCCATCCCTAATTTTTAAGTAAACGTGTGTAGGGTATATGATCGTCGGCCAGGCCGAAGTTAACACTCTTTCTGGTTTGTTATGCTGTAAACACATAGAATGTAGCTCAGCTACAACAGTCTCAGCAAATTGTCAAAAATCTGCGCTGCTGAGACGCCGCAGAGAACAGAGGGTTTCATTTTTACAAAATCAAATCTGCAAAATCCATTCTAAAATAAAAAGTAATAGATAAATAAAGCTTAATTTAATATAATTATCATATAAAAACTCACACAGTACGATTTTGCCTCAAAATATTAACTCAAATGTTAAATACCATGTAAACAATCATAAAGAGAAGGAGAACAAGAGCAGCGACAGCGACAAAATTGGAAAATTTTCCAAAATTGTCGCCGTCATTGGCAGAGGCAGCGACTACCTTTTATTTTTTTCTCGTTTTCCATAAGAGCCTGTGTAATTTTGACAAGATGCAGCTACAATGTCGCTGAGCTACATTCTATGTGTTTACAGCATTATTCTTCTATACAATAAAATTTATGTTTTGAACACCTCAGTTTTTACTGTTCGCCGTATCGCCAGGGTACTGTATATATAAACGTCGTGAACATCCACGACTATCTTAAACAGCCACATTATTAAAAAGATATTTTTAAGAATACGAACTATTCAAAATATATAAAATCTATAATTTGTAATTGAAGTGATCTATAAAAGAAATAACAACAATTAGTTTGAGAAGTTTCAATTTTTTATTTAAACTGTTTAAATTGTTTTTTGACTTATAACATGTGACTTATAAAATTTAGTTTGGCTAAAACTTCGAACTTATATGGCCCGATATACCATCCGTAGTAATAAGCAGGAACGAAATATATAGTACACAACTTTATAGACTAACATAATACGGAATTTAAGAAAACTGATAATTTTAAGTTAAGTCCACCAACTATTTAGCCAACGATTCTAGTTATATTATGTATTAATTTTTTTTTCATTTTCACTTGTAGTCTTTCTTCTTGAAAAACTTAAGTATCTTTCGATACTCCTCTTTCCGTATTATTCCATCTATTCGGACCAAATATCCTACACTATAATTCGAGAATCATCTCCAGAGCATGACAGAATCACCGCCGTGCTTCACTGTTTGCACTATACAATCGGGTAGCATCTTTTTTCTGGGCATTGCGTCTGACGAATGCCCAGGATTCGCTCGTCGATTCGAGCCAAACAGCTCCAATTTGGACTGGTCCGTCCAAAGAAAACTTTAAAAGTCCTTGGGTCTGGTGCCTGTAGGCAAGAGCCCATTGGAGCCGTTTCGTTTTTTTGTGGCCGTAGCAAGGGTTTTTTTATTGCTACCCAACACAAAGACCAGCAACTCTTACGCGGTTTTCACTGTCGTTAGCGTGATCGGATTTGAACGGCTCTTATTTTTTTCGCTTGTATTTCTGGCACAGTATTTCTTCTGTTCCGTCGGCTTGTTATTGCTATTGTTCGGTCCTCATGATTTGTTGTTGTTTTGGCCTCCCTGACTTAGGGAGGTCCTCAAGAGTACCGTAATCCTTGTGCCTTTCTATGGTGCGATGCACTCTTGGAAATTTTTAATTTTTTAGCTATTATCTGCTCGGAATTGCCTTCATTATTAAGATTAATCAATGCAGATCTTATATAAATATTGTTTTCCGGTAGGCTTCTGTTTTTAACCTCATAATTATGTCATAAATTGAGTGGGCACAAAGATAAAAACCTTGGTTCTGTTATAAACTCTTCACTAACCTGCAATAACCACATAAACATAGTTATTAGCAAAATTGACTTTGAGAAATTTAAAGAGGTCGTGTTTTCTCATTTTAGCGTGTAGTCGGATTCTGTGGCCACAAGCTGCAACATCCTAACTGTGTTTTTCTTACCTCCCAGGAGAATTATTTAAAGTTTAATACTTAATTTACTTAATTTATCTATTTAATTTTTTTAAAAGGCAGAAATTATTTGGTTCTTTTTGGTCTAACCTATACAAAAATCATCCTTATATGTTTGAGAAACTCAATTTCTGCAGATCGGAGAGGAATGCAAGTTTATCCTTCCATACTACAGGTTTCTTGTCATCAAGGCGCTTGTTTTAGTCAGCACGATTCAATTATGGAATTCATTACCGGCTGATATGAAACGTGCAACCAATAAGGGAAGCTTCAGGCGAGTAATATTTCAATACTTCTCATAATTTCTTTCTTTGTACCTTTCTCCGTGACAACCTATGCTTTCGATTGGACAGCAAAGACTTTCAATACAGGTTTTGTTAATAAATTTTAATAACTCATAATAACATCTATATATAAATATGCCACACGAAAACGGTTCCATCCCTCTAGAGTCTGTACCCTTTATTCAATTTCAACGGTATACCGATTTGTAGATAATTTTTTTCTCAACTGCACAAAAAAAGAATGGAGAGGAAATTTTATTTGTATTAAAAGATATGTAAATATTTTGTCCCAGTTCATAAACATTGTTTATCAACATATGTTGCTAAGCACAAAAAAGAATCTAAACGCATTTCGTTACTGATCGTGTGTTTACGAGACGAAGTTATTAATTGAGTGAGAGGAGGAGCTGTCGTACCTATTTGAATTTTATATTATGTTATATTAAAAAATTTTATAATAAAAAAGGATTATGTAAAAATAGGAATTGTGATTGGTCGAAATTTCGACTACGACCGACCCTAGTACAATATAAATATACAATATATTAAAATTACTTGGAAAACAATTTTCTACATATTAATATTTTACGTATTTACTTGTTCTATAATTTTCCCTCCCACCATACACCATGCAGAACTTAATTTTGAATCATCCTTTATCAAATTAAAAAAAAAAAACAACCATATTCATACAAAACACACAAAAATTTCAAGTCCGACCAATCAATTGTACCTGCCGCGGAGCAAACTTAAAACCAAGAATCGCCGTTCAATTCTTTCCCGCTGTCTTTTTCGATCTCTGCGTTGAAATTATTATGAACTTTGAAATTCTCTTAGTTTATCGATTCTCTTAGTTTATTTAAGTTTTGGGTACATTCTTCATTTTGTTCAGCAAAAGAAAAGAATATTTATTTGAACGCCGCACCAACTTGTCATACACTTCCAAAGTTACATAAGTCTGAAAAACAAGTAAATTTGTCTTGTTTCACCAGTACACACCAAACACTAAAGATAATTTTCTGAACGGAAATTCCAAATTCTTTATTACTTTATCATCACTTGGTGTGGTTCCTTTACACTTTCATATTTTCCGAAAACTCAAAAAGTGCGCAATCATTGCTGCAACTGCTGTAATTGTGCTTTGGAGATGGTCTTTTACAATTGGAGCAGTTTGGTGTTAAGATAAGGTTGATATAATAAAAGGTTATGCAACGCGCAGGTTCGTCAACTTATTTTAATTTGAGTCAAATGACAGAATAGCGTCTTTATATTCACAGTTTTCGACGTACCTACACACAACTTGTAGCTATAATTATGTAGCTGTTCCAACTGCGCCGTGCGTTGTGAAAAGATGCTATTACGTGCATGCGCAGAATGAGACAACTTTTTTGTTTACATGCGTAGCCTTGTATTCTATCAACCTTGGTTTTAAGCAGTTAATAATATTAATATAACAAATTAATTGCTAAATTAATATATATATGTATATGTATATTAATATCCTTAGCCTTGCCTGCTTCATGTTTCTAAAAGTCGTTAAGACAGCCTTCATGGATAACTTGCAGTAGTTGTAATTGTTTGTTACCATGTAACTATTAAAAAAGTTCTTGTTAAATCTGCATGTTCCAATCACCGATTTAGAAGAATTTATGGAACGAAGAAGAAATCCTTTTTGGTCCGCCTCCACATATAGATCAGAACCAAATTTAGACAGAGATTGTATAGCTTTTGCAATTACTAAAAAGAAAAATATGTAATAATAAATACATATGCAGAAATAATAAAAGAACAAGAAAAATAAATTGTTATTATTTGTAAGTTTTTTGTAAATAAATCTTAAAATTAAATGGTAAAAAACGAAACCGTACTGTTCCTTCCTCAGTGCAATTGGAAAATATGGAAGTCTAGATTATTATGTAGCAGTGGTAGCATGTTTCGAATTAAGAAAAAGATTCACATGCTTATTAATGCCCTTATAAACTGTTTTTCTGTTTTACAGCCGTTTTGTTTACTGCTTTTCGTAGTTTTTTATGTTTTCGACGTTACAAACTAACAAAATACGAAAAGCATAAAACAAACCGCTTGAAAAACCTAAATCCGAAATATGTATGTAATTATATTTATATATCCGAAAAACATATATTTTTGAAGAAAGCAAGGGTAGGTGAAGCACAAGCGTAACCACTCTTTTTGCACGGACTCCAATCACAAGAATTAGAATAATTTAATAATTTCTCAGAGTTTTGCGCGGTAGCGTAACCACTGCCTTATAAGACTGGAAGTTTAAAAAATGTCTAGAATTTCACTTCTACCCAATGAAAGTAGAGTTTGGCTTCTCCAAAGTTTAGTCACAACCATATATTTTAAGATTCCTTGGCATCGCCATCACCAAATATGGGTTAAATCAGGCGCTTGTCTAATTGGCCAATGTTGTTTTTTTAACAATATAATTAACCCTCATAATTATACCCATTATAAGAAAGTCGTATCTTGGCTTTCGACACATAGTTTTTTCATCAGGATCAGTGCATGATCTTAGTATAAAACGCATTTTTAAAATCACAAGCAATATGATTGAATAAATGGTGAATAACATATGTATTTCGAACAATAGTTTACTATTATAAAATTTATATTTAAATTCCTTCGTATACGTATGCATATAGTATCTTTTAGAGACAAAGATGCGACTTTAGTATTAACCGAGTTCAAAAAGTTCTTACGTTTGCAATGATACAAACTCACTCTGTGCATTGTTTCCATTCAGAGAGCAATTCATTGTATATTGATCTTTTTAGAGTAGTTTCGTGTATAAGGATTTTCAAAATTGTTAATTTAAACTGAACAAATTGTGTACTGAACAAAATTATGTGATCAGAGTCATTGATAGTATTACGGGAATGACAGACAACATGTTTTCTATCGTTCTTGGTAGAAGTTCTCTGAGAGAACTATAGAATAATAGTATGTCGTTATGGTAGTCTTAAGTCTCTTTCAGAGTGGCAGCGTCGAGCGTCAACGTCGCGTTGACGTGGTTTTAAAAATCGACTTAAAGGCCTGATTAGTCGTACTTATAAGCACTTCGAAGAACTTGACGTGCTGTCAAAATCCACTTCTAGCTTATGGAAACGTGTGTATCCGATCAGTCGTACTTACTTACGAGAGGAATATCAAATCCATTTTGATATTTTGCTAAGTTCGAACTAAGGGACAGTCAAAACGCGTGACCAGATCGAACTTGACGCTATTTCGAAGATGTCGTCTTTGCTTGCCGAATTTATAGTTTAATGGGATTTCAATTTAATATTCTTTAAACAATTAATTGATACGAAGGGTTAATTAATTCATGTGTTGCCTATCGACCCAACCAATATTATTGTTATTTGTTGTTGGGTTTGGCCCTGACCCAACAACAACAACAATTTGAAGTGTGAAAGTATCTCCTAAACTTTACAAGATACCTTATTGATATTGTTGGAAAGGTAATCGAATTATCCGTCATTTATGTAAAAAATATTTGGCATAAATGCAGAATAGCTGCCAAGCTCAGATTTTGTTCATCTTCTTTTTACCGTTAGTTGGGAACATCAGGAACGGAAGTGCCGGAAGTGAACGGAAGTGTCATCTTGGATTTATGACCGTTTGAAGGTCAAATAAATGGTTTAATAAAAGTCAATTATCTCAAAATAAGTGACCTAGCTGAACGAACGAAGTACTTTTGGAAAGGTATTTTTAATACCTTTCATTTAATGCCTTTTTCATTCTTCCTGCAAAATTCAATAAAACAAGGAAAGCTACCTGTCGGTTGTACTTTTTATATATGTATTATGTGATCCCTATAGCCTCTTCCTGTGCATAATGGGAACCGGTAGGTAGATTTCTGCTAAAAACGTGAAAAACCAATAATATATTATTTTATACAGCCTATTATAAAAAAGGGTAAAAAAATGAAGATTCATTAGTTTTTTTAATTTATTATTGTTAAATATTCTTGGAATACACAAATTGGATGTTCTTCTGGAATTTTGCATTTTAGTATTTCGTTGAACCTCCTACGGCCTTTGATACAGATTCTATTCTCCTGGAAATTGAATCGTAGTAATTTCTGATTTGGTTTTCCATTCCTTCGTCGTACCACACTTCATTTATAACTTTTTTTTTAGCTCCTGAACATATTTCGGGGATTGCTGTGGGATTTTAAGACCCATTGTTCCCCAAAAATTTTCAATAATATTCATATTAAAAACATCCTCTACTTAGGCTTTAAAATATTTTCTCGGGATTTTATTATTCATTAAGCCGAGTTTACTAGAAATCGAAGATTTAAGAATTTTTAAGAAGTTTACAAAATAAAGAATCCAACGAGTAAGTGTACTACTGTACCTGTGACCCAACTACAAATCCAAAGAGAAAAAACTACTCAGAATAACGCTCACCTGCAAATAGCTGATGGCTGCGATGGTTCTGTTGCTGCCCTCTCTTGTACCTGTGTCCCGATGTTTTTTTCAAATTTCTCCGTTCTTTCTTCTTAAGTTATTCCACTTTGCACTTTTCTTTAAACTGTTCATTTGCACTCGTTGACCTTAATACAACTCTGAAGAAGGATTCTTGTATACGGCAGCCTTTTATTCAAGGTTAGCGGGACTTTTTCCAGGTTCTGGTACAGCCGTGCAGAGTTGCCACTACCTCAAACTTTATTGTGTCCATGATTCGAAAACTGTGTGCATTTAGAAAACTGTTTTTTTAAAGGCAAATTTGTCGTTTATTCTGATTAGAAATAGTAATACTTAAAGAATAATGTATAACTAAGTTTTGTGAGGCGGTCATGGCCATGGTAAGGACTTTGGCCGGTCGCTTGGCTGTAGTGGAAGACTGCTCCTTGGACCGTGTCCAATAGGACACGCAATTATCCGTCCACGGCAACTCTTGGGCCACGTATCGTCGTTTGGCTGCTTAACTTTATTCTCTCGATCTTCCCATACGCTTCAGCCCGTGGCGACAGAGGTTCAGGGCTACGTCGTCACAACGTCGATTTTGCAGGGTTGCGTCGGCGTTGTAAGGACTAGACCCTAGACTGGTTTTTTAGTTCTTACACCCTCCTCCTCCTTCGGGCAAGCGACGAATGGTGATGGCCTGTATCTGGGGACGAAAGTTTACGGTGACTCAATACCCCTCCCGGGAGCATTGCATTTGGTGCTGTCGTCGGCCGGTGGGTGGCGTTATCTTGAGCCGCTGATAGCGGTCTTGTACCGATTATGCCACTCCCGGAAAACAGGTGTTCAGCGGACCGGATGAACTCCCCCAAAGTGAGGAACTGCATGAAATCTCCGACGGGCAGTGGCACGATCTTTTCTGCGGTGGGGAGATGGAGTCCAACCGGATTACCTTCGCTGGTAGCAGGGCTGTTGCTCTGCAACCCCGGAAATAGGGGTAACAGTCCCTCTGCGCACTCGACTACCTCGTCGTCTGCTAGGCCCACTAGCTCTTCGCTGCTTCCGGCCACTCGCTGCAGATGTCTAGAGCCGTTTGCCACCAGTCGTAGAAATCGGTGGGTGGTGTATCGAGTTCTAGGAGCTCATCTAGTACACACAGGGCGTGCCCGCTTTTGGAGTGGTTTTTGTCCTTTGCCCTTGAGGGGGATCCCTTTCGGCTGATCTTAGCCGTTTGGCCTCTGGCTCTCCTTCTGCGACTTGTGTGGCGGGGTCCTCCTGCTTGGTTTAGGTCACACAGTCGGGGCTCCGATAGTGAGTATCGGAAACACCGCGGGCTCGTGCTTCACTGTTTTCCCGCCAGATCCTAGAAGGTTTGGGCCATCGTCTGCTTCTTCTGCATGAAGCATAGAGGCCGTGGCTTCCGGGTCAAAGCCCATGGACCATGGCAGGACAGGTAAACCATTCCTCAAGGAATTGCGCCATAAAGACCCCGCAGTCGTACCCATTTGTTTGCTGCTGGACCGGAACTTCGTATAGCGGCAAGTTATGGGCGTCAAAGGTAGCCAGACCTAGGTCGGGTCGTCTCGTCTTCAACTCGATGGACAGGTAGTCCTTTAAGACCTCAGCGACGTCTTCATGTGGACCGTAGGTGAGCGAGTCCAACTGCAAGAGGAACGGCTGCATCGCTACGTGCGCTCTTAATGCATCGATCGGCTGGGTCTTCCCCGACATCGTTGGCCAGCAGGCCACCAGTGGTGGTTCTGGTTAATGGGGAACACAAGGGCTTCCATACTGGCCAGGCCCGCGGCTGGGCTCCCTGGGGCATAGCCTGAGCGGTGGCCCAGCGTATGGTGAACTCCACGAGGGCGTCATTCAGCCACTGGCCGTAGGCGAGCTTCGTAGTCGCACATATGTATGGTCACGGCATCGGCTTCCTCGGGGTACGTCAGTATGGGCCCAAAGGGGTTTCTCATCGGACCCGGCCTGGTGGGGTCGGCCGCAACTAGGCCGTAACCTGTGGGCCGTGACATGGGCCATCGACCAGTCTGATCAGTTCGTCTAGCTTGGGAGGTTTTCGCCATTATACCTTGGTAACTGCGTACTTCTGGAATTTGTAATCTGTGGGCGAAAGAAAAAGTGGTTTAGTTGGGTTGGTCCAGTTAGTAGCCTTAAGATGTCCTCGGAAGTTCGGCCGCGAAATCTCCTGGGTGTCGATTTGGGTTACTGCACTGTGTCTATGCGCCCGGGGTGGTGTTTACCTCAACCGGGCTTCGAGCCTAGGTTTTATCCCTTATGTGATAGGGTTTTAGCTCGCTGACATGTACTGATAACAGTGCGGCTGCGTCCACTACCCACGGGTATCAGCTGAACGATTACTAGTAAGGCGAACCCGAGAACTCGGAACGGTCCCTCGAATTTAGGGGCTAGTTTAGCGTTGAATTTGTCAATTGCCTCCGACAACTGGTGGGTCGTAGTCAATACCAAGTGCCCGATTTGTGGTGCTCAGTCCCTTCTCCGAAAGTTATAGTGGCGGGCCCGATTTTGTGCTGCTTGCTTTAAGTTCCCGCGTACCAGTTTCCACGTCTCTCTGAGTCTGCTTGCAGCTTGCCCCGGCGTCAGTTCTTCCTTGCCGGTTCCCAGCGTTTTTTTCTCGTAGAAGCTCTTTGGCAGCCTAAGCTCCCTTCCCTGCGTCAAGAAGGCGTGGCTGTAACCTGTGGTCTCAGAATCGGCCGTGTTGATCGCCAGCATAACTTCTGGTAACAACGCGTCCCACATTTGTGTTTCCTGCCACAAGTCTGCGAGATGATCCTTTTGACATTTCGGTTCGCTCGTTCTGCGGGGTTTTCTTGCGGTGAGTATGACGCAGTGAATTGGTGCCACACTCCCAGGTCTCGTAGCTGCCTTCGGAAGATTCTACTGCTAAATTGTGGTCCGTTGTCCGATACGATTACGTTCGGAACTCCATACCGACAGAAGATCCGCTCACGCAAGGCCTTCATTAATCCCTTCGTCGTTGCTTTGCGCATCGGAACAACATCCGTCCATTTTGAAAATTTATCAAAGATTACTAGAGTCACCGTATTGCCGTGCATCGAACGTGGAAAGGGCCAATGAAATCGGCGCAGATGACTGCCCAGGGCTCGTCGCTTATCTGGGTGAGCATGTGCGCCGGCTTCTGCTCTTGGGAGGATTTGTATCTTTGTCAGGAGTCGCAGTTCCTTACATACCTCTTCACGTCCCGGATGAGACGCGGACAGTAGTAACGTTGCGTAATTCGGAGAACTTTTTCGGATTTCATGGTGGACGGCGCACGGGTCTTCGTGGTTTTCCTGTAAAACTTGGGATCGAAGATGGATAGGCACGCACAGCTTCCAGGACGTCGCTTCCCCTCCGACATCATCACGTGGGTGCCCATCGTTTGTACAGCTGCCCATCGACGGCGTCAAAGTCCGGGTGTACTTCTGGGTTGGTCATAATCGCGCGCATTTTCGTCTGGTACCACTTGCACTGGCGCTCACTCAAAGTGGTCTGCTGGAACGTCTCCAGTGGTTGTCGAGAAATGGTGTCATCAACAACGTTCCATTTACTCCTTCGGTACCTTACCTCGAAGTTAAACTGCTGTAGTTCTAAGGCCCAGCGTGCGATGCGGCCAGACGGGCTCTCGGCGGAATTCAGGCACTTCAGTGACCTAGTAGCCTTCTAGATAGAGTAGCATCTTCCGTATTCCCCGCAGAATCGCGAGGCATTTCTTTTCCGTGGCTGAATAGCGCTGATCTACTGCGCTGAGGTGCCGACTGGCGTAGGCGATCACCCATTCGATACCGTCGCTTTCTTGGGTGAGAACCGCACTGAGGCCGCAGTTGCTGGCATCCTTCTACAGGGTGAAAACTTTGTTGAAATCCGGCCGCGCCAGTACCGGGGCTTCAGTCAACTTCTTCTTAGAGGTTTCGAATGTTTGCTGTTGTTCTGCCTCCCAGCGGAACCGTGGGAGCCTTATTCCCTTGGCCAATAATGTCGTCAGTGGTCGGACAATGGTAGCAAAATCCGAGACAAAACGCCTGTACCATGATGTGGTGCCCAATATCCTACGAACCCCTCTCACGTCCCTTGGGGTTGTTAGTTCTCGGTAGTTCGGGGTAGGTGTGGATTCCTTCCGCGCTTACCACGTGCCCAAGGTATTTGATATTTCGTTGGAAGAATTTGCACTTCTCTCTGTTGATTTGGAAGTTAGCGGCCTTGAGGGGTCCTAGCACTTACTTCAGTTTCTTCATGTGGTCCTTTACCAAACTTCCGATGACTACTATGTCGTCCAGGTAAGCAAAAGCGAACGGCTCCATATCCGCCCCTATTACTTGGTCCAAGGCCCGCCGAAAAGTTGCCGAGTGTAGGCCGAATGGCATTACACGCCACTGATACAAACCTCTTCCAGGCACGGTGAATGCGATAAACTTCTTACTCTGCGGGTCCATTGGGATCTGCCAATAGCCATTTTTCAAGTCCAAGCTATTAATATATTGTGCATCTCTGAGGCGATCCAAGATGTGGTTAATTCTCGGCAGCAGGTAGGCATCGGGAACCGAATGGGCATTTAGCTGCCTGTAGTACACGCAAACCCGCCAGTCTCCGGTTTTTTCCTAACAAGCACCAGCGTGGCGCTATAGGGGCTGTGGGACGACTTGATGCACCCGTTCTGCAATAACCCGTTTAATTCGGTATCTATTATTTCTTACATGGCTGGGTTTTTTGGGTAGTACCGCTGCTTAATCGGCCGGTCATCGTGCATGGTGATCCTGAGAGTAGTGATGTTGAAGGGCCAATCAGCTCGCAATAACCTCTTGCTCTCTGTCGCTTCAGGTAAGATTTGCGGAACCGGTGGGTCTAGCATAGGTGCTGTTTGCGAAGGGTTCAACGGTTCCCCATGCTTCTGCTGCACTTCTTGCATTGAAACCACACCTAGGTTGGTCCTCTTCCCTGGTAGTGAGCGGATCGTGCTGAGTCTGACCATCTGACCGCCGCAGTAGATCTCTGTACCTACCTTTGTCAAGATGTCCATCTCGAGAATGAGATGATCTAGGACTCTCGGCAGTATCAGCAGGGCTATTTTACACCGCGCCGTGCCGAGCCGTATGTTGACAGTGAGCGTCTGCTCTACCCTGCGGATCCCGCTATCCGCCATCTGCACCTGTACGTCTGTGATGCCCACTACTCCTCATCCCCTTAGCTCCGCTGCCATAAACTCGCTAGCGAAGCTTCTGTTGTAGGTCAGAATCATTGCTCTGGTATTAACATCGCTTAACATTGCTATGACCACATACTTTTCGGCCCAGTAGTTAACAATGCTTAAAGTGTGGAAATACATACTTGTAGGCTATTCTTTATTAATGGCGAAGCTCGAAAGTACAAGTGAATCACACACCACTGTGGCCTAGATAAAAGCCGAACTTGATCGCATTCCAATAAGTGGAACACCGCGCGAACTTCATCGTATTCCAATAACTGGAACATCGCGCTCAATTCAAAAAGCAAAATTCACACATTGTTGTCAAGAATTATTGTCAAAAATAATTCTTGAGATAATTGCAAAAACGACGCGGAAATGATTCTGGCCAACAACGAATCTCAGAGGAGATATAAACAAATCTTTCGGATTGAAAGTGGCAGTTAAAATTAAACAGTTGAGGTTGAAGTCAGATAGTAGTCGAAGTACATACCCATTGTGAAAACCCGTTTATTGACTGTTCGGAGGAACCCTCAAATAAAAGAAAGTAAGAACCATAATCCCCCCAAGTTTTTATTTCAGCACCTGTCGATAGTCGGCAGCATTGCCCGACAGGTTAAAGGACCACAAAGGCGGCACCTTGGTGCCCGTGGTAGCTAGGCGAAAGGGATCCACCTGCGGCATTTTGCCGAATCTCGATAGGAAAGTCCACACCGTCGGCACATACATGCCCGTGGCACCGTCATCCAAGGGATCCACCTGCGGCACCTTTGCCGGATCCCAACAGTAAGTCCACACGGTCGGCACATCCTTGCCCGTGGCACAAACGACGACAACCCCATCACATAAAAGCACTGTCAGTGATCCTTCTTGAGGAAGGATCTACGACATTACGTTTGTTCTGGTATCCTACTGGAGGATGCTAGATACAACACTTCTCGATGCACCCGTATCAATTGTAGTTGCAAAGCGCTCCTCTTCTGTGGCGACAGAGGCCCGTGGCGACAGAGGTTCAGGGCTACGTCGTCACAACTTCGATTTTGTAGGGTTTCGTCGTTGCGGTAAGGACTAGACCCTGGGTTTTTTAGTCCTTACAAATTATTTATAACTGTAATTATTTATAGTTATTTTATAGTGATTAGTTTATAATTATTTATAATTATCTATAATTGTAGTTCTAATTATGATTATTTATAATTATTATATAATAACATATGTTGCATGTGGGTTGAAGCCTGGAACTAAAGGAATATGAATTAATAGAAATATCAAAAATATTTACCACAATTATAATAGAAAATGCGAAATCTGACCAAGTTACAACTTATCATCGTGAATGCCACCGAGCATTAGCCGCTGGATCCGCTAGTGTAGTAATAAACGACAAAAGCAAAATAAATCTAAAAGAGTTGCCAGGTAGAGTTTCCCATTCATAACTTTCACCACATAAAGCGAAAAGAAGAATACAGAATAGTGAAAAGGTTGTTACCTTTACCTCTGCTGTTCTGTCCTCGAGACGAAATTCCCCGACTAGCTCATTCTCGTTTCGGGCGTGTTCCTTGACCCGTTCGACCGAGGCGAGGAGATAACAATAAAATATCTTAATCCTACTACTTCATATTACCCATGTTCTTTTGCTTTCCTCACCACCATCCTCTCTTTCTTCCCCAAACCCTCAAACTCAAATTTTAGGTTTCCATTTTGAATATTTGTATTTGCTTATATTTAACTGACATTTACAGCGAACATTTAACTTACTATACCAACGGTCTTTAAACTTAGAACATCTACAAATTACGGATTCCACGACACTCACAAATACCTAATAGAGCTCTTTCGGATATTTGGTTATAATGGAACGTATCTATATACGCTCCTTCTTATTTTATTTCCGACCGCTTTAAATTAGACCCTTGGCACGTACAACAAACTTACTATTTTACAACAAATTACACAAACATACAGAATAAATCAACATTCCTACAAAAATACATTAATGTTCCTACAACTCTTAATCTTAATAATTATAATCTTAATGATCTCAATAATAATAATCTTAATTATAATTTTCTTATTTAATTCCTACAGTTTATTTAAATGGTTGAAGTGGCGGGATTTAACTCCTTTAAAATAACTAATTTAAGCTCATTAGATGCGGCGTAATCGAGTTGATGTTTCCCACGATCTCTTGGGCTTTTGGCTCTCATATACCTATTTAGCCTCCCGACGAAGCCATCTGAAGTTCGACGATTTGTCTCTGCTTTGCCGCCGCGGGCAAGTTGGCTGGTTAGTTTTTTTTTTTTTCTACAGACTTCGTTTGATATCGTGATTTCGAATTTGCGTAGGTTTTAGCTATATAAATTTATCGTCGTGCCGCCTGTGGTGTATTTAGACCGGTTCCTAAATAAAAGGGTCTCCAGTCAGCCACATATTACGGCCATAATACCACAAAAAAAAATCTTAAGATTTCCTACCTTTACTTTGCCGGATATAATTTCCTTCTTGTCGCTTTCTTTTCGGTGGTACCTCAAAATCTTGCGATGCTCCTGACGTGCGTTTTTTCCCCTTTTTTTTCTGTTTAAATTTTAAACATTTATTCAATTTGAATTTAACTTTAAAATTAAAATATCTGAGTAATGACCGGATCTATTATCAGTGCGACACGACAGATTGTTTCGAAAACCTCTACACAACTGAATTTTCTTTTCGTCTAAGCTGTTACGTCCACCCACTATGTTCGGGTTGACCTTGATTTTATAACCGGTAACTATTTATTCCAGTTCCGGCGCCAAAATCTTACACCCTTTCGTTCCCTCCCCGAACTGACCCTACGTCTGAATGACCTTTATTTGACCTCCGGAGATTTGTCCTCTACTTGACCCGTTTTCTTCGTCTCCCAGCTCTTTCACCCAATACTCCAATACATTATCGCCTTCATCCTACCAGGCGATCATGTTTTGGAAGTCGGTGACCCTTTACAATTTCCCGTCTTTTCTCTATTCTGTACCTTCTGTTCTTTTCGCTTTATGTGGTGAAAGTTATGAATGGGAAAGTCTACCTGGCAACTCTTTTAGATTTATCTTGCTTTTGACGTTTATTACTACACTAGCGGATCCAGCGGCTAATGCTCGGTGGTATTCACGATGATAGGTTTTAACTTGCACATCATCAACATTCAGATTTCGCATTTTCTATTAAAATTGTGGTAAGTAATTTTGATGTTTCTATTTA
Source organism: Myopa testacea (assembly GCA_949629155.1). NCBI lineage: Eukaryota > Metazoa > Arthropoda > Insecta > Diptera > Conopidae > Myopa > Myopa testacea. The sequence continues at coordinate 5,945,373 of OX451348.1, read as the reverse complement.
TTTATATTCCTTTTATTCCAGGCTTCACCCCACATGCAACAAGGTGGGAAATTGTAAAGGGCAACCGACTTCCAAAACATGATCGCCTGGTAGGATGAAGGCGATAATGTATTAGAGTATGGGGTAAAATGAGCTGGTAGGCGAAGAAAACGGGTCAGGTAGAGGTCCAACCTCCGTAGGGCAAACAAAGGTCATTCAGACTTAGGGTCAGTTCGGGGAAGGAAAGAAAGGGTGTAAGACTTTGGCGCCGGAACTGGAATAAATAGTTACCGGTTATAAAATCAAGGTCAAACCGAACATAGTGGGTGGCACTAAACAGCTTAGAAGAAAAGAAAATTCAGTTGTGTTACCTTTACCTCTGATGTTCTGTCCTCGAGCCGAAATTCTCCGACTAGCTCATTCTCGTTTCGGGCGTGTTCCTTGACCCGTTCGGCCGAGGCGAGGAGATAACAATAAAAAAAATCTTAATCCTCCTACTTCATCTTACCCATGCTCTGCTTTTCCCACCACCATCCCCTCCTTCTTCCCAAACCCTCAAACTCAAATTTTAGGTTTCCACATTGAATAATTATATTTACTTATATTTAACGGACATTTAAAGCGAACATTCAACTTATTATACCAACGGTCTTTAAACTAAGAACATTTATAATTTATTCAAAATACCTTTCCAACAGTACTTTGCTTGTTCCGCTAGCTCACTTAGTTTACGAGATAAGTGGCTTTTATTAGTACTTTTATTTGACCTTCAAACGGTCATAAATCCAAGATGGCTGACCAGCCCCCGAAAAAACATGGCCACTTCCGTTTATAACGGTCTCAAATAACGGTAAAAACAAGGAAAAAAAAATCTGAGCTTGGCAGCTGTTCTGCATTTGTTCCAAATTTTTATTTCTTTTGTTCCAGGTTTCAACCCACATGCAACAAAACTCTGCGTTTGGACGTGAGACTTTGGCTTCAGAGGACAAAAGCAGTGTGCACGTGGTTTGGATTTTTTTATGAACAGATTTCTGCAGGCGCCCAGCGTAGCCATCCACCCACACCCTGAGATTCCACCGTACAAGCTAGCCGGGCAAATTCCCTCTACGTTCGGTGTTTGTGTTTCTTAGTTTCTTGCCATTCACGGGAAGCTTATTACCCTCCATTTTTTTATTTTCATTTACTTTGTGTAAGCTTTCCTTACTTTCAGGTACTAGGTGATAGATGTTCAATGTTACTACACATAAGCACGAGGGTAAACACAATAAAACCGGACACTTCCATCGATTAGGACTCCCTTCTTGTATACCACACTTGGGACGTGTAAGCAACACCTAAAACATACAGCACAATGTACGTGACAACAAATATTATACGGCACAACTTAGTAAAATCATTGCACTAAAATATTGTGGAAGTGCAAATATTGCACGTGAGTATGGTTTTAGTTTCATTATTGCACTGTATATTGCTGGTCATTTATTGCTTAATGTCCTTTGCATGGAAAATTCCCATCGGTTTACCACCCAGTGTCTCTACTTCGTACATGTTGTTCCCCACTGATTTAACCACGCGCCCTTTCACCCATTTCTTACAAAACTTTGCATTAATGTTTCGCTTGAAGTCACTTATTACGAAATTTCGCCTATAAATTTCTTGACCTGGCATGAACTGAACCTTTCTTTTGCGCTTATTGTACCATCGGGCGCTTCTGACGTACGCTGTGTGCAGATTTTCTTTAATTTTATCTCGCACCATTCTTTATTGAATATATAGAGCTCATGATCTCCTAGAGATTTTAACTTGCGTGCCAGTTTGTAGTCGGCACCACTAAGAAACATATTGTGCCCGAAAAGCGCAAAAAAAGGCGTTACACCGATTGCAGCATGTATCGAAGATCGTAATGCGCATTCGATCTCTGGTAAATATAGGTCCCAATCTCGATGATTTTCTTGTAAATATGCCCTAATTGCCGTCAACACTGACTGATTAACTCGCTCTGAGGCGTTGGATTGCGGAGCATACACTGCAGTTTTTAAATGAGTTATTTTGAACGCTTCAATCATATCATTAAACTCTTTTGAAGTAAACTGTTTTCCATTGTCGGAGTGTATTACCTCCGGCACATCGAATTTGTAAAATACTTCTTGTATGAGGAATTCTACTACTTTTGACGCCTTCGCTTCTCGCATGGCTTTGAGCATCATAAATTTTGAAAAGTGATCCAAGACAACAAACACGTACGCGTTTCCCTTCTTTGACCGAGGATATTTACCAAGAAAATCTATATATATTTTCTGGAATGGTCTCTCGGTCGCAACTTCAGTGCCAATGCTTGGCATTAATTGTTGGTTTGTTGACTTGGACTCCTTACAAGTCTGGCATTTAGCCACATACTGTCTTACTTGGGCGGTCATTCGCTGCCAATAATAAAACTGCCGCAACCTGTGCAAGGTTTTAGCCACACCACCGTGACTGGATGTTTGTGGTACATGTGCCTTTTCAATTAATGTCGTTGTCAAAGCTTCGGGTACCCACAATTTCCAACTAAGTTTTTCTGTCTTGTCAAGTCCACGATCAAATACTGATCGTTTGAATATTAAGTCGTCTTGCACTTGTACGTCTGGTAACTTTTCTTGATTTTGTTTTATATGTTCTATCATTTCTAAATATTCGGGTGACTCGAACTCTGTTGTCTCAAAATCAAATAGTGGTTCAGAGCTAAGTTGTATTTGCGCTACCGACCTGGACAGTGTATCTGCAACAATGTTTTTAATTTCAATTCAATTCAATTTCAATTTATTAAATTTATAATTGCACACTAAGACATGAGTCTTTAATAGTGCTCCACGAAATAAAATACAAACATGAAACAAACAAAAAAAAAAAATTTAAATAATAAAAATAAAAATAACACATAATCAGAATAATAAATTACTTAAAACTAAGAATAACAATTCATATAAATTAAATTTGGTAACAAACATACTAATTGCTTATAATAACAACATAAAAGGTTGCTTATAATAATAAAAACAAAAAATAAACATTGTCCATAAAAACAATAATAAAAACATTGTCCATGATTAAATAAAATGATAAACACATAAATGCTAACATTTTTCGTTATTAAACTTAAAACCTAAAGATAGAATAGAGTCTAGTGAAAATTGTTAAAATGAAAAGAAGACAGGAATTTGGATTATACAATAGATTCGAACACATATTTAACTATTAGAAAAATACACAACAATTGCTTGCTTGAAACGGACGGCTTGTTTTCGGACCCTTTTCTATGCTCTATTTTAAAATCGAAGGCTTGGAGCTGTAATGACCATCGCGCCAACCTACCGGTGAGATCTTTTAACGACATTAACCACTTCAAACTGGCGTGATCTGTCACTACTATGAATGCCATGAGTTTGACATACGGCCTGAATCTTTTTATTGCAAGTACTGCTGCCAAACACTCCTTTTCGGTAACGCTGTAGTTTTTCTGGCATTTATTTAGTTTTTGCGAAAAAAACGCCACAGGGTATTCGTTCTTTTGATCATCCACTTGAAATAAAACCGCCCCTATACCTATGTCAGACGCATCGCACTGTATATAGAATCGTTTGCTGAAATCTGGGTGACGCAAAACGGGGGCTGTTACCAGTGCTCGTTTTAGTCGGTTAAAGGCAGTTATTGCTTCAGGTGTCATTTTAAATTTATTACTTTTCTTCAATGTATCACTTAAGGGAGCTGCTATCGACGCAAAGTTATTAATGAATCTACGATACCAACCAGCTGTTCCGAGGACACTTCGTACCTCTCTCATCGAACGAGGAACAGGGATTTGTTGGATCGCGGATACTTTTTCCGGATCTGTTTTCAGCATACCTCCACCTACTATGAACCCAAGATATTTTACTTCTTTATAACAGAACTTTGACTTGCCTAATCCTATCGTTAACTTCGCCTCTTTTAGACACCTAGCAACTTCCTCAAGAATTTGGAGATGAGTCTCGAAATCTGGAGCTATAATCAGTAAATCGTCGAGATACACGAAGACATTTGTTTTCAAGTGCGTAGGAATCACTTTGTCCATTAATCTACACAATCTTTGTGCGGCATTACACAGCCCAAAGGGCATGACTTTAAATTGGTACAATGGTCTTCCGGGCACTGTGAACGCTGTACATGCTTTTGAACTTTCGTCTAGCTCTATCTGCCAGAAAGCCGACTTCAGATCCACACTACTAATGTAGTGTGTATAATCTATGCGACTGAGAATGCTATCCATATTTTGTAACGGGTACGCATCTTTTACAGTCACTTCGTTTAATTTTCTAGCATCCAAACAAAACCGATTCTTTCCCGGCTTTCGGACTACAGTGAACCTATTGTTCCATGGACTTTGGCTAACCTCGATCACATCTAATTCTAACATCTTATCAATTTCCGCATATACGATTTCTTGCACGGCTGGTGATATCGGAAAGTATCTTTCTTTCACTGGTTCCACTCCGTCTTTCAGTTCGATGCTATGTTTTTCTAGTTTCGTTCTACCTAAACAATGCTGTTCGAATGTAAGAAATTGTTTCAATCCTGATTCTAGTTGTTGTTGTTGTTCTGCATTTAAATTATGCGCGGTTGCGTCTCGTTGCTTTTCAATTATGACACAACTTTCAACTTCATTTATCGATCCTACTACCTCTTCGGCTAACTTGAATCGTCTCCAGAAATCTATGCCCAAGTACACATTCTGCTCTAAATACGGACACAAATAAAACGTCATGTCCTTTTCTAGATTTTTATATCCTACCGACATTTCCACTTTACCTAACACACTAAACGGTTGTCCGGACGCGGTCCTAACCAACGACCAAAAGGGTTTAATTTCTAATCCTAGTTCTTGCACGAGTTCTCGGCATCCTTTCCCTAATACGCTTACCGATGCTCATGTGTCTAATAGGCCCTTCACTACTTTATCTTTTAGCCTCACTTCTGCAAATGCTCTTGGGTCTTTTTCGACATTGGCTTGAATGGAATCGATAACTGCTTTCCTAACTACGTTTCTGGCAGCATCGGTATTGCCGCTGTAAAGCCACTTTCAACGTCATCCAACTTGGAACCTCATTTGTTCGTTTGTATAGCCAATACCACTCGCGACACTTACCCGTCAGCATCAAATGTTCGTTTTTCCAAATGCAACAGCACCGCAGCGCACCAAGTAACGGTGGGTCGCAATTTGTTGCCTTTTAGTCCAGCTCAATCGCTTCGGATTTATTACCAAAACATGTCCGGAATCAGAACTAAATCCGGTGAACTACTGCCTGGTAGCTCTCACGCCGATTATGATGTCATTGTTATTGTTGAGACATGGCTCAACTCTGACTTCTACGATGCGGAATTCTTTGACGCTGAATTGTACCATGTTTACCGAAAAGACCGTGATTCCTTAAAAACTGGCTTTAAAAGAGGTGGTGGTGTTTTGATAGCAGTTAAGCGGATATTTCAATCATCACTGTTCCTTCTTCACAACAATGAGACGCTTCTGGATCAGCTGGCGGTTTCTGTTGCTGGTGCAACAGAAAATATGTATTTTATGGTTTCTTATATTCCGCCTAATAGTGATGATAATTTATATTTGGCTCATGTTGACAATATCATTAATTTAGTTTCTTCTATCGGATTGAATTGTAACCTCTGTGTTTTAGGTGATTTCAACTTAAGTAAAATTTTATGGTCAAAATTGCCTGATAGCGTGGGGTTGTTTGCCTATAATGTTAATCATGCTTGTGAAATTAACCTGATTGATAATCTGCTAAGTCTTGGTCTATCTCAAGTGAACTACTTTAAAAATAAAATCAATAGAATCTTGGATTTAATATTTTTGTCGGATAACGTTAATTTTTCTATTGAAGAGTGTATGTTTCCATTGTGTGCCGCTAGCATTCATCATATACCACTTGCCTTAAAAATCGGATTCTACGTTTATGTCCCAAACTCTCCTATCAATAATTGTCTTAAGCTTAACTTTAGTAAAGTTAACTTTGAATATTTGAATCAGTGCCTTTTAAATGTTGGTTGTCATGATTTATTTTCTAATAAAGATATAACACAGTGTTACAACATTTTTAAGGATAACGTTCTGGATACCTGTAAACGCGAAATCCCATCTCTGCCCCCTAGAATTTACAAGTTGCCGTGGTATACTAAGGGATTAAAAAAATTGAAAAATCTGCGTAACAAATTCTGGAATTTGTTTAAGTGCTTCGGTAACTCGGAATTTGAAGCTAAATATTTATTCTATTCGAGGGAGTTTTCGTTTTTAAATAAATTCCTATATAAACAGCATATTATTAATTATGAGAGTTCTATTATATCTAACCCTAAGTGTTTTTGGAAGTTCATTCAATCTAAGAAATCGGGCTCTTTCATTCCCTCCACCATGTTCTTAAAGGATGTAGTGTCCAGTGTATCATGCACAGTTGACCTCTTCAAGTACGAAGTTTCAGTTTTAGATAAAATTGATTCAATATTAAACATCGGTTCTTTGATTATATCTGAGTTAGATGTTGTAAATGCTTTGCTTGCATGTAAGAATTCCTATAAATCTGATCTGGATGGTTTGTCTCCTTTTCTGTTGAAGAATTGTGCAGATGCGTTATATAAACCTCTTTGTCTAATTTTCAATAAATCTCTTATGGATGGCAGCTTTATTGATCAATGGAAAGTTTCAACTATTACCCCCATTTTCAAGGGTGGGGGCAAGAATGATATTTCCAACTATAGACCTGTTTCCAAACTATCTAATATCTCCAAGGTATTTGAAACTATAGTTAATTCTAAGTTATTTTTTCTGGTGAAAAGAATAATCTGTCCTAATCAGCATGGTTTTGTTTCTGGTAGGTCAACTGTTACTAATCTTGTGACTTTCTCTAATTACTGTATATCAGCCTTTGAGACTAGATTACAGATTGATTGCGTCTATGCTGATTTTAGTAAGGCGTTTGACAAAGTGTGTCATAGTTCTCTTGTAGCTATGCCCTCTAAAATGGGCTTCCATTCGAGCTTTTTAAGTTGGATTAAATCCTACTTAACAAATAGGCAATGTTTTGTTTCCGTGAACGGAGTTAATTCTAGTCCTTATCAAGCATCCTCCGAGGTCCCGCAAGGCAGTGTTTTAGGACCCTTTATTTTATTCATCAATGACTTGTCCAGCTGCTTCATGTACTCTTCGTATCTCACTTATGCCGATGATTTGAAGATATTCATGAAAATTGAAAATGCATCTGATATTTTAAAACTCCAATCTGATCTAAATAGGGTTCAGGTCTGGAGTGCTTTAAATCGTCTGCCTCTCAATATCTCGAAGTGCTTTCATATTACTTACTCTAAATCTTTGAATCCTATATTAACTGGCCTCTCCCTAGGTAGTATACCATTAATGAAAATATCTGAAGTCCTTGACCTTGGAGTTTTGTTTGACTGCAAGTTCACATTCATCCAACACCTTTCCTATATAATCCCTAAAGCCTACTCCCGTCTTGCGTTTATACGTAGGAACAGTTTGGAGTTTCATGATCCACTAACTTTGAAATCGTTATTTATTTCCCATGTTAGATCTTTAATTGAATATGCTGCAATAATCTGGAATCCTTATAATGAGCTACATAATGCTCGCCTTGAAAGAATACAAAAAAAGTTTTCCAAGTTTACTCTCCGACTGATTAATTTCAGTGAACTTCCTTCTTATAATTCTCGATGTTTGCTTCTTGGCCTAAAAACACTTGTAACTAGAAGGAACTTGTTATCCTTGATGTTTGTTTTCGATATTGCATCTGGTTCTATTGATTGCTCTCTTTTGCTAACCAAACTTTTGTTTTTTGTTCCACCACGACAATCACGTGTTAAATATATGTTTTATCCTAAGCTCTCACGGACCAATTATGGTCAACATGAGCCCTTAACAAGAGCTATGTTAGAATTAAATAAGCTATGTTCTGATAATGTTCTAAATATTGATTTTTCTATGTCTATGAATAATTTCAGAAACTTTCTTCATTCTCTGTTTATTGTATAAACCTCTTTTTATTCTTCTTATGTTTTTAGTTTAAGTTTTGCTATTTTATTTTTGGCCTGAAAGGCTTACTGTCGTAGACTTAAGTAATGAATAAATAAATAAATAAATAAATAAATAAATGGAAGTCCCTTAAAATCAATGGCCATGGGCAGTTGTATTCCGCTTGCATATATTCTATTTGGTAAATAAAATCGTCGACCGTCGTATGCTTCTGATTGCCATCAAAGCTTAACCCCCACTTGTCGATTCTAATGGGAGGACAGTCACGCATGAAGTTGTTTGAATCGCGGTGATTTGGGAAATCAGATCTCATCGGTGGTCGATATGTATTGGTTTGCGCGTGAGGTTTTCGCTTGAAAACGATTCCCTCTATTATGGATATTTTGATTGTTGGACCCGACGTAGTAGGCATTTTGCGAATGAATGGTGTTTGTATTACCATTCAGAGACAGTCTCCTCATCGCATTGGAGTAGTTCACTGGATGATCAGCTGTCCACCCGCTTTGTTGATTGCTGACACCTCTTTGCCACGCACTTTGTCCTTCTGGCGGAATGTCTACCTGATTCTGTCGCAACATTTGTTGGATTTCACCTTTTAATGTGTTTACACCTTCACGAATACCTTCAGCTATTCTTTTATCTATGGATTCGTCTATAACCATTCTCAAATTGCCACATGCTGAATTGACCATGCTAGCTACATACTCATCTGGAGAATCCTCACCTGTTGCCAGGCCAGCGGCCGGATCAGCTATTGTTACGGATTTATTATTTCTTTTTGGTATCGCCCCTTGCATTTCCCTACTCGATTCTACGACTTGCTCTGTTCGTCTTTGGCTATTCCAACTATTCGTCGGTTCGTTTTGTCTATTTTCTGTTACTATTAACGTGTTTGACAAATCGCGAAAAAACTGTAGATCTGACCCTGAAGCGCCATCAGTTGGTGTCTCATTTGCCATCTTTTCTGTATTTTTGGGTGTTTCTGGTTTTACGTTATTTACTTGTGGCGATGAACGGTTTAAGTCAAAACTATTGTTCCTGTTCACTTGCCTTTTCCGATAAATGGGTGTGCGTTGCATTAAAACTTTTGGCTATTCTCACACTTACCAAATCTACCACCACCTCACAGATGACTCTTTCTAAGTTGGTACAGCCTGATTATTTAATCACCTACAATTATGTAGCTTTAAATGTGATCGTACCTGGACGTGTGACACGCCTATAAGTTTGTAGCTAGTGTAATGATCACCACGCTTCAGTAAAAAGGTATTTAAAAATTTAAGTATGTGTGAAGAAATAAATAAAATGTAAATGTAAATTGTAAGATCAACGGATAAAGAAGATGATAAAAAGAATTTATAATATGTTAATGTAGGTGCAAATTGCAAACGAAATATTATATAAATAGGAGGTGTATAATTAAAATAAATATATCTATTATAAAAAAATTATTAATGATTAAATAATACAATAATACAAAAATACTTAGATATAAATTATAACAACAAAGAATATAAATCTGTAATGCAACCTTGGCACTTTGAACGCTATTTTGCGCTTATGTTTAACAAAAAAAACGATTAACATAAATTCTTATCACTCATAGACTTTGTATAGCTGCGTATTTCTATTTGTGTTTCCTTTTTAGGTACTTTTATAACGTTTGGGGTTTGGCGAGCGGAGGATGGTGTTTACACGAGAAATCTTTCGAGTTTCAAGCTTCCATGGGTAATCTTCACACTTCAGTTTCTAAATATTTGGTTTAATCAATTTCTTCTAGTTACAGGTTTTGCTCTTGTTTGTTTGTGATGTTTTCTGTTTACGCGGTGCAACCAGTCAATGATTAATTCACCCTTCTGGGTCACCCGGAAATTTTTTTGCAACCTGATGCTTCTAGATTGGATTAATCATATCTATCTAGGTCATCAGTTGAAGTATTTACTGCGAAACAGCGTCCATAAACAATCATCAATTGCATAAAAAAAATATTTTTTTAGTTTCTGTTGCGTTTGTTCGTCCGCAATGTTTCCTTCTTCTGGTACGATTCAGATTTGTCTTGCATTGCCATTCTAAGCTACCAATTTTGAGAAACCTTGCGGAGGAACAAACCATAAGTCTAATTTGGGTTATGTATTATTAATCTGAATTTAAATTCGTGCCTGCGGTTGTTCATTCGCGACATCTGCCTTACCCGTGCTATTGGATCTAACACAACATGCGGTTACTTCAAGTCAACATGATCGGGAAACACCGTGCAGGAAGAACAGCGACGTCCTTTTCTTTATTGTGATGTCATAGTTGTTCGTACAACATATTATAGTTAATACCACTTTTGTATCATGGCTTCTGCTCGCGGTTGTTTGTCGGCAACATTTCCTTTGCATGTGCAATTGGACGTAGCTTCTGTTCGCCTGTGCAAGCCATCATGCTTGGGAAACTTTGCCAAAAAAAAACCGCAAAGCTGCTTTTCAGTTGGGCGCCATTATTGTTACCTTTACCTCTGATGTTCTGTCCTCGAGCCGAAATTCTCCGACTAGCTCATTCTCGTTTCGGGCGTGTTCCTTGACCCCTTCGGCCGAGGCGAGGAGATAACAATAAAAAAAATCTTAATCCTCCTACTTCATCTTACCCATGCTCTGCTTTTCTCACCACCATCCCCTCCTTCTTCCCAAACCCTCAAACTCAAATTTTAGGTTTCCATATTGAATAATTATATTTACTTATATTTAACGGACATTTAAAGCGAACATTCAACTTATTATACCAACGGTCTTATTATATCAACGGTATATATATATGAGTTTAAATTAAAACTGGTAAATAAATAAAGGAAAAGGAAATTGAGTCAAGTTAATCGAAGCTAATGAACAATTAGTTAAGATCAGCGAGATCATTGCTAAGAACTGATGACTGGAGCGGTTGACACAAAAATATAAGGGTGAAGGTTTATATATTTTTTGAAACTGAGAAAAGAAAAAGTGTTATTGTACGCTAAACAGACTACCAGCACATAAGGAAAAGGATTTTACAGGAAACGAATAGTGGAAAGACGAGGTAAAGTAAAGAAAATTTTGTTTTAAATTTAACGTAGTATATAAAAATTTAAAGCTTGACAAAGAAATTTAAATTGGTGAACGTAGAAGTAGGAATTTGAGAAAGGTAGTGCGGTTTTGCTAATTAGAATATTTTTCCCAGGCCAGACAGGGGGAAAATCATAGAAAAAGCGAAAATAACCTGCACCCGAAAGAGGCGCGGCGAAGAAAAGGACGTAGAGGTCATCGAAAATAGCATGGTGCTGGGAACCGCGCCAGAAAGATAAGTTGAGAAAAACTACAAAAAGAAATTTTACTTGAAAATCGTCAAATAAAAGTCCGCTAGAAAATAACGGCCGTCTTTCCGCTATATATATGTACATATATGCAATAATCGTTTTATACATAAACACTCATACATATACGTGGTACATAAAGTCATATAAAGCCGTCACACCGTTTTAAATCTGCCGCATATTAGAAAAGAAAAAGTAAAAAGAAAAAGCTAAAATTTCCCACGCAACTTCGATTCGCTGTACATATGTGCGCTATAGGTAGTGGTATACCTATATGTACATATATACATGTATATAAGTATACATAAATGCAGTTGACCTCCAGCGTGAACTCCAGTGAAAGAAAAGAACAAGACATTTTTTTACTATCTTTAAACAACATACAACAACCAAAAATTTTGTACGAATTTGCACTCGATGAGAATTTGCATTCAATGTCCGTCCAGCTAACCTGAGAAAATAAAGAAAAGAGCAATTGTTTCATTTAAGTATTGTAAGATTTTTTAAAACTAAATATATATAGATTGTAGAGTGTTAAGTGTTAATTATATATACATGTATGTATACATACATACATATACATGGATGTATGTGTGTTCTTATAACCGAGTTACGTACTCTAGATTATGTTTAAAGGATTTTTTGTGTATAAAAAAAAAACAAAAGGCGAAACCGGTGGGTAGATACACGATCCCCATTTTTTTTTTTTAAAACGTGATGTTTTTAAAAATTCGCATAGCGTATCCCGGTGAGCTCCTCGGGAAAGGAAAGGAAATTTTTTTCGTAAAGGAAAAAAATGCCAAATCGGAAGTAATAGTAACATAAAACAAATATTCGTAAAGATATATTGCGGTTGCGTCTGCATATAAATCGTATCTAAGTGTCGTGTATAATCTATACTAGAATTAATAAAATTAGAAAATTTTGTTAAAACTTAAAATGTATTTGGATTACAATTGAAGAAAAAAAAGACAAGCCAATAGACATACATGCAAATAAAAACTCAAATTAAGCCAACAAAAACATGAATTCTTTGAAACACTAGATTTTTTTTATTGGACGGTGGAATAGCGGGACGGAGGAGGGGAAGCGAAGGTAAAATGTAGTCAAGAAAAGATAGTCACCTCGACGCATGGTTGAATTGGTTAGGCGGTTAGTTTCAGAAACAGAAAAGGAAAAAAAGATTGTTTTGTTGACAACAAGAGGATTTATTGTTACAACCCGCAGTCGAATGAAATGGGTTGAGAACCACGCCCACAAACCCAGAGATGAGCTAGCCACGGCAAGCTCTAGTGTTACTAGAAGCGGTGATGTAACACTTTTAAGTAGTTAATTTAAAACAAGAACTTCACCTCAAAAATACAAATCCCCATGTTTATACCCCACACCTTAAGGTTATTCACTTTGTCACGAAATGTGTAACGCATAGAAATAGAGACGATATGCATACAAAAGTATATAAAGGGTTTTCCAATAAGAGGTGTAATTTTGAATAGCCCGCTATTTCGGTAGCTGTCACTTTTGAAGCTGTTATTTTTGACATTTAACAAGTAGAAACTACGCCATTACTAAAAATGGAACAATACACGCTGCAACAACGCATTGAAATTATTAAAATTCACTAAAAAAATGGTGAAAATTTTGCAGTCACAGTTCGCAAAACTAAAGCATTTTGGGTCGTCGTGAAGCACCTTGTCGGACCGCAATACAGAAATTGGTGGAAAAATTCGAGCTGTTGGAATTCGAGCCGTTCAAAAATGTTTCGCGCATAAAACATTAAGTGTGCTATCTAGTAATACATAATTTTAATTATTCTAATTGGTATAATGTTAATTCTTCGTGTTAATTATGTTAGGTTTAGCTACAACCACGCGGTGCGCTTTGAATTGGCGAGATAAAATCAAGCAACAACAAATTCGCATGTTTTCCTTTACAATACTTCAAAATATCTTAAATGTAAATTTCCCTATCTTAATGAAATCGCCACTTCTATGACAGGTTTTTCATTACCTGAAAAGAGACGGAGTTGAGGTACGTTGGAACAATAACGAAATCAAGAATTCCATAGATTGCCACTGTTATCTTTTTTATACCCTACACGAAGTGATAAGGGTATATTCACTTTGTGCTTCCGTTCTTAACGCATTAAAAGAGCATGACAGGTGTATAAAAGCATATACATATATATTCTTATATTATTACATATATATTCTTCTTTCTTCTCAGGAGGCGAACCTGAGTCGATTTAGCCCGTCTGTCCGTCTGTGGAAATCACGATTACAAGGGAACGAATAGAGATATCTTCATCAAATTTGGCACGAATGTCCTCTATCACCAGAAACTGGAAACTATCCAATTGGTATTGGAAATGGGAAAAATCGAACCATTGCCACTCCTATTTTTTATAGTGAATATAAATTCATCCGTGCTTATAGCTCAATTTATCAGCAAATGGAAAAAATCGGACTAGCGATAATAATTTAAGGGATAATGGTGGTCCGTTAAATTATTAGAAGAATATGTATAAATTTAACCTATGTAGGATGTAGGATGTATGAACTTCGGTCAGGCCGAAGTTAACACTCTTTCTGGTTGTTCTTCTTTATGTTATCTAGTTTATATTCATTCCTTCTAGAGTTACATTCTTTCCATGAAATACAGTTCGAACAAATCAGTTCACTAGTGTGATTCCGATAAAACACATAGGTTTGCAAAAAAAAATTGGAAACATTTAAAAACATTTTAAAAGCTATTAATGGAACTTCAACCATCCTCTACTATTGCTGATATGGACGATGAGTCAATTTTGCGGAATCGGTAAATAGATGTTTTATAGTACAATTTCATGTGTTAGATCCATACTTGGTGCACTACAAACGACCATGCTTTATGTAACTGTAGCCTTGTAAATAACCTCCCATTTGTTTCAGGACAAATTTCGAAAAAACCAGAAAGAATGCTAAGCTCTTGAGTTGATCAGGAATTCATATATGTATGTACTGTACCATCATTAGAGTAGCCAGGTAGGGGCCAGAGTGAGCATGTCCCCGGCGCCTACATATCGCTTGTAGCTATTAGTTTTAAAGGACGTTTTTGTGGATGAAGATCAGTCATTAACTACGCAGTTAAATGTCCAAATGTATGCTAAAAAATGAAAGAAGTAAAACAGTGGCCTTATAATATTTTCCAAATTTTTTTAGTTATTAAAGTTTAATTATACTCAAAGCTTTAAAAACTTTACATCGCATGCAAAGTTTGTCATTAGCAACGTTTGTGGTGTCCTTAAAGCTTTTTCTTTGCCCACGTGACGTATATGCTTAAAACGAAATTATTTTTCTACATCAATCAGCGTAATCTTATGTTATTATAATTTATTATAATAAATTAAGCGTTGAAATATATGAAGCATTTTGCTAAGAAATTTTTAAAAATGCCAAGATTCAGTACAACCTTTTATGAAAATCGCAGTAAAACTTCGCTGTGCTTGTGTCTGGAAAGAGTATGTATGTATATAGAATGAGAAATAGTCGAAATATTTGCTGACCTGTTTGCAAGCATTATTAGCAATCGAAGCAATCGAAGCAATCGTGAGAATTACAAAATTTTAATGTGTAACACGACGCGCAAATATGCAGCGCCTCCTGGGAAAGGATAAGTCAATTGTCGAACTTAACATCCTTCCTCGATGTTGAGCGAAGATCAACTGATCTAATCACCCCCATCCATGACGAATAAGAAGTTGGGCTGACTTTGAGAACGGCCTGGCAAGGGATTATGTGAGCTTTCCGTAACCTTACGTTTCCAACATTTATAGATTATGTAAACAAGAATTATTATAATAGATATGAATAAAGCTGTAAATGAAACAGCATAATGACGGGTCATGAACTTTAGCGTTTGGTTGGTTTATTCAGATATTGCTTCATGCAATGCAGTGAGCTCAGCGATGTTGGCGGTAAATATAGTGGAGTTATTTATTTACTTGCTAGTGGAAATGTCATCATAAAGGTGCGTGGATTGTACTGATGTTGTGAGAAATTTGTTTCTTCCTGTCCCTGGTTGCTGATGATTTGGTGTTTCATAGAACATTTCGAGTCTAAACCTGAGTAGGTTTAGTAGAACATTTCGGAGTAAACCTGATTCTAATGTAGTAATTGCAAAGATCTTGGTTCTACATTCTGAGTTCATACGAATGGATTTAATTGTGGAGTGTTGTCAACAATGATCCATTTGCAATTGGGGTTTGATTCATTATTAAATGACTGAATATCACAAGCGCAAATCCCAGATCCACTGCTGTAAATGACTTGCGCAGTTGGACACAAAAATCTGTCATTTGGTAGAGCTTTCTTTTTCTATGTCTGTTGTGAAGACATATTTATGCAATCAAAAAATCAAATCAAATCGAAGAAGAGTTGTAAATATATTGCTCTGCACAGTGGCCCGTGCATTTCGCCTTTTTAAACAAACAAAACTTTTCCCATTCCTTATTGAACATTTTGATCAGTACATTCATAAAACAGCGGGGTGCGATGCAACCTGTTTGAAGTCTGTACGTCGACTGACTACGCTTAATAGGAACTATCGCTCATGTCGATGTCAAAAAAAGACAGATTTCACATGTGAATAGCCGAGAGAAAAATTTTACACGCGAATTCTCTCTCAGCTTGGGTGCCAATATTGGAACCCGCGAAGAAAATTTGTTTTGTACGAGATGCGTCTTCTGTATACTATTTATTCTGTTATATTACTAATTGGCTGCTAATGAATCAAATGGACATAAATATGAGGGAACTGAACCCATTTTTAATACTTTTGCAGACAAGGGTGGACACAGTGTTGTCTTAAAGAAATTAGTATATTTTGTATCCAGAAATCCATATCGTAAAGCGTCTCTGCTGAATAATTTTTATTTTCAATCATTGAGTTAGATGCCATCAAAACTGAATTGTTGTCAACTAACTGCTGTTGGTATCTTTCTAGCAACTGCGCTTTCAGATAGTATGCAGATGGATGAGAAACAGCATCCTGGCAGTATTTTTTCTAGAAATAGTCATGTTCCTTTTCTACATCGTGCAATTGTATGATTATGTCGGGCTGCGCGTAGAATGTTTTCCATAATACATCCAATCGTTGCAACCGTTCGTCAGCGTATTGTTCGGTCTTCGAGTCCTTTTTTTAGAAGAGTCCGAATGGCTGACCCGATTTCATGTTGTTTGATGGTTGGTTCCTTCATGTTAGTGCTATCTTGCATACTTGTTTGTGATTACGGAATGCGAGGATTATGAATGTCTTGTTCCAGTTGTCGCTAGTGCTCAATAGGGATTTCAAGTCCTGTCACGGTCGCCAATGTCTATGGGTGCGTTTGGTCTTTGGTGGAATTCCGGCACTTGAACCAGAATTACTGCAATAGTCTGTGATTTTGGCACCAAAATCACGAATAATAAAAAATAGGTCTAGAACTTTAACTAGAACCAGTTTAGAAATAATTACTAAACACTTCCTAAATGCTAAATTATTACTTTTTTATTTTAATTCTCTAAATTTTAATTCTAATACTTATGAATAAATTCAAATATATATGTATATTATAGAATGAGAAATAGCGGAAATTTTTGTTGACCTGCTTGCAGGCAATATGAATTACGAAGCAGTTGTGAGTATTAGAAAGTTTGAATTTTTAACAAAAGTCGCAAATATGCAGCGCCTCCTGGGAAATAATAACTTCAATGTCGAACTTAACAATAGCGAAACGTTTTTCCTCTTGCTTAACACTTTCCCGACACATCTAACAACCACCATATGAATTAGTTAAGATACATACACATGATCAACGGCCATATTTCTGTATCACAAATACATAAGCCTACATTTCGTACATTTTAAAGCACTTACAATACTTATACAATACTTACTTACAATACTTATCGCCATTTAGTGGACGAGAGTATTGATATAAACCTATAGGTCTAAAATAGGTCTTAAAAACCACCACAGACAACACCCCTCAAACCATATAAAGTAATACCAAAGGCAGCAATGACACTAGCAAATTCCCGAACCTACACGTACAGTCCAAATATACAGTCTCTTTCACATTCGAGTATTTGTCTGCAACAGAACTCCAGGCAGTGCAGGCGCTCGCTACGCTGGCCCAGAATCGGCCTATACCCAGTACTCGCCGAGATCCTTAAAATGACCCAAATAAAACACGACTTCAATTGGCACCCGAGAGGGATCCTATTAAAAAAGAGACTATTAACAATAATATAAAAACGAAGGCCAAAATTCAAGTAGAACCGCTATCAACACCTAGGGTGAGATAATTGTACGCAGAACGTGGATATACACCACGGTGTAAGTTGAAGAAAAAGGAGGAGCTAGTAAATATTTACAAGAGTTCGGATTAGAAATTACCGCAATCGTCGAAGAACTCCGTAAAAGTTTTGCACCCTTCGCTAGCGGAGACAGCGTTGAAACCAACCAAAGCGCATAGGCATTGAAAGCAATACACATCCGCAGCCCGTCGCCAGCCGCATTATCTATTGTGGTCACTCAGCCAAGCACATCTAAGGCTCCCCGATATTACACTGACGCCGACAAAAAAAAACCTAAATGGAGCGTGATCTTCGACGATCGAACCGAACCGTTACAATTCGTAGAACAAATAGAGGATTCGGCTTAGGTCTGGGGTGTTGGCAGAGTCAACCTGGAATCATATCACAACTCCTACGGGACAAGAGACTTCAAAGGTACTGTAACAACCGCAAGCTCTGGCCGCATTGGAAACCTTTTAAGACTTCCTGAAATACTTCCTTCCCTCGCTTTATGACGAGGAGTGACAGCACTTAGAGGGCCAAACTGAAAAATGTAAGGATTCGTTTCGTTATGTGTACGCTATTGCTCTTGTGTATAGGAGCGGAGTGCGGTCAGTGGATACACTACAACTGCTTTATGTACCAGCGAAATACGAAAAATTCTTTTCAGGCGTTGCAAACGTTACAGTTAATCAGTATCACTGAAGCAACGATATTAACCAAAGAATCCGGGCAAAAATCATCAACAAGCAGACAGGCGAAATGATTGAAATGTGGTGCATAGAGCCGTCACGAAGACTCTACTGTTCACCTATTGTGATAGCTAATAAAAAGAAGTAGAATAGTATTTTTAGGTCAATTAGGTCAATATTTTTAGGCCTCAATCTTTACGAGATATCGGTCCTCTAAAATCTAAAATTTTCGACATTTGAACGCACACAACTCCTAAAAAAAGGCACGCCCAAAAAAATGGCGGTTTTGGTGGTTACATTCTAGGGGATAGGACGGTGATATAAATGGGCACAGCTCTCTCCCTAAAGCCAATTTATACCCTAATATGTATAGATCTGACCTATGATCTATACATATTATGCAAGCCATACACGTTACAACCGTTGGTACAACATGGTTAGCAATCAAGTTGTGTGTTTTGTCCACAAACGATACAACCTCTTTGTACAACTTCATTTTGCAAACAATTCATTTTGAGTAAAGATGACGTCTGATGTTATAAAATATATGTTAATAAAATGTTAATAATATGTTAATAATATGTTATGTTAATAAAATCACGCATTTCAGCTGAGTCTTCCATTTTTGTGTTGTTTACTCGGCAATTAAACTCCCGAATCTTGCCCACACACGTGCTTCTCCCGCAAAGTCAAAATGAGAATGAAGTACCAAATCGCATGGCCAGCCCATAAACGTTACAACCGACTTGTACAACTTGCCAAAAAATCAAAAAATTTTGATATTTCGTACAACCGAAACACAACTTCATACAACAAGCTCACAAACGTTACAATCTTGTATACAACCTGCTCAAGTTGTACCAACGGTTGTAACGTGTATGGCCTGCTTTAAGCGTGCATAAGATGCTGACTGTTTGATTTCAAAAAGTGGAACAACTTGCGATCTACATCGTCATAACTTTTGCAGCAACAATGATGGATACTTCATGATCATCAACGAATCACCACAAACACATACATACAGAATTCGAAGCACAACTTGTTCTTATCTATTGTCTGTTAGATGATCCCGTGCTGCGTACTCTGCGGCCACGGCTTGACTACTTGGCTCAGCTAGCTCTCTTTGCAGGATACCTGAATACGAATTAATAAAAATTATTAAGCGCAACCTTAGGGAAAATCTAATGCGAATAGTCTATCCCATACCGGTATATATAGAGCAACTTCGGAAAGAGTGCCACGATGCAGAACGGTGGGTTTTGCTTCGGGACACCCGCGCCTTTCAACAACCACATTTCACGCGCAGAGTAAGCGAAATAGAATCGACGCAGGTGCCATCGATTTTAGGTCCGAGCGATAGTGAGCACTGGGTAGTGGAAGAAATCGAATCCCGAGTTCCAGAAAAGGCATCGGAAGAAACAGAACAATCGGCTGTAGATGGACCGACGTGTTGGAATTGTCGTCGGAAAGGCCACGTCTTTATGGAATGTGTTTCACAGCAAAGAAACATTTTCTGCTATAAATGTGGTTTGGCAGACGTGATTACACCGAGATGTCCAAAATGTAGTACGGGAAATGTAAAGAGGATCATGGCAGATGCGGGAAAACCATGCTCCAGCCAGACGCCCGCAATAAAGAAGTAGATAATTCAGAAGTGTTAGATCAATGAATTCAGTCTAATCAAATATCTGAAAAAATTAGTAAAATTAGTATTTTAAAACGAATAGAAAATTGTAATGAAAAAAGTAAATATGTAAATCCTTTAAAACCAATGCAAGAGAAGATTTACGATTATTATGAAACAAGAAAACGCATTTTTGGTCACGATTGTGCAAACAATTCCATTTCAAAGGAAGTTAAGAAAGCTACAGAAAGGTACTTGAAACGTAAAACTATTCGTAAGGCAGTGGTTGAAGCGGTAGAAACCATAGATAAAGAAGATCCTAGACCGTATGCTGAAGCGAAGTTAAAGACAAGTTCTTAAGAGGTCTGTTGGACTCTGGTGCATCGGTTAGCGTTTTAGGAAAAGGATCGAGGAAATTAGTAGAACAATGTGGTTTCTCAGTAAAACCATATTTTTCAGCAATAAGAACCGCTGCTGGACGCAAACACCTTGTGCTAGGTAGTGTGAACATCGAAGTTCAGTACAAGGGACAGACAAACAGAATTTTATTTTATATAAGTCCATATTTAGAGCAACAGATGTATCTCGGAGTAGATTTTTTAAAAGCTTTTGGTTTAGCAAGGGATATGTTTGAAAAAAACGAGATTCAGCTAGTAAATTCAGTGGTAAGCAACAAAACAGCAAATTCAAATGTAGAATCTCACAGTTTAAAGCCCGAACAGCAACAAAGGTTAGAGGCAGTTAAACAGAAATTTTGTAGTTTCGAAAAACATGGTTTAGGTCGTACACACCTAGAAAAGCATACAAATAAGCTGATAAATGGCGAAGAACCATTCAAGGATCGTCACTACCCAATTCAAAAAATTGTGTATGACGAGGTCGATGAAATGCTGCGATTAGGAGTAATAGAGGAAAGCAATATTCCGTGGAATAATAGGACGACGATTGCACGAAAATCGGGTGAAAACAGATTTTGTTTAGACGCACGAAAATTAAACGAGCGAATAGTCAAGGACACTTACCCATTGCAGAATATCGATGGCATAGTGAGTAATATAGATTATACGTATTATATCAGCAGCGTTGATATCAAGAAAGCCTTCTGGCAGATTGAGCTCGACGCTGACAGTAGGCAGTACACTGCATTTACCGTGCCAGGTCGGCCCCATTACCGATTTAAAGTGATACCATTTGGTTTATGCAATGCAGCTCAAAGACTGTGTTGTTTAATGGATAAGGTGATCCCGCAACGCCTTACAACAAATGTATTTATGTATTTGGATGACCTCCTAATAATAGTTCCGGACTTCGAAACGCACTTAAGAATTCTAAATGAAGTAGCTTTGCTTAAAAGAAGCAAATTTGACAATAGGCCTAGAGAAATCCAACTTTGGTTTAAAGAACTGCCGTATCTTGGTTTTATAGTAGGTGGTGGGTCGCTAAGAACTGATCCAGAGAAGGTAATTGCTATACAGAATATTTCTATTCCACGGTCTCCTAGAGAAGTTCGAAGGTACTGCAGGGTGGTACCGCCGTTTTATTAGGGATTTTGCCGCTATCTCCGCGCCGCTGAGCGATACACTGAAAGAAAAGGGGGTACCGCGGGGAATGGGGAGTGAATGGGTTACCGACCGTGAAGAGAGGCTACCATAGTTTATAGGGAGCTCCTAAGGACTAGTTGCACCTCGAAGTGCACTAGTAGTGTACTCTAATCGAGAGTAGCGCCTCAAAGTTAGGCTTATAGGTGGCCTTTTGTTGGTAACGACATCTAGAGGAAAGAACAAAATTTAAGTTATTGTAAAAAGAAGTAAAATTGTATTAGAAATATTCGAATAATATAGACTTATCTTGTTGTTACCACCCTTGAAAACTCCACCCTGCAAAGAGAGCTAGCTGGGCCAAGTAGTCAAGCCGTGGTCGCAGAGTACACAACAGGGGTTCATGTAACATGTCTTCTCATTTTGTCTTGTTATCAATAGCATTGACATTCCAAAGGTTTGGGCCCAAGATTGAATAGCGCAGCTTGATATTAGCTGCTTACTTCGTGATCGATCAGTGGTTGCATAGAGGAGCTCGCGGTCGTGAAGGTAGTTCTGGATAATCTTCCATAAGTACCGGCGTATCTTGCATCTCCTCTCTAAAGTGTTTATGGTGTTTGCCCAATTGACACTGTTGAATACGTTGCTGACGTCTGTAGCGACCTGTAGTGTAGTGTAGTGTAGCCAACAGAACCAGACGCCTGAAGAAATGGTTTCCGCTTTGCGTTGCTTCTACGCTTCTTACAACATCTTTTATGGCATCTAATGTTGATCTGCCTGGCCTAGAACCATTGTCTGTCTGATAGTCCCCCAGACTCTTCTATCGCGGAGATTAGCCTTGACTATTGGCGCGGAGTACTAGCGGCTATTTTCAGCTCTTCCTCGATGAACAATTGCGGGGTTTCGTTAGCGCGTGGGTCTTGCCTGTATGCGGGAGTTTCATGTGTAGGAAAGAGTGTGTTAACTATTCTCCATTTTTTCGCTGTCAAGTATAGGCGTCGGTTGCCTTGCCCCTAGCTTCTTCATCATGATTTAGTACCCCATGGGTTCTTATTTATGTCGTTTCGAAGCTCTTCCCACTTACTCATTTTGCTGCTCACAATAGCATTTTTAAGGTCTTTCTTAGCGGCTTTGTATGCTCCGGCTTCGATTGTGGCTGGTCCTCTGCTTCTTGCTCTGGTAAATCTGCGTCTTTTGTGTAGGCAGATTCTTTTGAGATCTGTTATTTCTCGTGTCCACCAGTACTAAGGGTGGACCCCAAAACCCCCAAAGCTTTCTTTTTTTGGGTTTGCCCCAATTTTGGCATACCTGCGTTACATGCCTTGTTAATCTTTAATAATATGTCTTAATCTTAATACATATGTTCATCAAGAGAGGCTAATAGTAAGACGGTGTCAAGTCTTGATACATTCCACTTGCGGGTAATTTCTTTAGGTGTTCTGGTAGCCGGTTAAATATTATACAATATGTAATGTTGATCGCTGCCAGTGTAATCTTCCATTACGCTCCAGTGTGTGAAAGTTTTGCCGGTTTGCTATCGGACACGAAAGTTATGTCTGGTATGGTGCCCCGCATCCGGGTCTTCTGAAAGTTGGAGTGGTATCTGTATTTGCAATCACAAGCCCTAGTCTAACTGACATGCACTCTCCTGCCGCGTGAATCGGTTGTAGCCATATTCCATTCTGAGGCTCTCGAGTTAAAGTACCTGCGATAACTAGTCCTCCTCTGATTTCCGAAGGTGTATCTTCGATAGTGTCTACCTTCTGCTGGAATTTCTTTATGTTGCCGCTAGGGGTCAAGTAACAGTTCAACAGTAAGAGGCGATGACCTTTAATCCATAAGAAATCGTTTTCAGATCCCCAGTTAATCAGGAAAAGAATACGGGATGGGGGTAGCCAAATAGCTGCCGTGCCGGTCTCGTCTTCTACCCAGGTTCCGCTGTTTATTTTTCTATACTGCTCGCTTATTAGCACTGCGTCCGCTTCTTTTTCCAATACCATCTGCGTCATAAGGGATTCTATTGTACTGCTCCTGTGCATGTTTGCCTCTCATTTGGTGTTTATGATCCTATTTATGAGCGCACCTACCGGATCTTGGAAGATGTTCGAGGTATGGCCTGCCTCCATGCATAAACAGCATTTCGGGGTCTTGGTGCAGTCCCTCAGGTTATGTCCCGGTTCTCCGCAGCGAATGCAGAGTCCACTTTCCTTACTATCTGGGCCTTTGCAAGAGTATTGTTGGTGTCCAACTCCAAAGCACCTATATCATCTTTTTATTACAGTGTATCGTCGCAATTTCACTCTTATCCAGCCAATTTTTATGCTTCCTACTTTTAGAAGTGTTTCCGCGATAGCGTGTGGTAGGGTTATGGATGCCCGGAACTGTTCTCTAATGTTTGGTTTTGTAATGGAGACCATAACCTGCTCACCTTCGTCAGGGAGAAGCTTTCTCACCGCTTGAACCACATCGCTATCGATAGTTAGCGCATCAAGATCGCGAATTTTGACTGTAGCCGTGGGATTTACGCTGGTCACATCGGCAGACTCTTTTAAAGTTTCCCTCAGCTTGTCGTAAAGCGCGGGTTTAACTTGTTCGCCCTTGTCGAGCTTCATTAGCAGGGCCCCTGTTTTAGTTTTGCGATTGCTTGTAGTAGTGATGTTTTATTAGTATTACAATACTTTACAATACACTTATACAATATACATTTATAAAATATTAAATTTAAAAGAATATAAAATATAAAAAATTTTAAACAGATTTAACATTTTAAATATCTCACACATAGTGTTTTAAAGACATACAGGTTTCTCTCGGATTTCATATTGCTTGGTAGTTTATTAAATAATTGAAGACCCTTATAAAAAATGGAATTTCTCGCTGCTGCTGTGCTTTGATACTTTATCCTGAAGTCTCTTGCATTTCTTAGTTGGTATGGTTGTTCATCACCTACAAAATTAACTTTTCCTACTAGATATGTTGGTGCTTCTCCGTTTTTAATTTTATGTATAAACATTTGAGTATTTAACTGTAGTCTTTGGTTAACATCTAGCCATTTTAAGGTATCTAACATTGTTTTAACATTCGTATACCTGTTACATTTAAGTATGCATCTCATTGCTTTATTTTGAAGCTTTTGCAATCTTCCCATTTGGCCCATATTGCAACATGTATACAGCATGGAAGAACAATATTCCAAATGCGGCTTTATCATCACATTATAGATTTTTTTTGCTGTCATATTGTTAATTTTACTTCGTATTCTTTTAAAAAATTCAATTTTTTCCCCAATTTTTTTACATATTGTATATACTCAACGTGTTCTTTCAATTTTAGCTCTTTGTCTATTATTATCCCAAGATACTTAATTTTATCTACCTCCTCTATGACTTGTCCATTTATTTTAATGTTTTCTTCACCGTTCATATTAATTTTCATTAATTTTGTTTTTTGTTCATTCAGCTTAAGTTTGTTCATTTTTAACCACACATTAACTTTTTCAATGTCTTGTACTAGTTTCTCTACATTCCTTTTCATTTCTACCTACAGAATATAATAAAGTATCATCTGCGTACAATATTATTTTACAATTTTCTATAACTGACCACATATCATTAATATAAATAATAAATAATAGTGCGCCCAAGATTGACCCTTGCGGGACGCCATTTTCCACTTCTAAAAATTCAGATTTTTCATCATTCACCTTTGTCCTCTGCGTCCTTTGTGATAGATACGATTCAAACCATCTAAGTTCGGTACCTTCAACACCATACATGTAGAGCTTTTCTAGTAATAATTGCCTATCAATTGTCTCAAATGCTCTTTTAAAATCAAGGAATAGCGCCATTATTTTTATCTGATTTTCCACACTTTTCCAATCGCTAATAACATAGTTAACAACAGTTTCGCATGAGTATTTTTTCCGAAATCCAGATTGATATTTTACAAAATGGTTATTATTTTCCATATGTTGTTCTAGCTGTTGTTTGACAACGTTCTCTAAAATTTTTTCCATAGTCTTTAAGGAGTTGATTGGTCTAAATTCTTCGCATTTTTTTGTTTTTGATACCTTTTCTACAGGCGTTATCATCGAGTCTTTCCGCGATCGTGGAAACTCTCCGTTCTCTAATGACATATTAATTATTTTCAAGATCGTTTGCCCGAGTACATCCCAATTATCCCATATCATCTTTGTGTTAATTCTTTCAAAGTCTGATTTATTCTTTAAGTGTCTAATGATTAGTTTTAATTAATTATTCGTCACTTGTTTAAATTTAAATAAATTGGTCTTTTTTACTATGTAGTTAACATAGCTTATATTTTCAATAGAGTCTGTGATAGTTTTAACACTGTTGATAAAATATTCATTGAATTTAGTTGCTATTTCATAGTCTCTCGTGTATAGAACTCCGTTAAAGTTTATGTTCTCGATTTTTCTTCTGTCTTTTATATATATAATTGCTTTAGTACCAAATTTTTTATTGCAGCCCACATTTGTTTCTGCGTATTGGCTCGTTCAATTTTATTATTAATGAAATTATTTTTGGCGTTAATTATACTGACTTTGTACACATTTCTAATTTGTTTGTATTTATTCCAACTTTCATGCGTTTTTAACACCCGAGCTTTAATTTTTTGATGTTTTAATGATTTCAAATTTCCCTTGAACCACTGACTCGAATTGTTGTCATTATGTATTACTATTCTACTTGTAAAGTGATTTATTGTATTTTTTAACACATTTTCAAAGTTCATTGCATTATAATGAATATCTTTACTTGGGATATATAGTGTGTCTGAACCTTGAATTTTGTTTAAGAAACTTTCTTTATTGTATTTAAAAACTTTAGTTTCACGATTGTTTGCATTATACTTGTAATTTTTACGGTTATTTCCATATTAACGATTTCATGATCAGATATTTTGTTGTTTAGATTAATATTCACTTTCAGATCATACATATTTGTTATCACGTAGTCAATTAAAGTCTTCGTATATTTGGTAACTCTAGTGTAATCTTTAACTATTTGCATTAGATAATTGTCATTCATTATACGTTCAATTTCTCGTTTGTATATGTCATTTTTTAACCAATCAATATTAAAGTCGCCTGCAACAATGATATCGACTTTTCTATTGTGTTAATTATTTGCCAATTATCTTTTATATATATAATTACACCTCCCGTTCTTGTTGAGTTTGAATTACATGTTACATGGTTATAGTTTTTAAGTTCAATTTCTCTTTCATGAGTATCATCGGTCATGTGTGTTTCAGTTAAAATCAGAAGATCTACACTGAGAAAAAAAAAAATCTTTAATACAACAACTTCAGACCGTTAAAAAAATGTCACGTAAAATTATTTGCGACAAGTGTAACATTGTTCAACTGAGAATTTAAACTTGATCCAAATAGAATTTTGCCTTTAAAAACAAAAGCGTCACCCTCGACACCACAACGACCAAGTTGTTGTAAAATATTAAATTCAAAAGTATTTACCCTAAGCGAAAAATTGTTAACAGAACAATTTTACTCTTAGATTATGCTATTTTAATGTGACACTGTTGCCATAAAAGTAAATTCTTCTGTCAAAAGCACAAAATTATTGATTTCTAAGGGAACTAACGGTACTCTCCAAGATGGACGTTGTCAAAATAATGTTTTCGCATTTGTCGCAAAGATCTACACTTTTGGATCTTTTTTCATAGCGTCACTTGAGTTCATCATTATTTCGGGCGATCAGTTCAGTGAAGTTTAGTTTTACTAAAAATTAGCTAAATTTTATTAAAAATGAGTGTTGAAGAAAGTAATCAAGTTGTTTTGAATATTGATAATGACAGTTTCGATCTATTTATGTCGTAGAAATTATCAAGCGTAGCTATTGAAACATTGTGTGAGTGCGGCATAAATTCTGTGGAAATTCTCAAAATAATACATAGCCATGACATTGATGAAATTTTTAACACGCGTGGAATGATGGGTGAAAAAATTAAATTTCCTTATTGTCTTCAAAAGTGGCGAATTGAAAATAATGTAAGTTATCATTTTTGGATAATGGTTGGATTCATATTCGGCGCAGAAATTTACATATAATGGCGAATATTTTATATGGTCATTGACTACTGGCAAAGAATATTGTACCTCTGGTTTTCAGAATAACGAGAGAAATTTGCCGATACTGAAGTGAATTTGTGTCTTTCTTGTGAATCCCACGTTATCTAATTATTATAATCTTTATTCGTAATTTAATAATTGTAATCAATTTCAGTACGAGCTCTTGTCTTGTTGCGGAAGTGACAAAACGATACCAAATAGTGTCACACAGTGGGTAAATTCTTCAGCAGAGTCAGATTCCAACGATTTAAATATCCAAGATATACTTGCAAAAACTGTATCAGGAAAAGATATATTGATTAAATACAAATCATTGAAAATCATTGAATCATTGAAAATGTTCTTGAAGCATAACATTCCGAGCAATTTATGCACGTTATGGGAGCAAAGTTCATATATGCGTCTGCAATCTCTTTCTTGCGAAAATTTTAGTACTATTTTAGAAGAGTGGCCAAGATTTAAAGACCCAAATAGGCATGAATTAATAGATATCGATTTCGAAACGCTTCATCCAGGCAAAAAAAAACCACATGTTAATGAAATTTGAAGATGCTGAACAGAGAATCAATAAAGTATTTTTCCCATCCCATATAAAGGACAAATTGAACATGAAATATTATAACCAAATGCGTTTGCATGAACTTCAAACATGTAAGTTATTTTGTTAATTTTTTTTAGTTTGATTAAAACTTATATTATTTCTTTTTCATACCGTATAGATACCAGACATTTCTTTCTTCTCAATTTGCTTCATGCCATTATTTTGCCTCCGAGAATTAAAAGATACAACAAGCCATCAATATCGGACGCACAAAACGACATGATAGTTCATCTCGTGAATTTAAACAATCTTAAGCAGAAGGAAACCGAATTGAAGGAGCTTGCTGCCAAAGAAGGGCTAAAAGTCCAACCAAAAGTTTTTGTTATTGGGGAATCTACCGAGGTTTTTTTAGAATTCTATGTTTATTTTAGCGATATACTTCACAAGGTTCCCAGCCTAATTCTCGCCGTGGACTTAGTAATAAAAATATGCTTTGTGTTCAATTTAGAATATTCCGCGAAGAGCAAATATGTGTGGATTTTTTTGCAACAATATTTTTACGAAATTCCCCCTTCAAAAAAAATACCTAAAATTCAAAATATTATAACTAAATTAAACAATGTCGATTGAATTCCTCTCTAATACACATATTTGCTCAATTTGCGACGAACTTTTCAATCTATCGGAAAAATTGTTCATACATATGAAAAGCGACCTGTTTTTTTCAATATTTATGTAAATTTAACAAATGCAACAAATATTTTCAAAACTTTTATAATTAGAATTATATTATACTATACTATAGAATATAATTAGAATAGAATTTTAAGATTCTAAATTATGTAATTGCTTAAATTATATAAGATTCCAAGATATGTATGTATATTAAAATGTACAAATAAAATATTGAAACATTGAAATCAAACTAGCAAAGCGTTTTTATTACACTCTCAAGGCAACAATATGTTATTCGTTACAAACATCTAAATATTTGTTTTTTCAACAAGCTTCTATTTCAACCAAGTATTTAATGTATTTGTGTCAAAGAAATCTTCAATAACTTATATTCTTGAATCAAATATTAAACATTTCCTTTGCAACAACTTTAAATTTTTGACGTAAGTATAAACGCATTTCACGCAAAGACTTTCACTTTCACTTACCAACAATTTTCAAACTTCTGATGAATACTTTTAGTGTTGGATCAAAATGACAGATCAACAACTTCATAATTCTCAATTCAAGAGTATGAAGTTGTTGGGTAGAAAATGACCAACGAAATTTGTTGTGGTTAAATATAAAATTCTTGGTTTTACCTATGCAGTTTTCTGAGTGTATTTTGTTGTTGTCCACCATTAACTCTACTTGCTCGAAATTATTAGTAAGTCCCTGAATATTCGTATATAACCCAGTTATTCTGTTTGATTGCTAATAACGTTTGTACGAACGCAATCTGTTTTCTTTTAATTTCAAGTTTATTTTGATATACAGGGCACGCTGTACTTAATGTATCGTGATTTTCATCAAGTCCTAGATTTAGTCGTTTGTTTGTACGAACGCAATTAATACACTTTGTTATTCGTTCCCTTTGACATTCACTTGTTTTATGGTTTTCTAAACAATTTAGGCATGTTTCATCATTTTTGCATTCTGCTGCTTTATGATTAAATCCTTTTCATTTAAAACACAATCTGACTTCAACCGCATCAAACACTTTACAACGCTCCCAGCCTATGTTTAGCTTTTCATCTATCACCTTCGGAAAAGAATCTTCAATTATTGCATTGTAGTACACCCGATTGTTTTTATTTACTTCATAATACTTCACTAATTTTAACAAACTATTTCCAATAACACAGTTTTGTTTTTTTAATTTTTCAGGAATATTTTTATTATCATGTTTAAATTCCATGTTTATTATTATAAATCTCGGATTCATTGCATTTGGTACTTTAATTTTATAGTTTTCAATCATTGTTTTTTCTATAGCGTCTTTTAATTTTTCTCGATCTTCATTCTTTTCACTTGCAATAACTATAACTCCATTATTTCTATTTTCAATGTTGGTTATTCTAAAATTCGTTGGTGAAACATTTTTATTCAGATCAACTTTTGTTTTATCAGTTTTTTGTTTGTTTTTTGGCGTTAGAATCAGTAATAATTTCTTTCGCAACTGTGGCATCGCTTTTGGTTTCGTATCTTGTATTACATTTTTCTTCACTGCTTCTGCAAATGACAATTGCGAAGCACCGCCCACCTGTGCATTGTTCACAATGCTTCGCAAATGTGCCAAGGCTTATAGCATGGAATGGCTTCGCAATCTCTTCAAAACGTTTGCGTAACTACTTCCATCCGATGGTTTTATAATGACAGCTTCCGTTTTGGCTTTGGGAGCTCGACTTTTCGTCTTCTTCTTTTCTCCGCCTTTGTTTTGAGGCCGGGGGTTGCCTTGTTTTTCTAGGTTTTCTTTGGCCTTTGCATCTTGCGTGGTCTTTGGTTACCTTCTCTTTGGGCTCGTGGGTGCTTCCTGGTGGTGACTGTATGCCATTTTTCGGGTAATATAATACTAATATATATAAAATTATAATATATAACTAATATATTATGAAAATTTTAAATGTATAATGTGAGCGCCGCAGCCAAAGAATTTTTATGAAAAATCACGGGATTTTTTAGTTTTAAATATCGGTGTATTCAACCGCTAACGGCAAAAAATTTTATTTTATACCCTTGCCTTTTTATACCCGCCTTTTTATACCCTACACCTTAAGGTTAAGGGTATATTCACTTTGTCACGAAATGTGTAATGCATAGAAATAGAGACGATAGGTATAGAAAAGTATATACATTATTGATCAGCGTGACCTCCTGAGTCGATTTAGCCGTCCGTCTGTCTGTTAAAATCACGATCACAGGAGAAACGGTGAAAATATCGTGATGAAATTTTGCAGAAATATTCTTTCTTGTGGTGTGCAGGTTGGTATTGAAAGTGGGCAAAATCGGTCCACGACCACGCCTATTTTTTAATAAAAATGTGATACCAGCGTTCGTTTTTGAGTTATGACAACAAGATTTCATTCCTGAGTATAGAGTGGCATTATCCGTTAATATGCGAAATATGGGCGTGATCCGCCTACTTTTAGGTTACACAAGCAAAATATGGTTATATTGTTAAATATATAAACTTACTGAATAAAAGTTTAGATAAGAACTTCTTTTCCAAAAAAACATTATTACATCAAAACTGGGTGCGGTCCGCCCACTTTTACACTACTTATACAGTATAGCTCATGAAAACAAGCTTATTACCACGGAAATAAAGTTTAAATTTGAACACAATAATAAAACAACTAAGCTAGTTATTTTGTTTTGAAAAAGGTAATGACCACGCCTACTATTTATAAAGAGGCATGTCTAGGACTCGTGGATCCCGGGACGGTTAATCAACTTGCAGCCCCAAAAATTCATAGAATTCAATAAGTCACGACTTGATTTCCAAAACTGCCGCCCCCGACATTGTGCCGCCCAGAGTGGACCGCCACCCCGCCCCACCTATCTTCGCCACTGTACTTATACCCGTCTGTGATTAAATGTGATTATAAGGTAGCTTTCCTTATATAACCACATGATTCCTGTAGTTTCAGTTTAAATTTTTTTAAAACTTTTAGGTGTAGGATATCTAAGATTCGCCCAGGCCGAATATAGCTTTCTTACTGGTTTTAATTTTAAATGTCGGTTCATTTGGGGCAGGCAAAATTTTAATTGAAATGTGGAACATATAACAGATAAGTAAAGCTAAAGTAATGTAATACAATACTAAGTATAACATATTATATATCGTTTTAAAGGTAAAAAGAAGCTTTCCATAACTGTAAATTGTGATATTCCTTAATGTATCCGTTTGGGAAAAAGAAAATTGTTATTTCAAGGTCAAATTGTCATATTTTTCCAAAAATCAATATAACTCCTTAACCGGCGTATTATGGATAAAAACGTATATCACATAAATTAAAGGTCTCCCTTTAAAACAGTATCTTATTCGTTCCGCTACCATTTATTTGACCTTGAAACGATCATAACTCCAAGATGGATGACCAGCCCCCGAAAAAGCCGAAAGTTGGTCCCAACTAACGGTAAAAAAATTAAAGAAGTCTAAGATACGCACCTATTCTGTATTTATACGCATATTTTTATCTTTTTCGACGGTTTTCGTTCGGGACATACATTTTTTCTTTGCGATATTACATGTGTATATCTCTACATATAAACTCAATTATCAAAATTCTAGAAAAATCAGGGAGAAGCCACCACTTTGGGACTCCTTTCAAGATCCGCCGTCAAAGAGACCTACAGGGTCGGGAACTACATGGACCAAACTCAGTTTACTTCTTCAACTATTTAAAGTTTTTACATACATTTTCGTTTTCATAACTGTGTTGACAACAGGGGTAGCTTCGAAGGTAACATATGCTCTGATGGTTGCGCAGGTGTCCAAAGGACTCCAAATTAAGTATTGTCATATCGTACGTAAGTAAATTTGGAATTCATTGATTTTCGTAGTCCTCATAATTTTATATTTTTTACA
This sequence comes from Myopa testacea, assembly GCA_949629155.1. Lineage (NCBI taxonomy): Eukaryota > Metazoa > Arthropoda > Insecta > Diptera > Conopidae > Myopa > Myopa testacea. Next base: position 5,912,584 of record OX451348.1, on the reverse strand, counting down.
ATTGCGTGAAATTATTTATATTGCATATTTGACTATATTTATTGTATTGTAGAAGCAAACAGCACGATGTGGGTTCAGATTTCCAATGATGAACAGATTGCATGGCTATGGGGCATTATTTTTGCCTTTGCAGCACCTGAAGTATTCACATTTTTTCGAGCATTGCGCATATGCACCTTTAAGGACGTCAAATCACTTTCAATGCTAGAAGTAGTTTCGGTATAAAGTATTCTATTTTTTATCGGATTTGTATGTAATCAAAAAAATCAAAACACAAATATAGCAAATAATGAAAAAAGGTTGATCATAGAGCTCCGAGATTATTTGCCAATAGCTAAATGTTACCTCAGAGTAATAAAAAATATACGAGTACATAGTTGATTAATGTCCTTACCCCTTTATCTCGTAGTTCTCATCCGCAGAGTAAAAACCAGCGTTGGCCATTCTGCTATTCACATGTACACGGCAGCAGCCGTCGTTTTTTCACACCGACCGTTCGTAATATTTTTAGGTAACGGTTCTCATTGTTAATGTTATTAAAAAATAATTTAGAATAACAGGTTTCTGTTATCTTTTCTTCCATTATACTTTTCGAAACGTATTCAAGCTTCAACCAATATTGCTTATGTTGCCATAAGGTACATCAGTAATAAATATCAGTTATGGTTTAAAGAGTTTTAGCATTTAGCATTAAGTAAACTCAAGGTGGCTAAAACAGACATCACTTAGCGAAAAAATACGAAAAATTCCCAAAACAAACGAACAAAATGGTTGCGTTGATCACCAGTAGAAATTTGTAAAATGATGGCTATTGATTTCTGACAGACTTCTGCTGATATGTAAGAACAGCTTGTTGCATACGTTATACAATAACAACGTATCCCGAAAATTTAGATGCTTTAACAATAATATTTTTTACTTATAATATGTTATTTTCTTCTTACATAAACGTAATACAAATTTTTCATATCATATTTTCTATAAATATACACATGTTTATTTTCATATATGTATATCTAAATGTGCACATAAATATAATTGATTGTCTTCACTGATTCATCGTTGCCCGCTAAAGCTACAAATATGACATTTGAACAGTAGTTTTAATTTAGAAACCGAAACCAGTAAGAAAACTATATTCGGCCTGGCCGAATCTTAGATACCCTACACCTTAAAAGTTTTTAGGAATTTTTATGAATTTTAGGAATTAAGGTTTTATACCAATGAATTTTTTTATGAATTGATTCTATATTTATACATATGTCTTATATTCGTTTTATTTGCTCGTTTACAAATCCGAACAAAGAATATTTATACAAAATTTCATATTAATTGATAACACATCATAAAATTACAGACTTATATAAGGATTTATGTAGGACGATTGTGCCATATTACCCTTTCGTCCATGTAACCTAAAAGTATGCGCGCCACGCCCATTTTCTGCAATGTAAAATATAATAATGTCGCTCGATATTGAGATTTTATGGTCATATCTTAAAAACTAGAAGAAATATGTGGTTATAAGGAAAGCTATCTTATAATCACATTTAATCACAAACGGGTAGAAATAGTAGGCGTGGTCGTTACCCGTTTTCAAAACAAAATAATTGGCTTAGTAGTTTTATTATTGTGTTCAAATTTAAGCTTTATTTCCGTGGTAACAAATTTGTTTTCATGAGCTATGCTGTATAAGCAGTGTAAAAGTGGGCGCATCGCGCCCAGTTTTGCTGTAATAATGTTTTATTAGAAAAGAAGTTGTTATGTAAAGTTTGATTCAGGAAGATTACATATTTAACAATATAACCATTTAAGATCCTCTTTTGCCTGTATAATTTAAAAGTGGACGGATCACGCCCATATTTGGCATATCAAGGGATGAAGTTACTCTATACCCAGAAATGAATTGAATTTTGTTGTCATAACTAAAAAACAACGGCTGATATCACATTTTTAATACCAACCTGCACACCCTAAGAAAGAATATTTCTGTAAAATTTCATAACGATATCTATGCGTCTCTATTTCTATGCGTTACACATTTCGTGACAAAGTGAATATACCCTTAACCTCTTAACCTTAAGGTGTAGGGTATAAAAAGTGCTAGTCGACAATTTTGAATGGTTTAGAAAAACACTTTTGAATTTGAATTGCGCGGGTGCAGCGATTCGAGCAAATCTTTTTGTTTTTAGGTCATTAGTGTTTTCTTTGGTTAGATTTAGATTAGACAAGTTTTGGCCAACGCAGGTGTAAACAGCTATGTATAAATATAAAGTTCTCTTCCCCTCTGCGAAATTATTACAACTTCGTATCAAGAAATCCAGATGGATATGACCAAAGAACATAAAATATACAGAATGCGCATCTCAGCACTAAATTCAGTAGTCAGTTTCCCTCAGATCTTAAGGATTAGGGAGGGAAGCATACACAAGACGCAACCAAGAGTCGGAGTGAAAAGGTGAGGAAGAGAGAAATCTTAATGTTAGGAGCACTTTTATACGTGTGTTTGTGTGTGGGATAGTTAGTTGTCATGCTTCGAGTTTCGATTCATTCTCTCATTCGCTTAATAACTTCGCTCTTTTTGTTTTTTATTTGCCTTTGTTTTGTTTTTTTATACAGTACAAAAAGGTTTTTTGTTCTGTTTCGTAAATGATAATATGGAGTTCCTGAGAAAATTCAAAATTACAATACCTCTTCCCAATTAAAATGAAATTATACTTTTTATTGAAATCAAATTGCAATCAGGAATAAAAAAACCAAAAATAGCACCCTTTATAATACGTGCATATATTTCAATGCAAAAGTCTTTTTAACTTTCGCTGTTTAACATATTCAGTACTTTTGTCGATAGTCCATGAACTTGAGAAAGGAATGCAACTCTTGTTCTTCTTCATAGCAATAAGCCAGAAATATTAGTTATATAAATATATAAACATTCCGGCTATAAGCCGCATAATTAAATTAAGGCAATGAATCACCAAGTTTATTAAGGATTAATTTCAGTCATATTAAAAAGACGATATAATTATATGTAAATTCCTTTGTCAAGATAACTAAATATAGAAAAATGATATTTTAAACTTATTTCTCCTTCAGAGTTAGCATAGTGAAGTAATCATGGTAAATAGGTTGTATGTAAGGCAGCAAACTTATCATTTCGTATTTCTCTCTTGCAACATAGTAATTTTTCTGAGGCTTTTAGGTGTTCCTTGTTTTCCAAATAAGAGAAATGCTTTAAATGGAGCATTTCCTTTCATACTAGTTTTGTAAACATTTTGGTCGGTTTATCCCTTTTAAACCTCATCCAGCATATTTTTAGCCACTGTACAATTTCGCCGTCCAACTTCCAATTTTCGCAACTTCTAAATATTTGGTCGAGACAGTATCTTCTCTTTTCATTTCATACAAACTTAAACTATTTTTTTTCGCAAGTTTTCATGGCATTATAAATAATATTTAGTCTTGAGCAGTATATTATTGATCCTTTTTCTTTAATGCTGTTTCCACAACTTCAAAAGAACGGTGGAGGTATGTACATTTAAATATTATATAACCTGTCCTTGGTGAAAGCTTATTAATTTTTGATAACAGCAAATGGCAGTTGCAGCACAGGGTATTGGAATATGAAAAATTAAAAAAATTTTAATAGAATATAGTTTTTAGCTTTCGAAGGAATCTTGACGGTGTTGCCTGATTAAAAAAGAGAGTACTATAAAAAGAATGAGATGTGTTCACTTACATGTATTCGTGTTGAGAAATTTTCTATTCAGATATATTCTCAATAACCGAGTAGGCAGTTGTTAATGAAATGTGTGTTATTCTAGAACAAAGTATCCATGTAACCACTAAAACAAAATGTATACTCGCTCACAATACGAACCGCTGTTAGATAAATTGAAATTGAAATATAAATTGAAGTACGGGTAGTGATCTGATTCAGCAAGAGAATGTCATTGCCATTGAAGTACGGGTACTGATCTGAAAAAATCGAGAGAGCTTCCATAGAAATTGAAGAGCAGGTCCTGATATTGGAACCCGCAAGCAAAAATGTTGCTTTTATGAGATGTGCATTCTGTATATTGTATGGTCTTTGATATGATGTAACGAGTTTGTTTTTTCACAGGTGGTATTGTCCGATTTATTCCACGTCATTGGTCTGGCGGTGTTTACGTTCAAGGTGTGTTCGTATTTAGATTCTGGAAAAGCCTTAATGCTCTGCAATGGCGTGTGCTTCATTCCAGCATTATTAAGTATGAGTCTTACTATTTCATCTATAAAGACGAACCATTATGCCATATATTTTTATGTTATAATATTTTTTTAAATATTTTAGATATTTTTAACGCATCTAATATAGAGAGGAGATCTCTACCATCTTTTTCAATAAGTATTCTGGCACTAATTGTTCAAGCATCTGCTTTTGTGGTTTGGCCTGCAAATACGGATTTTATGGGTGTTAGAGTAATGGCGATTCCGTTAACATTAATATCGGCCCGTTGGTGGGAAAATTTTTTTAATTCATATAATTGTGTTGGTAGGACGATATTAACTAATTTCAGTGCATTTCTTACTTTTTATTCAAATTGCAGCTTTTGACAAAGAGCGGACTAGATCTATGTACCGTACCTATCTCTATCTTGCACCACTGAAAGTTATTGTGTTTTCATTATTGGCTTTTGTTTTGGATGGACGTGGTTTGTCGGTCTATTTTACGGAGTTTGGTAATGCTTGGAGAACTCATAATATAATCGTGAAGAAGGTAATCTTACGTATTCCCTTTCCCTACATTTAGATCCATAGGACCGCAACCTCAATTTTAATTGCGTTTGATTTAGATATTGGGATATTCATAGGAGTTTTCGTAAATGACAACTTTTCATTCACTTCTGATTTACATATCAACTTTTGGAACATATTTACCTTTGCGAACTGCGTCCAATTTTGACCTTGCTCTTGTTTTTGGCGCTGATACAAAAACTACAAAATTTCGGGGCCACTTTCGCACACTTTATCATTGAAATTCGAAATTGAAATCTGGTTTTTCCTTAACTATGACAGCTTTGCTGATGATATGGGTACCGTTACATAAGCTTTTTCAATATCTTTCATTTATGCTAAATAATATTTTATCGAAAAATGTATAATTGATAACGAACCAGCGTTATTTGTCAGAGAATATTCGTGCAAAATTTCATGACCATTCCTCTATTCGTTCTAGTGTATTTAAGCTTTATTTCATTAGTTGTCGGCCCACGCACATTTTTTAAAAGTTTTAAAATTCGCTCTATATCCTGAGAAATTGAGCTATAAGCATGGATGAATTATATTCACTATAAAAGTAGGCGTGGCCTACTTTTGGTCTGATGGGTCTCATTTCGAATATCAACGAGTATCAGATGATAGAGAATATTCATGCTAAATTTGATGCAGAAATCTATTCGTTTTCCTGTAATCATGATTTCCACAAACAGATGGACGGACACGGCTAAATCGACTCAGGGGGTGAAGCTGATCAGGAATATATGTATATACTTTTATATACCAGTTCTGTTCAAAAAGTATTTTCAATTTCTGCGGGTTACGTCTATTCGATTTTCAATTGTGAAAATCGATTTCAATGTGCAGTTATGTTGGTACTCATGTCCCACACATATGCTGAAAAGTTCGGCCACTTTGAATGTTCCGTTAACGTGTTTTGACTTCGATTCGTGTCTTCGATTTTTGCCTATTCCATAAAATGGATCAACGAATCTGTATCAAATTGTGTGTGAAAAAAAAACTTAAGTGCGCGGACGCATTCCGTTAATTGTTAATTGTCGCATATGGTGAAGCTACCTTGGACTAAAGCAACGTCTATCGGTGGTACAAAATGTTTTCAGAAGGTCGAAAAGGTAGAACAGTCAATAAGGAAAATTACCTGCAAGTTAAGCGCAATTTGAGCGAAGCGATCCGCCAGAAACGACCGGATTTGAGGAAGAACAAAGACTGGCTTTTGCACCATGATAATGCCCCTGCTCACACATCGTTGCAAAAACAACACAATATTGATGCCACAAGCTCTGTGTTCCCCAGATCTGGCCCCCTGGGGCTTTTTCTTCTTCCCGAAACTGAAGAGGCCCATGAAAGGACAACGCTACGCTATGATTGACGACGGCATCGAAGGAGGATCTGAAGAAGATCACTAATGTTGATTTTTTTAAGTGCTTCGTGGATTGAAAAAATCGTTGGCATAAGTGTATAATATCTGATAGGGACAAAATAGATATTAATGAATAAAGAAATAATTTAAAAAAACTCAAAATTCGCAATACTTTGAACAGACCTCGTACCTGCCACGCCTCGTTTAATACGTTACAAAGAGAAGCACAAAGTGAATATATCCTTATCACTTCGTGTGTAGGGTATAAAAAAATTACATTTTGTCCCTTTAAAATTATTAAATATTAAAAACTAAGTCATAAAAAAACGTGACTGCAGTTTGAAAATGCATCTTTCCATAAATTCCTGCACCGAGTTGGATGATATTTGCCTTTATAAATAGGTAAGAGACTCTACTTTCTTAATATTGTGTTAAATATATAGGTCCATTATACATTTTAGTTAGAAACAAATTAATGAATGGAAAAAATGTGACTAAAACTTTAAAATTTAATTTTTTCCAAAAGTAAACGATTTTCACTAAAATTTTGTTTTACATAAATGAAGTATAATTGGGGTACCTTTCCAAGCACAATAATAACATGTAGATATCCTCTACAGTTTAGGAGAGATAAGTTGATCTCAAATTTTCAAACTTCAAGGACCATAACTCGGAAACCAGACGAGACCTCACGCAACTGATGTTTTTGTTGGAATTCCAATAATGAACAATAACAAAAACAACAACAAAATCAGAGTTATGCCAGTACTGTGGTAAATACATGTCAGAAATTTTGTTGTTGTAATTAGCACCAGAAACAACAACAAAATGGGTTCGCAACGATACCTTTGAGCACAACTTTTAATATTATAAAAATTAACGTAGACTGTATTTCATTCGTATTTCTTTGGAACAAGTAAAGATACGTACATATGTACATCGCCCCGATTTTTTTCAATTCTTTATCGGTATGACCGGAATTTTTTACCGGTATTCTTTTCATCGGAAGGCAGCAATGTTGAAGTTAGGAGCGTTTAAAAGTCCAATAAGTGGCACTAATAAAATTTAAATATACATAATATATCCTAAACTAAGTTAGATATCGGAAAGACCAATGTAGTGTTTGAAATGGCTTTTTACCTTAACTTTATGTAGTACATATATAATTCTCCTCAGAAGTTAACTCTTAAGTAATTATTTCTAAATAAAATGAAATATAGCAATTTGTCCTTCAAACCAAAATGTTCTTCTCCTGAACGAATACATTAAGTCTTTAACCTTTAAAATGGTATATATATACATATGTATATGTTATAAAGGGTCCGCCATCTAACGTTTTTTTTTTAACTAGTGCTTTTTTCGTGAATGGAAACACTTAGCTCATGTCTGATGTGACAGATAATTAGTTTTATCCAAAGACTACAAGACTGGAAACTCTTTTTTCGCTTTGAATGTGTTGGTGAAATCAGGCTTGGGTGTCGTAGATTACAAAAACAAAACGCATGTAATTCAGAAAAATATTTTGAGAGAGGAATGCAACTCTTGTTCTTCTTCATAGAAATAAGCCAGAAATATGATTTCTTAAATTCGTAAAAAAGACCAGGGCGACATTTTAAAACCTACGCATGCTTCTAGAAATGATCAGGGAACCTTTTTTAAGTCTTATAGTTGCACAATATTGAATATTTTGCAAGTAAAACGAAGTTAAAATTCATAAAAATTGCTCAATTCCCAAAATTAATCAGCTGTTTTTAACCTACCACACGTATTTTTAGCCGAAAGAGATGCCAACGTATTCAACCTGTTTTGTTGAATATTAATGTGTGATTTAGTTTAATATTTAGATAATTGTGATTTTAGTTATTTTCGTCTTTAATTTAAATGAATTTAATTTTAAATGCATGAATTGAGAATTTGTTTATGTTTAATTAATTTTAGTTTAAATAAATGAAGTGTAAATTTATTTGTGTTAACGTATTTTAATTTAAATAAAAGAAAAATGAAGAATTACAAAAAAAAATAAGTTTACATTACTTTTTTATATTTCTAAATAGCTTAGAAATCGTCAAAACCTCGAGAACTCATAAATGCAAGGTAGTTTTTCTATTAATGTTTACTTAAAAACCAAAAAAATAATTAGTAATAAAGTTGTGTCATTGGTATCCCTGCCACTAACTCACCCCATCATTTTGTGGCGGTGTGGTAACAAAGCAAAACGGTTTACCTTATCAGATATCATGCTTTGTGTTGGCCTGTTTTAGCTTGTAACAAGTCGACAATTTCACCATGAAATTCACATACACTGTATGTGAACACGCGGACGGACATTTTTTTGAGCTCTCTCACGAAATAAGAGGAGTTTCCAGTCTTGTAGTCTTTGGTTTTATCCTTCCGCTGAACGAATATGGTTGTGTATACGCTTGAACTTCGCTAAGTGGGCCTGCGATCGACTTACAGAAGATGCCGATTTTGCCAAAAAAATCATCTTTTCAGATGAAGCTCATTTTGATCTTGGCGGGTATGTAAACAAGCAAAATTGTCGCATTTGGGGCACAAAAAACCCGCACGCATACATTGAAAAGCCGGTGCACCCAAAACGAGTCACTGATCGCATTATCAGCCGCAGAGCTGATGTCGTTTGGCCACCTCGGAGCTGCGATTTGACACCGTTGGACTATTATTTGTGGGGTGCCGTCAAAGATAAGTGTTACGCCGACAAGCCAGAGACAATTGACGCTTTAAAGGACAATATTCGTGAAGCCATTGGTGAAATACAGCTGCACACAATCGATAATGTGCTTAAAAATTGGACCGATCGTGTAGGCTACTGCATGGGCAGCCGAGGCAGCCATTTGAATGAAATTATTTTCCATTATTAACCGGAAGGATTGTACTTTCAAATAAAAAAAGAAATTTGAGAAAATATTCAGTAGTTTTTTTTATAGCATTTTCAAAAAAAAAAAAAGTTATTTGGCGGACCCTGTAGTTACTTCTATATTTCATGGCAGAGTATCCGTCGTTGCCTCTCACGCTGTGTTTCAATATGGCGACTAATAAGGTTTGTAAAAATAGATCGCATACCTTCAGGCGAAAATGTATTTATCTAATTGAAATCTAAGAAACCTGATAATTAATTTTAACTTAACTTATGATTTTAACTTAATTTATCCATCTAATAGCAACAAACTTAATAGATCGCATTATCTGAGAAATTAAGAAATCCAAATATTATTCTATATCAATAGATCCTATTTCAGAGATTTCTCGCCACTCACTTTAATAGTGCGCCATGTCTTATCATCTGGACCAGTGAAAAGCTTTGTTAAGTTCCTTAAAATGGTCATATTGCTGAACAGCTCTTTCAAAGCTTGTTTGATTTTTTAAGCGAGAATTCCATGGATATCAAAGACTGCCTCGGTCTAAGGTATGACAATGACAGCAACATGAGTGGAAAATATCACTTCTTGCAAGTACGTAATAAGCAGATAAATGCATACGCAGCATATTTATCTCTGCACAATCACTCAATTTGGTTGCTAAGTGTGATGCAGAATATTGTTCAAAAACTTCAATATATTTCTATTTTATTGAAAGCTCCTATGAATTCTTTTCTGCTTCCACCTATCCATGGGGTATTCTGTTGGACACTTGGTGGTCGCCCGAGCTGATGCCATTAACAAAATTTTATGTGGTTTTAGCACAATTAAACAAGTCTTAGAAAACATCTCAAATAGTTTCAGCTATTTGACAGCTGCGGCTCTTCTGCGGCTCTGCTGCTCTCGTTCGACTATCGTGAACTGCTTAATATCGATGTAGGTTCTGCTGTTTAAAAGGAAAAGCATGAATCTCTTGAACTCCAGTTTTATAAACTTATAGTATAACAGAAAATTCATTAGAGCCGTGTTTTCCCAAAGTTGAAATATGTAGTTTTATGAATCATGTGTCTTAAATAATTTCTAGCTGCAGTGCAGTACGTTCTTTTTCGACATTAAAGCGAGTGAAAAGTGAATTGAGGAATACGATGGGACTAGATCGTCTGAATAGCCTTGTCTCAATTAACATTGAAAATAAATTACTTAAAAAAATAGTAATAGTTCTTTATATGCTGCTTTGTATTTTTTGATTATGCAACCTAATTACTTTTTATTGATACCTACAACCAATACTATAAAGTGCAACAAAATCAGAGAATGATGAAAAATTTGTTGCCTGGAAAATAATCTATATATTGCTCTCTATATTGTAAATTATTTAGTAATGGCCTTTAGTATGTATAACCACTCATTAACAGTATCAAAACCTGAAAAAAATTTGCAAACAAAAAAATTAGCAATAATTTGTTCAAAAAGATTCGTGTTACCCTGAAAGGTGAAATAATTTTTGTTATCAAATGGCTATGGGCTATTAAAAGAGTAATTTTATCTTTGTTGCCATTTAGAAGAGACATACCAATGTATATGACCAATATGTACCATAATTACTTAGTTTCACTCGTGATTCCATAATGCATTACCAAAATGCTAAACTCGAATCTTCACATTCTTCTATGAATTCCACAGAATGTACAGAGAAGCTCTTACTATATAAGAAATGAGATTTTATATCATACGGAACTGTCCGCAATGGCGCAGAAGGTAACGTACTTGTCTTGAGTACGGTGGTTCAAATCCCCCTACGCATCGATATTTAAATTATGATTGTAATCCTTCTCGCTCTAGTTCAGTCGAAGGCCTTAGTTGTTAGTTTGAAACAAATAAAATGTAGGAGGTGGTTGGTATTTTCCCTTTTTAATTTATTTTTACTTCTTCTGGAAGTGGTTATATAATCTATGAATGGAAGCCGTTATAAAAGCTTTCCCAAATCTCTTAAGTGTAATGCATTATCCGTAAAAAGAAAGTGTTCTGCAATCTAGAAAGATTGTTGGATTTTGGAGTGTTTTCGACTATTACAGGAAAGGAAAAAATCGGGGGATGCACGCATTCTTAATGTAAGTTATTTCATTTTACCTTTTTATTTATTTTGCAGAATAGTTCGAGTATCTCAGATTCATTAGCTGAATTACCAATGGAATCGTTTCGAATTAAATCCAGTTGTAATGCGTTGATGTACACTCTTCTCCTACAAATTACATCGTCATATCTTTGTTATGTATTTGCCAAATTTGCATGTAAAATTAAAATTCAACATTTCAGTTTCTCTTTGCCGCTAATCCTTGTGGGGCCTGTATCCGTGGTTACTACATTTCTTTTAGCAAGTCTACGTGAATCGAATGCTTGCATATTTCACGGATTTATATCAGACCATGTGGCATTTAAGTCGATTAGCTTAATCGACCTTCCTGGAGCTGTTATAAAGGAATATCTGTGGATTTGGATTTTTTGGTGGCTGTCCCAAGTATGGATAACTTTGCATATATGGCATCCAAGAAACGACAAGAATTCACCGACCGAGAAACTCTTCGTGTTTCCCTGGTATTGTGGGCTTCTTGTAGATCAGTGTATTTTGATGAATCGTCGTATAGTTGACTGTAATATATCTATGAAGGTAAGTCCTTATTCCTAAATATCCTACCTAAAGTCCTAAATATTATTCTTGTCTCGACCCAGCCTACACGTCCTAGCCTTTTGTAATATCTTATGCATTAAACCCTTCATACGCTGATTAAGCTTAAAAGCCCTGTCTTATAGTTGATTTAAATAAATATGTAATTTAGTTTAATTTTTGTTGGGTTTTCTTAGAATTTTGTTGCATTACGTAATTAATTTCTTTTATTATTTTCTATCTGCATTCCTTTTTATAATATTATATATACAGGGTGTTTCGCATAAGAGTGATCAAAAGACTAGGGCGTGTAGGATGAGTCGAGACAAGAAAAAAATCGTATGGGAGGGGGGGGGTCAATTTCCCCGCGTTTAGGCGGGAGGGGCAATTTTATAAAAATCCGACTCAACACCGAAAAAAATAATATTAAAAAATAACGGTCAGACCTAGATAACTTTTGCTTGCTGATTATATACTAATAATACATACTTGTAATAATGTAAGTAATACATGTAATTATACATACATACATAGTATATGTATATTGGGTCTGGGAAAAAGTTCGTGACGTTTTTTTGGAGTAATATTGTGAATTGTGTGTAAAACTGATTTTCTTATAGCCTGAAAATGAATTTATTTAAAAAAATTATGCTCATTTTATCTAAAAGGTTTCGCCATTTTTCGGGTAGAGCCATGATGCCATCGGTGAAGAATTTCTGTGGTTTCTGGTTGAAAAACTGAATCAAGTGGTTTTCACAGGCTTCTGTTGAAAGCAGCTTAATTCCATTCAGAGAGTTCTGCAGAGATCGCAACAAGTGGTAGTCTGAGGATGCTATGTCTGGACTATATGGTGAATGCCAGTGTTGCCAGAGTTATTTGCAATTGACCCCACCTATCGGAAAAACGCCACGAACATTTTCCCAGACTTAGTACTGTAATGATTTGAATAACACATTCAATCTCATCTTCAATGTAAATAAATAATTATTTACTATCTAATTATAAGTAGAGATCTAACAAGTTTTAATTTTTAGAATTTGAATAAATTTAACTAAATCTAAAAATCTACAAAAAAATCTAAAATCTAATGATATTAATCAACTGCGAAATATTTAAAAATGTATTTTATCACATAAAACATAAAATACGAAACATAATTATATCTTTTAACAGTATTAACTATGCATAATTAGTATGTTTTCATATACATATATAATTTATCTTAGTATAGTATATAGTATATTATTTAATGCATTTATTAATATAATATATAGACATATATCCGTATTATATATCCGTATTACAAATTTTTATGTCCAGACTGCACCTGGCTTTATATTCAGTGAAAACGCTTCAAATATTCGTATCTCAGAGAGCGATGTTATACCGCAGGTGATCGTTTGTGCCACAATGTGGCATGAAACACAAGAGGAAATGATGGAGTTTTTGAAGTCTATAATCCGTCTAGATGAGGACCAATGTGCTAGAAGAATGGCAAAAATGCATATAAATGGTGGAAAAGTGGATGATGAATATTACGAACTGGAAAGTATGTTCTAAATTTTTAAATTTGACTCGGAATTCTTTCTTAACATTTTCTTCAGCTCACTCATTAACTTTTTGTATTCATTCATATTGGTTCGACTTATACTAGTCTTAACTAAGTCTTAACTTGCTACAGAATCCCTACTACTTTTTTTATATACAATATATAAAAGTAGGCGTAGCCATGGTCCAATTTTTCCCATTTCCAATACCAATGAGTTTCTGATGATAGAGCACATTCATGATGAAGATATCTCTATTCGTTCTCCTGTAATTGTGAATTCTACAGACAGACGGACGCACAGGGCTAAATCGACTCAGGAGGTGAAGCTGTTCAAGGATATATATGTATATACTTTTATACACCTGCCACGCCTCCTTTAATGGGTTAAAAGCCGAAGGACAAAGTGATATACCATTATCACTTCGTAATATATGTACTTATATAGAAAACCCAGTAAGAAAGCTATATTCGGCCTGGCCGAATCTTAGATACTGTACACCTAAAAGTTTTTAAAAAATTTAAACTGAACCTAGAGGAATATATGGTTATAAGGAAAGCTACCTTATAATCACATTTAATCACAGACGGGTATAAGTACAGTGGCGAAGCTAGGGTGGGGCGGGGGTGGTGGTACACTCTGGGCGGCACAATGTCGGGAGCGGCAGTTGTGGAAATCAAGTATCGACTTATTGTATTCTAGGAATTTTTGGGGCTGCAAATTGATTAACCGTTCCGGGCTCCATGAGATCTAGCTACGCCTCTGTATAAATAGTGGGCGTGGTCATTACCTTTTTCAAAACAAAATAACTATCTTAGTTGTTTTATTATTGTGTTCAAATTTAAACTTTATTTCCGTGGTAATAAACTTGTTTTCATGAGCTATACTGTATAAGTAGAGTAAAAGTGGGCGGACCGCTCCCAGTTTTGATGTAATAATGTTTTTTTGCAAAACAAGTTGTTATCTAAACTTTTATTCCGGAAGTTTATATATTTAACAATATAACCATATTTTGCTTGTGTAACCTAAAAGTAGGCGGATCACGCCCATATTTCGCATATTAACGGATAATGCCACTCTATGCTCAGGAATGAATTTTGTTGTCATAACTCAAAAACGAACGCTGATATCACATTTCTAATAAAAAATAGGCGTGGTCGTGGACCGATTTTGCCCACCTTCAATACCAACCTGCACACCACAAGAAAGAATATTTCTGCAAAATTTCATCACGATATCATCACCGTTTCTCCCGTGATCGTGATTTTAACAGACAGACGGACAGACGGACGGACATGGCTAAATCGACTCAGGAGGTCACGCTGATCAATAATATATATACTTTTCTATACCTATCGTCTCTATTTCTATGCGTTACACATTTCGAGGCAAAGCTAATATGTATACCCTTAACCGTAGGGTATAATAATGGCGATTCTGTGCAGAAAATTTTTCAAAATTTGTTAATTAGTTTAATTATCACTTTGTTATACTTGTTATACTTTCTAGCTAATATTTTTTTCGATGATGCGTTTATATTGGATGAAATGCTTTGCGAAAATCAAAAAAATCCGCCTCTTAACAAATATGTAAAAATACTGATAACAAGCATTGAAAAGGCAGTTTTTGAAGTTTATGGTGTGAGCATGACAATTAAACCACCTGTTAAAATTGAAACACTTTATGGCGGAAGATTAGTGTGGATTTTGCCTGGACGTTCCAAGATGGTTGCGCATCTTAAGAATAAAGACAAAATTCGGCATAAAAAGCGCTGGTCACAGGTGATGTACATGTATTACCTGCTGGGCTTTCGCATAATGGAGCTGGAGAATGTATCAGTTAGAAGTAAGGCACTTATTGCGGAGAACACCTTTTTGTTGGCTTTGGATGGTGATATAGACTTCCAACCGCAGGCGGTTCAGCTGTTGATCGACCGCATGAAGGCAGTAGACGAGTTGGGAGCTGCTTGTGGACGCATTCATCCAGTTGGCCGAGGTCCCATGGTGTGGTACCAAATATTTGAATATGCAATTGGCCATTGGCTGCAGAAAGCCACTGAACATGTTATCGGCTGTGTATTATGCAGTCCAGGTTGTTTCAGCCTATTTCGAGGCAGTGCTCTGATGGAGAACAGTGTAATGAAGAAGTACACGACGGTGTCACAGGAACCTTTACATTACGTACAATACGATCAGGGCGAGGATCGCTGGCTGTGTACTCTTTTACTGAAACAGGGTTTGCGTGTTGAGTACTCTGCTGCTTCTGATGCCTATACCCATTCACCGGAGGTGTTCAATGAGTTTTATAATCAGCGAAGGCGATGGATTCCTTCCACAATTGCGAATATATTTGATTTACTATCAGATGCCGAAATGGTGGTAAAAAACAACAGCTCTATTTCTAAGCCATACGTTGCCTATCAGGGTATGCTGATGGTCGGTACGATACTCGGACCTGGCACTATATTCTTGATGATGATGGGCGCGCTTGTAACCGTGTTCGGTATTGGCATATGGCCAGCTTTCCTTTGGAATCTCCTCCCAGTGATCTTCTTCATGCTATCCTGTATTTACTTAAAACAGAACTGTCAAGTAAGTAACAGGACTATCAACTGTATTTAAAACGGAACTATTAAGTATGTACGTATGTAACTGATAACTTTAAATATTGCACATGCATTTTACATCATATGTACATATATTTTTTCTGCATAAAATAATCTTGTGTGCATTATTGTTGTTAGGAACTGGACTTCACTTGGTTTGAGAAATTCAAGTTTTAACCCTGCATCCATTTTTTTTCTTAAATAAAAATAACTTTTATATTAATTTGTACCCATAGTTAAGAAACTCGCCTTATTTGTTTTCATATTCGATCAGTTTGCGTAGATATAGACCCAAATAGCGGTCAAAAATGATTTCTTATAATTAATATATATAATAACTAATAAATTAAAACTTGTGAAGTTTAAAGAAATTTTTTATGCTGGAATTACAAAGCGGAACGTTGCATTTTTCGCAATATCACTGCGTTTCTGATTTACTCGGTTTATTTATGCATTGCCGTTTAGTAGAACGGTCTCTAAATTTACACCAATGTCTGAGGCAATCAAATCTGACCTCTGGTGGCGGTAAATAAATTGTTTTGCCTTGTTTGAGACGAATATTGCTTTGAACTTTCTTTTCATCAAACTCTTTCTCATTTGTCAAATCGAAGACAATCTAATGCATAGATGTCTCACTGCCACACACAAAGCAATTGAGCAGCTTTTTAAGCATAATTTTTTTTATGAATAAACATTTGGAAGGGTAATTTAATATTTCGTCTGATTTAATGCAAATTGTTTTACAGATTTCACAGGTAATACGCCATGCAAGCCATGCAATAGCCATGGGTATAGCGATTAATACCCTTTGTATCATTATCAGTAAATGACAAGATACCACATCTAAAAGTTTTGAAAAAATGTAATTGAACGAAATAGTTTTAATTATTTCCATTTTTAATTTATTTCGATTTTTCATTGCAGAACAATAACATTTATAGAGTGGAATAAAAACTTAAATTTAAACTTAATACTATTTTAATCATATATAAACCATTTTCTTGTGAGGATCACGCCATTATTTGGCATATTAACGGATAATGCAACAAATTTTGTTGTCATAATTCAAAAACGAACTTTGATATCACATTTCTAATAAAAAATAGGCGTGGTCGTTGACCGATTTTGGCCATTTTCAATACCAACCTGCCCGCCATAACAAGGAATTTTTCTGCAAAATTTGATTACGATAGAGTAGCATTATCTGTTAATATGCCAAATATGTGCGTGATCCGCCCAAATTTGGTTACACAGGCAGGGGGTCTTAAAGTGTTATATTGTTAAATTTATAAACTTCCTAAATAAAACTTTACATAACAACTTATTTTCCAATAAAACATCATAACAGCACTGGGTGTGGTCCGCCCACTTTTCCACTATTTACAGAGTATAGCTCATGAAAACAAATATATTGCCACGAAAATAAAGTTTAAATTTGAACACAATAATAAAACTACTAAGCTAATTATTTTGTTTTGAAAACAGGTAACGATCACGCCTACTATTTATACAGTGGCGTAGCTAGGACGCATGGAGCACGAAACGGTTATTCAACTTGCAACCCCAAAAATTCCTAGAATACAATAAGTCGATACTTGATTTCCAAAACTGCCGCCCCCCAAATTGTGGCGCCCAGGGCGGACCGCCACCCCCGCCCCATCTTAGCTACTGCACTGTATTTATACCCGTCTGTGATTAATGTGATTATACGGTAGCTTTCCTTATAACCACATACATACATATTTTCTCTAGTTTCAGTTTGTATTTCACTCAATAATGTTAATGTTCGGCAATGAAAAATCTAAATAAATTAAAAATTTAAATAAATAAAAGTATTTCGTTCAATTAAATTTTACAAAACTTTTAGGTGTAGGGTATCTAAGATTCGGCCAGGCCGAATATATAATAGTATTCTTACTGGTTTTACTTCAACATTTTTATTATATTTCAGCGACTTCTAGCACAGGCCAAATTCGTGCACAGCACGATAATAATAATAAGCACAGCTTATTCGTGGACATGAACGTATTTTCGATCTGTGTAACGAAGATTATAAAAATGTGTTCGTAAATGGGTTCTTTCTGTGCATAAAACTTCTAACTTCTACTTCTCTGTAAACGTAAACAAAAAACCAGAAAGAGTGTTAACTTCGGCCTGGCCGACGTTCATATACCCTACACACGTTTACTTAAAAATTAGGCGTGGCAATAGTCTAATTTTTTACCTTTTGAATCTCAAATAGCCTGTGATGACAGGCAATATTCGTGCCAAATTTGATGAAAATAACTCTATTCGTTCTCCTGTAATCCAGTTTTATTTAATTAAATAATGGCGGACCACGCCCATTGTTGGTAGTATGTTTTGGTCAGAGACAGTGGACTTCTGGACAAAATTTCAACCGGAAATTCGTTTTACAAGCTAAGAAATTGCGCTATAAGCATAGATGAATTTATATTCACTATAAAAAGAAGATGATTACAAGAAGATCACTCTATTCGTTCTCTTGTAATCGTGATTTCCACAGACAGACAGACGGACGGACAGGGCTAGATCGACTCAGGAGGTGAGGCTGATAAGAATATATATACATTTGTATACCTGTCACGCGTCCTTTAATGCGTTGAAACGGAAGCACAAAGTGAATATACGCTGTAGGGTATAAATTTAAATAATAATAGCAAAAAGTAGAATTGTAATAGAAAACTAACTTTTATAAGCAAACCATTAGCCACCCACGACCGAGCCACACCAAAAGCAACATTCCATTTTTTGGGAAACAGTATCCCCTACTTTTCTATGAAATTTCTTGAATTTCCCAAAAAATGTAAATTAATTTGACAAACAATTTGTCGAACAAGGAAATTATTCAAAATGTATATTAAATAAATTCTGATGACAGATGTCACTCATTCCTCTCATTGAGGGATAGAGAAATCGTTATCGTTTGTGACGTCGCATTGTTGCGTTGTGGTTACACAGTAAATCACATAAATCTAAGAGAATTTGAATACCTTTTCAATGATATCAATAACATGGAGGTATCCCATACAGTTAAGGAGATACAGACACGACATTTTCAGATTTAACTTTTAAAAACTACAGAAGCTTTAAAAATAAAAGTGTCAAATAACTTTCATGAAAAATTTTTCAAAATAAATGTCTCCAAAAACTCATTTTTCATTTATTTTTATTGTTTTGTGTGTAAATGAGAGAATGGGATTTGTTTCGTTCTTAACACCAAGCACGGCAACACTGTCAAGTAGAACAAGCACAACGGTCTTACAGCGTAAACCCAAATGTGGTTCCCGTAAAAAAAACGGCTCCTTAACCAAAATGAATTAACACCAATTTTATTATCTACTATATACGTAAAAGTGTACTGCTGCCTCGTCGTTTTTTTAATGAACTCGAGATTCTAGCAGCTATTAATGGGAACTGTACTCGAAATCCCAATCGCATCTTTCCCAAAACGAGTGTGAAATGAAATAGAGTAAGTTACGATTAGAAATTACGAAGAAGTATTTCCTATTATCCATATACATAAGTAAAGAGTACAGAACAATTTTTACAACGTCTTCAGCATCATATATAGACTAGGTACAAAGATCTAACAATGTTACTTTTCAGCTTCTTTTGGCCTTTATTATTAGCTCTGTATACTGCCTCGTCATGCTAGCTGTCCTTATAGGAATAATTATTCAGATAATTGATGACGGTCCGTTAGCGCCGGCCTCACTATTTTTCCTTTTGGTTTTTTCTCAAATTTTTATAGCAGGTAATTTTTATTCACAATAATCAACAAATCACAATAATAAACTAAACAACTTTCTTCCCAGGTGTTCTGCATCCACAAGAAATGAGCGCGTTGATCTGTGGCTTCATATACTACATAACTATTCCATCGATGTATATGCTATTGTTAATATATTCGGTGTTTAACATGAATGATGTCTCCTGGGGAACAAGAGAAGTTGAATCTGTTAAGGTAAACAATATACTTATAGTGACTCGGTAGTTTAGGTATTTATATGGGTTTTCTCGTCGCAAATTAGGTCTTGCAGAATAACTTGCCTTTGAGGGATGTCGAAAGAAAAAAAGAATACCTGCCGGGATGGATGAATGATCCACATCTCATGGAGTCTGAGTTAGGAGAAATAACGTTACGAGAGAAACGGTTTTGGAAGGATTTAATTAGTTTATATCTAAAGCCATTGTATCACACGAAGGAGAAAAAGGCAGAGATTGCCGAGGGCCTCATGGATTTACGCAATATCTTCGCCTTTGCTTTTTTTATGATCAATGCTATATTTGTACTAATTGTGTTCTTGCTTCAGTTGAAAAAGGAATATTTGCATCTGGAATGGCCCATTGATCCCGTTGATTTCATTACTTACGATGATTTAAATTCACAGATTTACATATACCGGCAATATAAAGAGCTTGATCCCATCGGATTATGCTTTGTGTTGTTTTTTGGATTTATCCTAATCATACAATTTATTGCAATGTTTTTCCATCGATTCGCCACTATTGCCCAGCTGTTGGCTACGACGCAATTAAATTGGTTCCCATCCACAACTGCTGTAAGTCGCTATTAGGTCTTGCTATGATACTCTAAAAAATAAAGACTACTACTATAAACTAAAGTACATAAATACATAAGAGAAAAGAAAGAGTGTAGCTTTATGAGAACTCAGAATGTTCAGCATAAGAGAACATCTAAACGAGATCTAACCGAGGTTCCCTAAAACCACAGAATAAACAGTATACAGAATGTGAATGTCGCCTAGCGAAGCAATCTGAATTCCGGATGTGGGCTGAAAGCAGCAGGGGAAAAACAGAGTTTGATTAACAGATCTTTTGTCGCTGTTTATTTGTCGGGCGACGAAGTTCTCTGCAGTTATCAACTATGCAAGTTCTAGCAGAAGAACGAGTTCAGTGCATACTTTCCCAAAAATTGCACATGAAATGAAAGTGTCACGTCAACGCTCAATTAAGCCCGAAGCATAAAAATTACTGTTGTTTTCAATGAAGCGAGCGACGTGATTGAAGCGAGCGTTGTTGTTGCGTTGATCACCATCCGAATATTGTAAAATGATGGCTATTGATTTCTGGCAGATTTTTGCTGGTATGCTGGTATGGTATGGAATGCATATGCGTCGTACTGACGAAAAGAGAGAAACTACGAATACACTGAATCCCATTTGAGTATCCATACTATGAACATGCATGGTTTCGTCATGTTCGTACTCTCTCTTCATGCATATTTTGAATAAAAATATATGGTCTGAATTGCACTTTCCGTAACCCCTTCGAAAACTCTTTCCCTCACACCACCTGTAGGTTATGTTGATAGCTCCGTGAGGTTTTATTCCTTTATATGCATGTCAAGTATTTTCTCCATAGTTTTGAGAAAGAAGCAGCTAAGGCTTATAGGTCGGAAAGATTTAGGCAGTTGTACAGAGGTTCTGCCTACCTTTGGAATTATCACAACCTTAACCTTTTTCAATATTATGGCCTTGATTATGAGACAGGATTAAGCTATGGCATCCATGCCTTGTTGCAACAGGCATGATTAGATCCCATCGGGTCCCGGGGATTTGTAGGGGCTGAATGTTTCCAGTGCGCAACGCACCCGTTTTTGCTGGAAGATTTTGCCTACTAGACTAGTGTCCCTACCAGATGTGGGGATGGGAGAAAACTCTTCTCCCCTCCTGTTGCCATCCGGTGACGCACTCCCGGAAAGTTAGTGTCCAGAAATAAGAAACTCGTCTCGCTCGGAGTCGCAGTGTAGCTTCCATTCGGCTTTTTGAGGGGTCAAATGCCATTAGAGTGACCTTTTTCTAGGGCTTTCTGAAGGCATACTGCGTCTGAGAAATTTTATCTCCTTAGAATACGGGTTTGGGCTCCATGTAGCCCGTTTAGATCTTCTCAACTTTTTGTTGTAATTCGTTAATGCGCTATTGATTTCAGACCAGTCACCAGTCTTTTTCGACTTGTTGTAGAGCTCTCGGGATTCTCAGCTTAGCTTAGAGGCCTATGCCACCACGGGACCTTTCTATGTGAGGTTCCTTTTGTTAGCGGACAGATACTCACAAAAGCTTTTTGTATGTACAAAAAAACATGTTGGCTTCTGATTCGAGCTCATTTATTGTCCTATGGGAGTGACTGAGCGAGTGACATGATCTTCAAGGTTGAAGCGATAGATGTCCAAGTTGGTTTTCCTGGGATTGCGGTAAACTTGACCGTCGGCTAAGGAAACTCCCATGCCAAAACTGATATGTTTGTAGTCCGACATAGATGTTTCTGCCGATACATGCTAGTTTGGAATGATTTTAGACATTTCTATGATTGTCAGAAACGGCTCTAATACCCCACAGCATTGGCAAAAGTTATTTCGTCATCCCGGTTTAGAATAACTATATTGTTTCTAGGGAGGTACTCACCCCTAGCAACTTCTTCCCCAGATCACGTGGTGGGCATGTTAAGACATGCAAAGACTGCTATTCCACCTCCTCTATTCTTCTCTCTATTAAAGAATTCGGCACTAAATCCTTCTATGGAAAATAAATTGTTTTCATCATATATATATTATATTTGTTTCAACTAGAATAATTATGTCTATTAAATGAGTTATTTTGCTAATGTCCACTACAAAAGTTGTGACATTTATTCTAAGTGATCTTATATGTAACTGACAGCATGAAAAGCTGAGGCTTAGAAAACCATTGTCTTTAATATTTTGAAATTTTTGTACACTTTATGTTGTAAATTGTTCATTTTAGGTTTGTTTTGGTTCAGTTTTGATTAATTAATTAATTAAGCTGATGTCACTTTCGATCACGAAAAGTTCTATTCTGTTTTTCATTAAGGTCACTGATGAAGACGCGGCAAAAGAAATTCGTGGAAACGCCGTTAATATTGCACGCCAACTACAGCGACCAATGCATTTTCATGACGATGTTGCAGTGGATGCCAAAGACAACAACAAGATTGGTAGCGAAACTGATGATAGGTTAGTCCGCCGTCAAACGATTGTTAAGTTGCTTAAGAACAGAAGCAAACAACAGTACAATTACAGTGATCTTCCTACAAATTTTGAAAGGCGTTTCTTAAGTGATGGTACATTTTTTATAATCAGTTTAAAAATGTTCGTTACTTCAACTCATTTCATCCAATTTATTCCTTGCGCAGATGTTATAAAAATTAAGAATATCTCGATGAGTCGAAAATCCTTCATGTTGTTGGACGAAGCTCGAGTCGATGCCAAGCGAAGACTGACGAAACAAGTTTGCAATAACGCAAACTTTAGCACGATTGCGATGAATGAATATGAGAATCCAAGTTTTGAGTGCTAATATCCGGAATAATCTGAAACAATCCAAATATTTTAAATTAATCAAGAATAAAGTGAATGCTGTTCTGAAGCGTACTGTATAATAGCTTACGATATTGTCTTTTTTTTAATTATTCATTACGGTATACAATCTAATGACTTGGTTTATCCGTCCTATTACGAACAGGAAATCAAAGACTACAAGACTGGAAAGTGCTGCCAACTCGAAAGTTTGTTTGCAAAACTCAGAAAAATATTTTGAGAAAGGAATGCAAGTCTTGGTCTTCTTCATAGCAATAAGCCAGAAATATGATTTGTAAAATACGTAAAGAAGACCAAGGAGACAGTTTTAAAACCAAAACATGCTTCTAGATGTGTATATGAACCTTTTTCAAGTAATGTTGCACAATATTAAATATTTTGCAAACAAAACGAAGTTAACTTTCAAAAAATTGCTTGATTTACAAAAATAGTGGGCTGTTATACACATGTAAAATTAATCTGATTTAGTTTTAATTTTTACTCAATTGATATTTTAGTTCTTCTGCTTTTTAATTGAAATGCATGAATTGTAAACTAATTTGTGTTTATCTAATTTTAATTTAAATGAAAGAATTGTGAATTTATTTGTATTAACTAATTTTAATTTAAATTAAACCAAAATTTTAAAAAACAAGTAAGTTTCCATTAGTCTTTAATACTTCCAAACCGCTTAGAAATCTTCAAAGCTGCACAGCTCTAAAATGCAATGAAGTTTTTCTCTTAACGTTTACTTAAAAATCCAAAGAAATAATTAATAATAATGTGTCGTTGGTATCTCTGCCACTAACTCACCACATCATTTTGTGGCGCTGTGGTAACAAACCAAAAGGGTTTACTTTTTCAGTTATCTTGCTTTGTAATGGCCGGTTTTAGCTTGTAAAAAGTTGATAATTTCACTATAAAATTCACATACACTGTACGAGAGCACGGGGATGGAAATTTTTATACCCTACACCTTAAGGTTAAGGGTATACATATTAGCTTTGCCACGAAATGTGTAACGCATGGAAATAGAGACGATAGGTATAGAAAAGTATATATATTATTGATCAGCGTGACCTCCTGAGTCGATTTAGCCATGTCCGTCCGTCTGTCTGTCTGTCTGTTAAAATCACGATCACAGAAGAACCGGTAAAGATATTGTGATGAAATTATTGTGATGTGTTAAGAAATATTGTTTCTTGTGGTGTGCAGGTTGGTATTGAAAACGGGCAAAATCGGTCCACGACCACGCCTATTTTTTATTAGAAATGTGATATCAGCGTTCGTTTATGAGTTATGACAACAAACTCACTCTTTCACTCCTGAGTATAGAGCAACATTATCGTTAATATGCCAAATATGGGCGTGATCCGCCCACTTTTAGATTAAACAGGCACATTGTTAAATTTATAAACTTCCTGAATAAAACTTTAGATAACAACTTCCTTACCAAAAAAACATTATTACATCAAAACGGGGAGCGGTCCGCCCACTTTTACACTACTTATACAGTATAGCTCATGAAAACAAGTTTATTACCACGGAAATAAAGTTTTAATTTGAACACAATAATAAAACAACTAAGATAGTTATTTTGTTTTGAAAAAGGTAATGACCACGCCCACTATTTATACAGAGGCGTAGATAGATCTCATGGAGCCCGGGACGGTTAATCAATTTGCAGCCCCAAAAATTCATAGACATCAATAAGTCACTTCTTGATTTCCACAACTGCCGCCCCCGACATTGTGCCGCCCAGAGTGGACCGCCACCCCCGCCCCACCCTAGCTTCGCCACTGTACTTATACCCGTCTGTGATTAAATGTGATTATAAGGTAGCTTTCCTTATAACCATATATTCCTCTAGGTTCAGTTTAAATTTTTTAAAAACTTTTAAGTGTACGGTATTTAAGATTCGGCCAGGCCAAATATAGCTTTCTTACTGGTTTTTAGCTCGCTTACGAAATGAGAGGAGTTTCCAGTCTTGTAGTCTGTAAATAAACGAGTACACTTAAATATATAAATACAATTAATTTTTTTTTTTTTTTTTTTTTTTTTTATTACCATTATATTTTTTTTTATAACCATTATTGTAATTAATTTTTCCTTTTGATGTTATCAAAAAAGTTCCAATTTTATTTAAGTATACTTTTTCCAACTTACATAATATACATATAATATTGTATATAAAATTTTTTTTTGGTAAGTGAACAGAAACGCTGGTCCGTGACGTCATTGAAATTTTCACCTCAACTGAATTTTGTAATTCAAGCTGCATTGCTATTTTGCAATTTACGTAAATTTATTAATTCTCATTTCTTTTTCTACAGATCTTTTACGTATCAATAATACTTTGTAAATTTTCTATTTTCTATTATATTCTATTATAATTGCTTGGTATGCATTGCATATGTTTTATCCAAAAAGATTATCATTCTCTCATTTGTTAATAACAATTTAACAAATTGCATTTGAATTCATTGTATTTAATAATTTCAATGTATAATTGGTGAAGGTTTTTTTTTAAAAATTCTTTGATTTGTATACTTTCAATAATTTTTCTTTTTCATCTTTATTTCTTATTTGTATAATTACATGAATGTCTGATTTTATCTTAACTTGTATATGGGTGACACAGGCCTACTTAGGAACCGAACACCCAAAAAAATCGGTTCTTTAGTTTTAGTTTCTATTACACTTTAATTAATTTAATAGAATTTAACTTTATAACTGCTCTTGTATTTTTTAATTTCTACCACAAATATATGCGTGTTGATCAGCTGCGCTCGTATATTCAGTATATTCAGCTACTGACGTAGCTTCTGGAAACGGTTATAATATTGCACCAAGCTAGCAAGAGCTAACTGTAGCATCTGCGAGCCAGTCAGCAGCGATGGAGGTGAAAGTAGTACTTTCCAGTTGGATGTATCTGTTCTTTTTCCAAAAATGCAATGAACAGCATTTCCTGTTCTCCAATCCTTGCTAAGTGGATAAGAACCAACTATTAAACTAAAATTATTTTATTACTATTGAATTTGCTTCACGTTTCCATTATAACTAGCCATTATAAACAAAGAATTGTATTTTGTAGAATACTTTCAATTTACGGAAAATAACACTTCACACTGGCAGTGATTGTTTAGACTGATCTGTTGATTTTATTATACAATCAATTAAACTCTTTCCACTCATGATTTCATTGCAAATGAATAACACTTCAAACTTAAAGGGATTGTTTATACTGATTTATTGATTTTATTATGCAATTAATTAAACTCTTGGCACTCGTCGATCTTCTTTACAAATGCAACCTTTGCATTTAATGCACTTCTTGTCATTGTGGTTTTAAGTGTTCTTTTTTAGGCAACGTTGATATTTCGCATACCAAAATTACCAGCAACTTCACACAATAGCAATGGATTGTTTGCACTGGCCTGCTTTCACCGATACTTCGTCTTAACCCGAATATCAGCTTGGTCAAGTGCATTTTACACAGAACCGGACACAATCATGGATTTTCCTCCAGTATTTTCGTCTTTACAATAGCGACGTCGTAGATATACTGCCTTAGAACTGCTTCCATACCACGCACACACTATTATATACATTTATTTTAATCTCGATTAATTTAATGAACTTATTAATTGAATTTAATCCAATAAACAAAAATGATTGTCCGATTCGTTTATAAACTTTTTGTAAATAAACGAACCGTCATTTAAAATGTCATAAAACCATGACGTCTCGTGGTGAATAACACGTACACTGTACCAAAGACTACAAGACTGTAAAGACCCTTCTCATTTCGCCCCAGCGGGCAAAGATGCGCAGTATTATGCACGAAACTGCGTACTACTCTTCGTTTATTTTTTATTAACAAATTTCCGCCAAAAGCTGCGCATTTTCCTCGCATCTACGGGAAGCGAAGTGGATGCAGTTCGAAAAGAATTTTTGTCCTTACGGAATACAACAAACTGTTGCATAAAAATATTTTCCTGCAATGGGGGGTTTGCTGATGTTTTATTAATCAAAAAGAAAAATTAAATTAGTTGGAAAAATTTATATTTAATAATAAGACTTAGTATAAGAAATTTATTTGAAATTGTGATATTGTATAATGTAATTACGTTGAAATGTCTTTTATCCATACATAATGGAACTGCTCCGTCCCTTTGCAACAAAAGCAGAAGGACGTGCTACATCTTTTCCTATTTTGTGCATAAACATAGCATACACTTATTCATTTTGAATCTAAATGTAAATCTCTATGTATAAGCATTCCCTCCCTCTAGCGTGTGTACCAATTATTCAGTTTCAATGAACGATATACCGATCTGTAGTTATTTCTCTCCTCTACTCCAAGAAGGCAGGAGAAATCAGCATTCTGCAGCTTTAGAA
Organism: Myopa testacea; assembly: GCA_949629155.1. Taxonomy (NCBI): domain Eukaryota; kingdom Metazoa; phylum Arthropoda; class Insecta; order Diptera; family Conopidae; genus Myopa; species Myopa testacea. The sequence goes on along the minus strand of OX451348.1, from coordinate 5,884,994 downwards.
AATATCAGCATTTCAGTTCGTATTAATAAAATGGTGCAGAAATCGAATTGAATATCATGTCAGGAAAAGGGTCAGAATACTTGAATGACAGATCAAATGAACAGATCAAATTAAGAAAAGCAAGAGAATAAGGAGCGTGCAGGGTTATCAGGGTAGAAGCTACATGAAGTAAAAGCTACAGGTATCAGATATTATGTATGACCATTATGTGTGAAAAACGATATCTGCGAAATGACCACCGCGACCACATCATTAACATCTATTCAAAAATGACATTGAATTTCGTTGACAGTTTCTATTAATTGCATTTTAAAATCATGCACATGCAAATCTTTATGCAAACTTCGCCACAAACTGCTATAAGTAATGCTCAATTCTTGAGAACGACGTGGAATTGAAGTTGATGTGTCATGAGCAACTCTTTCCCGAAAAACATCAATGCTTTCATTCGACCGAAGTATTTGGGTCTGCCAGACTTTAGTCTATCATGGACAGATCCAGTTTTAACAAAACAAACAAATTTTATTCAATTTGAGTATCAGAAATTGATTTTGTTTTAAATTGCAGGTGCTTTCAAGTTATTCATGGAGAACCAGTCAATTTGAATTTTATAATTATCTTGCTTATTGCTCTTAACTTTATAGGACGAACTGAAGTAAATGTTGAAGAAGGGTCTATCTCCGCTTCAGATACTTATTATTAAAACTTTAGTAAAATTCTAGTAGAAGCTCTTAAAATATTTTCTTGTTGTAAATTTTTGGGAACTTATCCTATTTTTTGTTAGTTTTCGTTTTAGAAAGGAAACTTATTTTTGGGATCTTAATAAGAGTCAAATACATTTTAAGTAACACTTTATTAAGTATAAAGATGAGGGTCACTCACTAAGAATTAAATTTATAAATGTTACATTAATTTTAAAAACATTAAAATAAAATTGTGAATAAAACATACTTCTAAAAGTGCTGCAAACTCGGAAATAACTTGCTCAAAGACTAATATAATATTTTCCGGTACTGTGTGTTCCTTTGCTAATATGGCAAGATTATTATTTAATGTGTATAATAAACTCTCTTTATTTATTTAATTAGCCTTTTTTAGCTCTAATAAAAAAGCGTTATTGATATTTTTAAGTGATTATTTGTTATGATCGTTCTTTTATTCGCGTGCCCCAGAATCAGTGGACGAATGTCCATGGCAAAACTTTTGTATAGACTTGTACGTGGACGTGTACGAGGATAACATATCAGTACAATGGGATAATCGGGTGTGGCCCATACAACTAAATACATATATTCCCTTGGTATATCTAAATAACTCTTGGTTAATTTTCAATATCATCAGAAAAAAAATATATCTGATTGGGTACGACATGGAACGACAAATATTCGAAGAACCCTTTAGCATGGGCGGTACCATCGTATAGAGATAGTTAATAATAAATTGAGTTTTTATTTTTTAATTCAAAATTATTTTTGGCAACACTACTTGTAGTTAATGTTGCCATTCTAATTAGACAAATTCCAACCTGACTAGAACATTATGGTCTACAAGCCAAGACGGAGGTTTTTTGCAAAACTCATCATTACCAAACCTTTTCGGAGCACAAAACGGATATCACAAACAATTTATTAGTAAACTTTTAAATATTGTTATTACTATTCATTATATTATAATTATTTACTTATTCAGCGATTGTGTTCCCTTGCTATTCTCGTATATTGACTGTATAATTGTAAGTGTACAAGTGCATGTCATGTACTACATGAGCATACAATATATAAGCATTTGAAAGGGTGCCGCAGTGAGCGCCACAGGGTAAAGTTCCTGGAAGATAACAGGTCTATGATAGGTTTGTATGAATGCATTTATTTTTCTTATATATTCAAATGATAACGAGGCTGATACAAAAGTATTAAAGCAAAGGAAAAATAACCATTACTTCACGTTGTGTTATCAATAGTCTTGTCAGTTCAGCTCGATTGCTTGTTTCGAGCAGTGCTGATTATCAATTGCAAATATCACAGAAGATCTGTGAGAGGCTTCGAAAAATATATTATAAAAACGTTTATATTGCAAGAATATTGTGCGACCGTTACTTAAAAAATGTTGCTTAGAAAATCGTTTTCAAATCCACAGAGTTTTAAGAAAGGATCCACTTTGAAATTTTGGAGGACTGCGTCTACGCATGGCCCCAGGACACCTGTAAGAATAGTGGACTTTGTGCATTAATAAACATTATATAATTTTGAAATTTTTTGGTGAATGTAAACGAAACAAAGAATCTTACAAATTAATTGTGTCCGAACATCTTTCAATAAGTATATACTTAGTATTGATATGCAAAGATTGTTAGTTTTTCCGCGTCTCACTGCGAAAATCTATACTCGAATATCTGTATTATGGGAAAGTGGTCGAATGGATATTTATTCTACATGGATATAAAAGTGGGCGGAACGAACCTGTTAACCTTGATACAAGATGTTCAATTAAGATGTAATTAAATGTTGTCGTTGTAGTTAATTTCGATACCGTGTTATGGTGTTTAAAACAGATTCCTTGAGTCTTTTTATATAAAGTGGGTGTGATAAACTTAATTCAAATATCTCTGTTCGTGTCCTTTCGTAATTTGTAATTTGCGCAGACAAACAGAAGGACGGTCGGAAGGACTAATTCGTACCAGGAGGTTTCGCTGATCAATAATACAGGGTTTTCCAATAAGAGGTGTAATTTTGATATTCAAAGCAAAATGCCATTTTTTGAGATAAATTATCGCATGTTTATTTCGTAATAAAGAGGAAGGTATGCCGTTAATAATGAAAAACAACATCAGCCAAATGGCCACCACGACCACGCTTACAGGAACATAGCTATTCAAAATTACACCTCTTATTGGAAAACCCTTTATATATGTATATACTTCTGTATACCTACCACACACTACTGTGTGGATTACAGCCGTACGGAGAAAATTAATATACCCCTTGCTTTCGGATGAAGAATATAAATACAAAAATTAGAATTCCGCTATTCAAAATAAGTCTCTTATAAGTTATTCGATATTAACAGTGCATGGATATATGTGCATAATTATTTTATTTTACCAATAAAATCATTTGCATTAATTTGCATATTGTCGTGTAATATTTATGTAGCTTTATAGACATACACATATATATCCTTTATCACCTTGCAAAGATTCATCTCATAACACCTTTTTTTATATGACCCAGATAATTAAGTATGATAATCATGATATGGTCTCTGAATTTTCCTACAAAATTAAATACACAGCATATTGAGGGATATTTAGATATCTACATGAAGTTTACTAATGTAAGGAATAACATTACACGTTGCATATGAAATACTAATGATATCATTTCATGAAATATTTATTTTCATAAATCAACCACCATGTATACAGTACACCCAATTCTGTTTTTACACGAATTTTTTAACGCGAATTTGAAACAACGCGACTTTTTTAGTATTGTATGTATATATTTTTTTACTTGTTAATCTTTAATAATATGTCTTAATCTTAATACATATGTTCATCAAGAGAGGCTAATAGTAAGACGGTGTCAAGTCTTGATACATTCCACTTGCGGGTAATTTCTTTAGGTGTTCTGGTAGCCGGTTAAATATTATACAATATGTAATGTTGATCGCTGCCAGTGTAATCTTCCATTACGCTCCAGTGTGTGAAAGTTTTGCCGGTTTGCTATCGGACACGAAAGTTATGTCTGGTATGGTGCCCCGCATCCGGGTCTTCTGAAAGTTGGAGTGGTATCTGTATTTGCAATCACAAGCCCTAGTCTAACTGACATGCACTCTCCTGCCGCGTGAATCGGTTGTAGCCATATTCCATTCTGAGGCTCTCGAGTTAAAGTACCTGCGATAACTAGTCCTCCTCTGATTTCCGAAGGTGTATCTTCGATAGTGTCTACCTTCTGCTGGAATTTCTTTATGTTGCCGCTAGGGGTCAAGTAACAGTTCAACAGTAAGAGGCGATGACCTTTAATCCATAAGAAATCGTTTTCAGATCCCCAGTTAATCAGGAAAAGAATACGGGATGGGGGTAGCCAAATAGCTGCCGTGCCGGTCTCGTCTTCTACCCAGGTTCCGCTGTTTATTTTTCTATACTGCTCGCTTATTAGCACTGCGTCCGCTTCTTTTTCCAATACCATCTGCGTCATAAGGGATTCTATTGTACTGCTCCTGTGCATGTTTGCCTCTCATTTGGTGTTTATGATCCTATTTATGAGCGCACCTACCGGATCTTGGAAGATGTTCGAGGTATGGCCTGCCTCCATGCATAAACAGCATTTCGGGGTCTTGGTGCAGTCCCTCAGGTTATGTCCCGGTTCTCCGCAGCGAATGCAGAGTCCACTTTCCTTACTATCTGGGCCTTTGCAAGAGTATTGTTGGTGTCCAACTCCAAAGCACCTATATCATCTTTTTATTACAGTGTATCGTCGCAATTTCACTCTTATCCAGCCAATTTTTATGCTTCCTACTTTTAGAAGTGTTTCCGCGATAGCGTGTGGTAGGGTTATGGATGCCCGGAACTGTTCTCTAATGTTTGGTTTTGTAATGGAGACCATAACCTGCTCACCTTCGTCAGGGAGAAGCTTTCTCACCGCTTGAACCACATCGCTATCGATAGTTAGCGCATCAAGATCGCGAATTTTGACTGTAGCCGTGGGATTTACGCTGGTCACATCGGCAGACTCTTTTAAAGTTTCCCTCAGCTTGTCGTAAAGCGCGGGTTTAACTTGTTCGCCCTTGTCGAGCTTCATTAGCAGGGCCCCTGTTTTAGTTTTGCGATTGCTTGTAGTAGTGATGTTTTATTAGTATTACAATACTTTACAATACACTTATACAATATACATTTATAAAATATTAAATTTAAAAGAATATAAAATATAAAAAATTTTAAACAGATTTAACATTTTAAATATCTCACACATAGTGTTTTAAAGACATACAGGTTTCTCTCGGATTTCATATTGCTTGGTAGTTTATTAAATAATTGAAGACCCTTATAAAAAATGGAATTTCTCGCTGCTGCTGTGCTTTGATACTTTATCCTGAAGTCTCTTGCATTTCTTAGTTGGTATGGTTGTTCATCACCTACAAAATTAACTTTTCCTACTAGATATGTTGGTGCTTCTCCGTTTTTAATTTTATGTATAAACATTTGAGTATTTAACTGTAGTCTTTGGTTAACATCTAGCCATTTTAAGGTATCTAACATTGTTTTAACATTCGTATACCTGTTACATTTAAGTATGCATCTCATTGCTTTATTTTGAAGCTTTTGCAATCTTCCCATTTGGCCCATATTGCAACATGTATACAGCATGGAAGAACAATATTCCAAATGCGGCTTTATCATCACATTATAGATTTTTTTTGCTGTCATATTGTTAATTTTACTTCGTATTCTTTTAAAAAATTCAATTTTTTCCCCAATTTTTTTACATATTGTATATACTCAACGTGTTCTTTCAATTTTAGCTCTTTGTCTATTATTATCCCAAGATACTTAATTTTATCTACCTCCTCTATGACTTGTCCATTTATTTTAATGTTTTCTTCACCGTTCATATTAATTTTCATTAATTTTGTTTTTTGTTCATTCAGCTTAAGTTTGTTCATTTTTAACCACACATTAACTTTTTCAATGTCTTGTACTAGTTTCTCTACATTCCTTTTCATTTCTACCTACAGAATATAATAAAGTATCATCTGCGTACAATATTATTTTACAATTTTCTATAACTGACCACATATCATTAATATAAATAATAAATAATAGTGCGCCCAAGATTGACCCTTGCGGGACGCCATTTTCCACTTCTAAAAATTCAGATTTTTCATCATTCACCTTTGTCCTCTGCGTCCTTTGTGATAGATACGATTCAAACCATCTAAGTTCGGTACCTTCAACACCATACATGTAGAGCTTTTCTAGTAATAATTGCCTATCAATTGTCTCAAATGCTCTTTTAAAATCAAGGAATAGCGCCATTATTTTTATCTGATTTTCCACACTTTTCCAATCGCTAATAACATAGTTAACAACAGTTTCGCATGAGTATTTTTTCCGAAATCCAGATTGATATTTTACAAAATGGTTATTATTTTCCATATGTTGTTCTAGCTGTTGTTTGACAACGTTCTCTAAAATTTTTTCCATAGTCTTTAAGGAGTTGATTGGTCTAAATTCTTCGCATTTTTTTGTTTTTGATACCTTTTCTACAGGCGTTATCATCGAGTCTTTCCGCGATCGTGGAAACTCTCCGTTCTCTAATGACATATTAATTATTTTCAAGATCGTTTGCCCGAGTACATCCCAATTATCCCATATCATCTTTGTGTTAATTCTTTCAAAGTCTGATTTATTCTTTAAGTGTCTAATGATTAGTTTTAATTAATTATTCGTCACTTGTTTAAATTTAAATAAATTGGTCTTTTTTACTATGTAGTTAACATAGCTTATATTTTCAATAGAGTCTGTGATAGTTTTAACACTGTTGATAAAATATTCATTGAATTTAGTTGCTATTTCATAGTCTCTCGTGTATAGAACTCCGTTAAAGTTTATGTTCTCGATTTTTCTTCTGTCTTTTATATATATAATTGCTTTAGTACCAAATTTTTTATTGCAGCCCACATTTGTTTCTGCGTATTGGCTCGTTCAATTTTATTATTAATGAAATTATTTTTGGCGTTAATTATACTGACTTTGTACACATTTCTAATTTGTTTGTATTTATTCCAACTTTCATGCGTTTTTAACACCCGAGCTTTAATTTTTTGATGTTTTAATGATTTCAAATTTCCCTTGAACCACTGACTCGAATTGTTGTCATTATGTATTACTATTCTACTTGTAAAGTGATTTATTGTATTTTTTAACACATTTTCAAAGTTCATTGCATTATAATGAATATCTTTACTTGGGATATATAGTGTGTCTGAACCTTGAATTTTGTTTAAGAAACTTTCTTTATTGTATTTAAAAACTTTAGTTTCACGATTGTTTGCATTATACTTGTAATTTTTACGGTTATTTCCATATTAACGATTTCATGATCAGATATTTTGTTGTTTAGATTAATATTCACTTTCAGATCATACATATTTGTTATCACGTAGTCAATTAAAGTCTTCGTATATTTGGTAACTCTAGTGTAATCTTTAACTATTTGCATTAGATAATTGTCATTCATTATACGTTCAATTTCTCGTTTGTATATGTCATTTTTTAACCAATCAATATTAAAGTCGCCTGCAACAATGATATCGACTTTTCTATTGTGTTAATTATTTGCCAATTATCTTTTATATATATAATTACACCTCCCGTTCTTGTTGAGTTTGAATTACATGTTACATGGTTATAGTTTTTAAGTTCAATTTCTCTTTCATGAGTATCATCGGTCATGTGTGTTTCAGTTAAAATCAGAAGATCTACACTGAGAAAAAAAAAAATCTTTAATACAACAACTTCAGACCGTTAAAAAAATGTCACGTAAAATTATTTGCGACAAGTGTAACATTGTTCAACTGAGAATTTAAACTTGATCCAAATAGAATTTTGCCTTTAAAAACAAAAGCGTCACCCTCGACACCACAACGACCAAGTTGTTGTAAAATATTAAATTCAAAAGTATTTACCCTAAGCGAAAAATTGTTAACAGAACAATTTTACTCTTAGATTATGCTATTTTAATGTGACACTGTTGCCATAAAAGTAAATTCTTCTGTCAAAAGCACAAAATTATTGATTTCTAAGGGAACTAACGGTACTCTCCAAGATGGACGTTGTCAAAATAATGTTTTCGCATTTGTCGCAAAGATCTACACTTTTGGATCTTTTTTCATAGCGTCACTTGAGTTCATCATTATTTCGGGCGATCAGTTCAGTGAAGTTTAGTTTTACTAAAAATTAGCTAAATTTTATTAAAAATGAGTGTTGAAGAAAGTAATCAAGTTGTTTTGAATATTGATAATGACAGTTTCGATCTATTTATGTCGTAGAAATTATCAAGCGTAGCTATTGAAACATTGTGTGAGTGCGGCATAAATTCTGTGGAAATTCTCAAAATAATACATAGCCATGACATTGATGAAATTTTTAACACGCGTGGAATGATGGGTGAAAAAATTAAATTTCCTTATTGTCTTCAAAAGTGGCGAATTGAAAATAATGTAAGTTATCATTTTTGGATAATGGTTGGATTCATATTCGGCGCAGAAATTTACATATAATGGCGAATATTTTATATGGTCATTGACTACTGGCAAAGAATATTGTACCTCTGGTTTTCAGAATAACGAGAGAAATTTGCCGATACTGAAGTGAATTTGTGTCTTTCTTGTGAATCCCACGTTATCTAATTATTATAATCTTTATTCGTAATTTAATAATTGTAATCAATTTCAGTACGAGCTCTTGTCTTGTTGCGGAAGTGACAAAACGATACCAAATAGTGTCACACAGTGGGTAAATTCTTCAGCAGAGTCAGATTCCAACGATTTAAATATCCAAGATATACTTGCAAAAACTGTATCAGGAAAAGATATATTGATTAAATACAAATCATTGAAAATCATTGAATCATTGAAAATGTTCTTGAAGCATAACATTCCGAGCAATTTATGCACGTTATGGGAGCAAAGTTCATATATGCGTCTGCAATCTCTTTCTTGCGAAAATTTTAGTACTATTTTAGAAGAGTGGCCAAGATTTAAAGACCCAAATAGGCATGAATTAATAGATATCGATTTCGAAACGCTTCATCCAGGCAAAAAAAAACCACATGTTAATGAAATTTGAAGATGCTGAACAGAGAATCAATAAAGTATTTTTCCCATCCCATATAAAGGACAAATTGAACATGAAATATTATAACCAAATGCGTTTGCATGAACTTCAAACATGTAAGTTATTTTGTTAATTTTTTTTAGTTTGATTAAAACTTATATTATTTCTTTTTCATACCGTATAGATACCAGACATTTCTTTCTTCTCAATTTGCTTCATGCCATTATTTTGCCTCCGAGAATTAAAAGATACAACAAGCCATCAATATCGGACGCACAAAACGACATGATAGTTCATCTCGTGAATTTAAACAATCTTAAGCAGAAGGAAACCGAATTGAAGGAGCTTGCTGCCAAAGAAGGGCTAAAAGTCCAACCAAAAGTTTTTGTTATTGGGGAATCTACCGAGGTTTTTTTAGAATTCTATGTTTATTTTAGCGATATACTTCACAAGGTTCCCAGCCTAATTCTCGCCGTGGACTTAGTAATAAAAATATGCTTTGTGTTCAATTTAGAATATTCCGCGAAGAGCAAATATGTGTGGATTTTTTTGCAACAATATTTTTACGAAATTCCCCCTTCAAAAAAAATACCTAAAATTCAAAATATTATAACTAAATTAAACAATGTCGATTGAATTCCTCTCTAATACACATATTTGCTCAATTTGCGACGAACTTTTCAATCTATCGGAAAAATTGTTCATACATATGAAAAGCGACCTGTTTTTTTCAATATTTATGTAAATTTAACAAATGCAACAAATATTTTCAAAACTTTTATAATTAGAATTATATTATACTATACTATAGAATATAATTAGAATAGAATTTTAAGATTCTAAATTATGTAATTGCTTAAATTATATAAGATTCCAAGATATGTATGTATATTAAAATGTACAAATAAAATATTGAAACATTGAAATCAAACTAGCAAAGCGTTTTTATTACACTCTCAAGGCAACAATATGTTATTCGTTACAAACATCTAAATATTTGTTTTTTCAACAAGCTTCTATTTCAACCAAGTATTTAATGTATTTGTGTCAAAGAAATCTTCAATAACTTATATTCTTGAATCAAATATTAAACATTTCCTTTGCAACAACTTTAAATTTTTGACGTAAGTATAAACGCATTTCACGCAAAGACTTTCACTTTCACTTACCAACAATTTTCAAACTTCTGATGAATACTTTTAGTGTTGGATCAAAATGACAGATCAACAACTTCATAATTCTCAATTCAAGAGTATGAAGTTGTTGGGTAGAAAATGACCAACGAAATTTGTTGTGGTTAAATATAAAATTCTTGGTTTTACCTATGCAGTTTTCTGAGTGTATTTTGTTGTTGTCCACCATTAACTCTACTTGCTCGAAATTATTAGTAAGTCCCTGAATATTCGTATATAACCCAGTTATTCTGTTTGATTGCTAATAACGTTTGTACGAACGCAATCTGTTTTCTTTTAATTTCAAGTTTATTTTGATATACAGGGCACGCTGTACTTAATGTATCGTGATTTTCATCAAGTCCTAGATTTAGTCGTTTGTTTGTACGAACGCAATTAATACACTTTGTTATTCGTTCCCTTTGACATTCACTTGTTTTATGGTTTTCTAAACAATTTAGGCATGTTTCATCATTTTTGCATTCTGCTGCTTTATGATTAAATCCTTTTCATTTAAAACACAATCTGACTTCAACCGCATCAAACACTTTACAACGCTCCCAGCCTATGTTTAGCTTTTCATCTATCACCTTCGGAAAAGAATCTTCAATTATTGCATTGTAGTACACCCGATTGTTTTTATTTACTTCATAATACTTCACTAATTTTAACAAACTATTTCCAATAACACAGTTTTGTTTTTTTAATTTTTCAGGAATATTTTTATTATCATGTTTAAATTCCATGTTTATTATTATAAATCTCGGATTCATTGCATTTGGTACTTTAATTTTATAGTTTTCAATCATTGTTTTTTCTATAGCGTCTTTTAATTTTTCTCGATCTTCATTCTTTTCACTTGCAATAACTATAACTCCATTATTTCTATTTTCAATGTTGGTTATTCTAAAATTCGTTGGTGAAACATTTTTATTCAGATCAACTTTTGTTTTATCAGTTTTTTGTTTGTTTTTTGGCGTTAGAATCAGTAATAATTTCTTTCGCAACTGTGGCATCGCTTTTGGTTTCGTATCTTGTATTACATTTTTCTTCACTGCTTCTGCAAATGACAATTGCGAAGCACCGCCCACCTGTGCATTGTTCACAATGCTTCGCAAATGTGCCAAGGCTTATAGCATGGAATGGCTTCGCAATCTCTTCAAAACGTTTGCGTAACTACTTCCATCCGATGGTTTTATAATGACAGCTTCCGTTTTGGCTTTGGGAGCTCGACTTTTCGTCTTCTTCTTTTCTCCGCCTTTGTTTTGAGGCCGGGGGTTGCCTTGTTTTTCTAGGTTTTCTTTGGCCTTTGCATCTTGCGTGGTCTTTGGTTACCTTCTCTTTGGGCTCGTGGGTGCTTCCTGGTGGTGACTGTATGCCATTTTTCGGGTAATATAATACTAATATATATAAAATTATAATATATAACTAATATATTATGAAAATTTTAAATGTATAATGTGAGCGCCGCAGCCAAAGAATTTTTATGAAAAATCACGGGATTTTTTAGTTTTAAATATCGGTGTATTCAACCGCTAACGGCAAAAAATTTTATTTTATACCCTTGCCTTTTTATACCCGCCTTTTTATACCCTACACCTTAAGGTTAAGGGTATATTCACTTTGTCACGAAATGTGTAATGCATAGAAATAGAGACGATAGGTATAGAAAAGTATATACATTATTGATCAGCGTGACCTCCTGAGTCGATTTAGCCGTCCGTCTGTCTGTTAAAATCACGATCACAGGAGAAACGGTGAAAATATCGTGATGAAATTTTGCAGAAATATTCTTTCTTGTGGTGTGCAGGTTGGTATTGAAAGTGGGCAAAATCGGTCCACGACCACGCCTATTTTTTAATAAAAATGTGATACCAGCGTTCGTTTTTGAGTTATGACAACAAGATTTCATTCCTGAGTATAGAGTGGCATTATCCGTTAATATGCGAAATATGGGCGTGATCCGCCTACTTTTAGGTTACACAAGCAAAATATGGTTATATTGTTAAATATATAAACTTACTGAATAAAAGTTTAGATAAGAACTTCTTTTCCAAAAAAACATTATTACATCAAAACTGGGTGCGGTCCGCCCACTTTTACACTACTTATACAGTATAGCTCATGAAAACAAGCTTATTACCACGGAAATAAAGTTTAAATTTGAACACAATAATAAAACAACTAAGCTAGTTATTTTGTTTTGAAAAAGGTAATGACCACGCCTACTATTTATAAAGAGGCATGTCTAGGACTCGTGGATCCCGGGACGGTTAATCAACTTGCAGCCCCAAAAATTCATAGAATTCAATAAGTCACGACTTGATTTCCAAAACTGCCGCCCCCGACATTGTGCCGCCCAGAGTGGACCGCCACCCCGCCCCACCTATCTTCGCCACTGTACTTATACCCGTCTGTGATTAAATGTGATTATAAGGTAGCTTTCCTTATATAACCACATGATTCCTGTAGTTTCAGTTTAAATTTTTTTAAAACTTTTAGGTGTAGGATATCTAAGATTCGCCCAGGCCGAATATAGCTTTCTTACTGGTTTTAATTTTAAATGTCGGTTCATTTGGGGCAGGCAAAATTTTAATTGAAATGTGGAACATATAACAGATAAGTAAAGCTAAAGTAATGTAATACAATACTAAGTATAACATATTATATATCGTTTTAAAGGTAAAAAGAAGCTTTCCATAACTGTAAATTGTGATATTCCTTAATGTATCCGTTTGGGAAAAAGAAAATTGTTATTTCAAGGTCAAATTGTCATATTTTTCCAAAAATCAATATAACTCCTTAACCGGCGTATTATGGATAAAAACGTATATCACATAAATTAAAGGTCTCCCTTTAAAACAGTATCTTATTCGTTCCGCTACCATTTATTTGACCTTGAAACGATCATAACTCCAAGATGGATGACCAGCCCCCGAAAAAGCCGAAAGTTGGTCCCAACTAACGGTAAAAAAATTAAAGAAGTCTAAGATACGCACCTATTCTGTATTTATACGCATATTTTTATCTTTTTCGACGGTTTTCGTTCGGGACATACATTTTTTCTTTGCGATATTACATGTGTATATCTCTACATATAAACTCAATTATCAAAATTCTAGAAAAATCAGGGAGAAGCCACCACTTTGGGACTCCTTTCAAGATCCGCCGTCAAAGAGACCTACAGGGTCGGGAACTACATGGACCAAACTCAGTTTACTTCTTCAACTATTTAAAGTTTTTACATACATTTTCGTTTTCATAACTGTGTTGACAACAGGGGTAGCTTCGAAGGTAACATATGCTCTGATGGTTGCGCAGGTGTCCAAAGGACTCCAAATTAAGTATTGTCATATCGTACGTAAGTAAATTTGGAATTCATTGATTTTCGTAGTCCTCATAATTTTATATTTTTTACAATTGCGTGAAATTATTTATATTGCATATTTGACTATATTTATTGTATTGTAGAAGCAAACAGCACGATGTGGGTTCAGATTTCCAATGATGAACAGATTGCATGGCTATGGGGCATTATTTTTGCCTTTGCAGCACCTGAAGTATTCACATTTTTTCGAGCATTGCGCATATGCACCTTTAAGGACGTCAAATCACTTTCAATGCTAGAAGTAGTTTCGGTATAAAGTATTCTATTTTTTATCGGATTTGTATGTAATCAAAAAAATCAAAACACAAATATAGCAAATAATGAAAAAAGGTTGATCATAGAGCTCCGAGATTATTTGCCAATAGCTAAATGTTACCTCAGAGTAATAAAAAATATACGAGTACATAGTTGATTAATGTCCTTACCCCTTTATCTCGTAGTTCTCATCCGCAGAGTAAAAACCAGCGTTGGCCATTCTGCTATTCACATGTACACGGCAGCAGCCGTCGTTTTTTCACACCGACCGTTCGTAATATTTTTAGGTAACGGTTCTCATTGTTAATGTTATTAAAAAATAATTTAGAATAACAGGTTTCTGTTATCTTTTCTTCCATTATACTTTTCGAAACGTATTCAAGCTTCAACCAATATTGCTTATGTTGCCATAAGGTACATCAGTAATAAATATCAGTTATGGTTTAAAGAGTTTTAGCATTTAGCATTAAGTAAACTCAAGGTGGCTAAAACAGACATCACTTAGCGAAAAAATACGAAAAATTCCCAAAACAAACGAACAAAATGGTTGCGTTGATCACCAGTAGAAATTTGTAAAATGATGGCTATTGATTTCTGACAGACTTCTGCTGATATGTAAGAACAGCTTGTTGCATACGTTATACAATAACAACGTATCCCGAAAATTTAGATGCTTTAACAATAATATTTTTTACTTATAATATGTTATTTTCTTCTTACATAAACGTAATACAAATTTTTCATATCATATTTTCTATAAATATACACATGTTTATTTTCATATATGTATATCTAAATGTGCACATAAATATAATTGATTGTCTTCACTGATTCATCGTTGCCCGCTAAAGCTACAAATATGACATTTGAACAGTAGTTTTAATTTAGAAACCGAAACCAGTAAGAAAACTATATTCGGCCTGGCCGAATCTTAGATACCCTACACCTTAAAAGTTTTTAGGAATTTTTATGAATTTTAGGAATTAAGGTTTTATACCAATGAATTTTTTTATGAATTGATTCTATATTTATACATATGTCTTATATTCGTTTTATTTGCTCGTTTACAAATCCGAACAAAGAATATTTATACAAAATTTCATATTAATTGATAACACATCATAAAATTACAGACTTATATAAGGATTTATGTAGGACGATTGTGCCATATTACCCTTTCGTCCATGTAACCTAAAAGTATGCGCGCCACGCCCATTTTCTGCAATGTAAAATATAATAATGTCGCTCGATATTGAGATTTTATGGTCATATCTTAAAAACTAGAAGAAATATGTGGTTATAAGGAAAGCTATCTTATAATCACATTTAATCACAAACGGGTAGAAATAGTAGGCGTGGTCGTTACCCGTTTTCAAAACAAAATAATTGGCTTAGTAGTTTTATTATTGTGTTCAAATTTAAGCTTTATTTCCGTGGTAACAAATTTGTTTTCATGAGCTATGCTGTATAAGCAGTGTAAAAGTGGGCGCATCGCGCCCAGTTTTGCTGTAATAATGTTTTATTAGAAAAGAAGTTGTTATGTAAAGTTTGATTCAGGAAGATTACATATTTAACAATATAACCATTTAAGATCCTCTTTTGCCTGTATAATTTAAAAGTGGACGGATCACGCCCATATTTGGCATATCAAGGGATGAAGTTACTCTATACCCAGAAATGAATTGAATTTTGTTGTCATAACTAAAAAACAACGGCTGATATCACATTTTTAATACCAACCTGCACACCCTAAGAAAGAATATTTCTGTAAAATTTCATAACGATATCTATGCGTCTCTATTTCTATGCGTTACACATTTCGTGACAAAGTGAATATACCCTTAACCTCTTAACCTTAAGGTGTAGGGTATAAAAAGTGCTAGTCGACAATTTTGAATGGTTTAGAAAAACACTTTTGAATTTGAATTGCGCGGGTGCAGCGATTCGAGCAAATCTTTTTGTTTTTAGGTCATTAGTGTTTTCTTTGGTTAGATTTAGATTAGACAAGTTTTGGCCAACGCAGGTGTAAACAGCTATGTATAAATATAAAGTTCTCTTCCCCTCTGCGAAATTATTACAACTTCGTATCAAGAAATCCAGATGGATATGACCAAAGAACATAAAATATACAGAATGCGCATCTCAGCACTAAATTCAGTAGTCAGTTTCCCTCAGATCTTAAGGATTAGGGAGGGAAGCATACACAAGACGCAACCAAGAGTCGGAGTGAAAAGGTGAGGAAGAGAGAAATCTTAATGTTAGGAGCACTTTTATACGTGTGTTTGTGTGTGGGATAGTTAGTTGTCATGCTTCGAGTTTCGATTCATTCTCTCATTCGCTTAATAACTTCGCTCTTTTTGTTTTTTATTTGCCTTTGTTTTGTTTTTTTATACAGTACAAAAAGGTTTTTTGTTCTGTTTCGTAAATGATAATATGGAGTTCCTGAGAAAATTCAAAATTACAATACCTCTTCCCAATTAAAATGAAATTATACTTTTTATTGAAATCAAATTGCAATCAGGAATAAAAAAACCAAAAATAGCACCCTTTATAATACGTGCATATATTTCAATGCAAAAGTCTTTTTAACTTTCGCTGTTTAACATATTCAGTACTTTTGTCGATAGTCCATGAACTTGAGAAAGGAATGCAACTCTTGTTCTTCTTCATAGCAATAAGCCAGAAATATTAGTTATATAAATATATAAACATTCCGGCTATAAGCCGCATAATTAAATTAAGGCAATGAATCACCAAGTTTATTAAGGATTAATTTCAGTCATATTAAAAAGACGATATAATTATATGTAAATTCCTTTGTCAAGATAACTAAATATAGAAAAATGATATTTTAAACTTATTTCTCCTTCAGAGTTAGCATAGTGAAGTAATCATGGTAAATAGGTTGTATGTAAGGCAGCAAACTTATCATTTCGTATTTCTCTCTTGCAACATAGTAATTTTTCTGAGGCTTTTAGGTGTTCCTTGTTTTCCAAATAAGAGAAATGCTTTAAATGGAGCATTTCCTTTCATACTAGTTTTGTAAACATTTTGGTCGGTTTATCCCTTTTAAACCTCATCCAGCATATTTTTAGCCACTGTACAATTTCGCCGTCCAACTTCCAATTTTCGCAACTTCTAAATATTTGGTCGAGACAGTATCTTCTCTTTTCATTTCATACAAACTTAAACTATTTTTTTTCGCAAGTTTTCATGGCATTATAAATAATATTTAGTCTTGAGCAGTATATTATTGATCCTTTTTCTTTAATGCTGTTTCCACAACTTCAAAAGAACGGTGGAGGTATGTACATTTAAATATTATATAACCTGTCCTTGGTGAAAGCTTATTAATTTTTGATAACAGCAAATGGCAGTTGCAGCACAGGGTATTGGAATATGAAAAATTAAAAAAATTTTAATAGAATATAGTTTTTAGCTTTCGAAGGAATCTTGACGGTGTTGCCTGATTAAAAAAGAGAGTACTATAAAAAGAATGAGATGTGTTCACTTACATGTATTCGTGTTGAGAAATTTTCTATTCAGATATATTCTCAATAACCGAGTAGGCAGTTGTTAATGAAATGTGTGTTATTCTAGAACAAAGTATCCATGTAACCACTAAAACAAAATGTATACTCGCTCACAATACGAACCGCTGTTAGATAAATTGAAATTGAAATATAAATTGAAGTACGGGTAGTGATCTGATTCAGCAAGAGAATGTCATTGCCATTGAAGTACGGGTACTGATCTGAAAAAATCGAGAGAGCTTCCATAGAAATTGAAGAGCAGGTCCTGATATTGGAACCCGCAAGCAAAAATGTTGCTTTTATGAGATGTGCATTCTGTATATTGTATGGTCTTTGATATGATGTAACGAGTTTGTTTTTTCACAGGTGGTATTGTCCGATTTATTCCACGTCATTGGTCTGGCGGTGTTTACGTTCAAGGTGTGTTCGTATTTAGATTCTGGAAAAGCCTTAATGCTCTGCAATGGCGTGTGCTTCATTCCAGCATTATTAAGTATGAGTCTTACTATTTCATCTATAAAGACGAACCATTATGCCATATATTTTTATGTTATAATATTTTTTTAAATATTTTAGATATTTTTAACGCATCTAATATAGAGAGGAGATCTCTACCATCTTTTTCAATAAGTATTCTGGCACTAATTGTTCAAGCATCTGCTTTTGTGGTTTGGCCTGCAAATACGGATTTTATGGGTGTTAGAGTAATGGCGATTCCGTTAACATTAATATCGGCCCGTTGGTGGGAAAATTTTTTTAATTCATATAATTGTGTTGGTAGGACGATATTAACTAATTTCAGTGCATTTCTTACTTTTTATTCAAATTGCAGCTTTTGACAAAGAGCGGACTAGATCTATGTACCGTACCTATCTCTATCTTGCACCACTGAAAGTTATTGTGTTTTCATTATTGGCTTTTGTTTTGGATGGACGTGGTTTGTCGGTCTATTTTACGGAGTTTGGTAATGCTTGGAGAACTCATAATATAATCGTGAAGAAGGTAATCTTACGTATTCCCTTTCCCTACATTTAGATCCATAGGACCGCAACCTCAATTTTAATTGCGTTTGATTTAGATATTGGGATATTCATAGGAGTTTTCGTAAATGACAACTTTTCATTCACTTCTGATTTACATATCAACTTTTGGAACATATTTACCTTTGCGAACTGCGTCCAATTTTGACCTTGCTCTTGTTTTTGGCGCTGATACAAAAACTACAAAATTTCGGGGCCACTTTCGCACACTTTATCATTGAAATTCGAAATTGAAATCTGGTTTTTCCTTAACTATGACAGCTTTGCTGATGATATGGGTACCGTTACATAAGCTTTTTCAATATCTTTCATTTATGCTAAATAATATTTTATCGAAAAATGTATAATTGATAACGAACCAGCGTTATTTGTCAGAGAATATTCGTGCAAAATTTCATGACCATTCCTCTATTCGTTCTAGTGTATTTAAGCTTTATTTCATTAGTTGTCGGCCCACGCACATTTTTTAAAAGTTTTAAAATTCGCTCTATATCCTGAGAAATTGAGCTATAAGCATGGATGAATTATATTCACTATAAAAGTAGGCGTGGCCTACTTTTGGTCTGATGGGTCTCATTTCGAATATCAACGAGTATCAGATGATAGAGAATATTCATGCTAAATTTGATGCAGAAATCTATTCGTTTTCCTGTAATCATGATTTCCACAAACAGATGGACGGACACGGCTAAATCGACTCAGGGGGTGAAGCTGATCAGGAATATATGTATATACTTTTATATACCAGTTCTGTTCAAAAAGTATTTTCAATTTCTGCGGGTTACGTCTATTCGATTTTCAATTGTGAAAATCGATTTCAATGTGCAGTTATGTTGGTACTCATGTCCCACACATATGCTGAAAAGTTCGGCCACTTTGAATGTTCCGTTAACGTGTTTTGACTTCGATTCGTGTCTTCGATTTTTGCCTATTCCATAAAATGGATCAACGAATCTGTATCAAATTGTGTGTGAAAAAAAAACTTAAGTGCGCGGACGCATTCCGTTAATTGTTAATTGTCGCATATGGTGAAGCTACCTTGGACTAAAGCAACGTCTATCGGTGGTACAAAATGTTTTCAGAAGGTCGAAAAGGTAGAACAGTCAATAAGGAAAATTACCTGCAAGTTAAGCGCAATTTGAGCGAAGCGATCCGCCAGAAACGACCGGATTTGAGGAAGAACAAAGACTGGCTTTTGCACCATGATAATGCCCCTGCTCACACATCGTTGCAAAAACAACACAATATTGATGCCACAAGCTCTGTGTTCCCCAGATCTGGCCCCCTGGGGCTTTTTCTTCTTCCCGAAACTGAAGAGGCCCATGAAAGGACAACGCTACGCTATGATTGACGACGGCATCGAAGGAGGATCTGAAGAAGATCACTAATGTTGATTTTTTTAAGTGCTTCGTGGATTGAAAAAATCGTTGGCATAAGTGTATAATATCTGATAGGGACAAAATAGATATTAATGAATAAAGAAATAATTTAAAAAAACTCAAAATTCGCAATACTTTGAACAGACCTCGTACCTGCCACGCCTCGTTTAATACGTTACAAAGAGAAGCACAAAGTGAATATATCCTTATCACTTCGTGTGTAGGGTATAAAAAAATTACATTTTGTCCCTTTAAAATTATTAAATATTAAAAACTAAGTCATAAAAAAACGTGACTGCAGTTTGAAAATGCATCTTTCCATAAATTCCTGCACCGAGTTGGATGATATTTGCCTTTATAAATAGGTAAGAGACTCTACTTTCTTAATATTGTGTTAAATATATAGGTCCATTATACATTTTAGTTAGAAACAAATTAATGAATGGAAAAAATGTGACTAAAACTTTAAAATTTAATTTTTTCCAAAAGTAAACGATTTTCACTAAAATTTTGTTTTACATAAATGAAGTATAATTGGGGTACCTTTCCAAGCACAATAATAACATGTAGATATCCTCTACAGTTTAGGAGAGATAAGTTGATCTCAAATTTTCAAACTTCAAGGACCATAACTCGGAAACCAGACGAGACCTCACGCAACTGATGTTTTTGTTGGAATTCCAATAATGAACAATAACAAAAACAACAACAAAATCAGAGTTATGCCAGTACTGTGGTAAATACATGTCAGAAATTTTGTTGTTGTAATTAGCACCAGAAACAACAACAAAATGGGTTCGCAACGATACCTTTGAGCACAACTTTTAATATTATAAAAATTAACGTAGACTGTATTTCATTCGTATTTCTTTGGAACAAGTAAAGATACGTACATATGTACATCGCCCCGATTTTTTTCAATTCTTTATCGGTATGACCGGAATTTTTTACCGGTATTCTTTTCATCGGAAGGCAGCAATGTTGAAGTTAGGAGCGTTTAAAAGTCCAATAAGTGGCACTAATAAAATTTAAATATACATAATATATCCTAAACTAAGTTAGATATCGGAAAGACCAATGTAGTGTTTGAAATGGCTTTTTACCTTAACTTTATGTAGTACATATATAATTCTCCTCAGAAGTTAACTCTTAAGTAATTATTTCTAAATAAAATGAAATATAGCAATTTGTCCTTCAAACCAAAATGTTCTTCTCCTGAACGAATACATTAAGTCTTTAACCTTTAAAATGGTATATATATACATATGTATATGTTATAAAGGGTCCGCCATCTAACGTTTTTTTTTTAACTAGTGCTTTTTTCGTGAATGGAAACACTTAGCTCATGTCTGATGTGACAGATAATTAGTTTTATCCAAAGACTACAAGACTGGAAACTCTTTTTTCGCTTTGAATGTGTTGGTGAAATCAGGCTTGGGTGTCGTAGATTACAAAAACAAAACGCATGTAATTCAGAAAAATATTTTGAGAGAGGAATGCAACTCTTGTTCTTCTTCATAGAAATAAGCCAGAAATATGATTTCTTAAATTCGTAAAAAAGACCAGGGCGACATTTTAAAACCTACGCATGCTTCTAGAAATGATCAGGGAACCTTTTTTAAGTCTTATAGTTGCACAATATTGAATATTTTGCAAGTAAAACGAAGTTAAAATTCATAAAAATTGCTCAATTCCCAAAATTAATCAGCTGTTTTTAACCTACCACACGTATTTTTAGCCGAAAGAGATGCCAACGTATTCAACCTGTTTTGTTGAATATTAATGTGTGATTTAGTTTAATATTTAGATAATTGTGATTTTAGTTATTTTCGTCTTTAATTTAAATGAATTTAATTTTAAATGCATGAATTGAGAATTTGTTTATGTTTAATTAATTTTAGTTTAAATAAATGAAGTGTAAATTTATTTGTGTTAACGTATTTTAATTTAAATAAAAGAAAAATGAAGAATTACAAAAAAAAATAAGTTTACATTACTTTTTTATATTTCTAAATAGCTTAGAAATCGTCAAAACCTCGAGAACTCATAAATGCAAGGTAGTTTTTCTATTAATGTTTACTTAAAAACCAAAAAAATAATTAGTAATAAAGTTGTGTCATTGGTATCCCTGCCACTAACTCACCCCATCATTTTGTGGCGGTGTGGTAACAAAGCAAAACGGTTTACCTTATCAGATATCATGCTTTGTGTTGGCCTGTTTTAGCTTGTAACAAGTCGACAATTTCACCATGAAATTCACATACACTGTATGTGAACACGCGGACGGACATTTTTTTGAGCTCTCTCACGAAATAAGAGGAGTTTCCAGTCTTGTAGTCTTTGGTTTTATCCTTCCGCTGAACGAATATGGTTGTGTATACGCTTGAACTTCGCTAAGTGGGCCTGCGATCGACTTACAGAAGATGCCGATTTTGCCAAAAAAATCATCTTTTCAGATGAAGCTCATTTTGATCTTGGCGGGTATGTAAACAAGCAAAATTGTCGCATTTGGGGCACAAAAAACCCGCACGCATACATTGAAAAGCCGGTGCACCCAAAACGAGTCACTGATCGCATTATCAGCCGCAGAGCTGATGTCGTTTGGCCACCTCGGAGCTGCGATTTGACACCGTTGGACTATTATTTGTGGGGTGCCGTCAAAGATAAGTGTTACGCCGACAAGCCAGAGACAATTGACGCTTTAAAGGACAATATTCGTGAAGCCATTGGTGAAATACAGCTGCACACAATCGATAATGTGCTTAAAAATTGGACCGATCGTGTAGGCTACTGCATGGGCAGCCGAGGCAGCCATTTGAATGAAATTATTTTCCATTATTAACCGGAAGGATTGTACTTTCAAATAAAAAAAGAAATTTGAGAAAATATTCAGTAGTTTTTTTTATAGCATTTTCAAAAAAAAAAAAAGTTATTTGGCGGACCCTGTAGTTACTTCTATATTTCATGGCAGAGTATCCGTCGTTGCCTCTCACGCTGTGTTTCAATATGGCGACTAATAAGGTTTGTAAAAATAGATCGCATACCTTCAGGCGAAAATGTATTTATCTAATTGAAATCTAAGAAACCTGATAATTAATTTTAACTTAACTTATGATTTTAACTTAATTTATCCATCTAATAGCAACAAACTTAATAGATCGCATTATCTGAGAAATTAAGAAATCCAAATATTATTCTATATCAATAGATCCTATTTCAGAGATTTCTCGCCACTCACTTTAATAGTGCGCCATGTCTTATCATCTGGACCAGTGAAAAGCTTTGTTAAGTTCCTTAAAATGGTCATATTGCTGAACAGCTCTTTCAAAGCTTGTTTGATTTTTTAAGCGAGAATTCCATGGATATCAAAGACTGCCTCGGTCTAAGGTATGACAATGACAGCAACATGAGTGGAAAATATCACTTCTTGCAAGTACGTAATAAGCAGATAAATGCATACGCAGCATATTTATCTCTGCACAATCACTCAATTTGGTTGCTAAGTGTGATGCAGAATATTGTTCAAAAACTTCAATATATTTCTATTTTATTGAAAGCTCCTATGAATTCTTTTCTGCTTCCACCTATCCATGGGGTATTCTGTTGGACACTTGGTGGTCGCCCGAGCTGATGCCATTAACAAAATTTTATGTGGTTTTAGCACAATTAAACAAGTCTTAGAAAACATCTCAAATAGTTTCAGCTATTTGACAGCTGCGGCTCTTCTGCGGCTCTGCTGCTCTCGTTCGACTATCGTGAACTGCTTAATATCGATGTAGGTTCTGCTGTTTAAAAGGAAAAGCATGAATCTCTTGAACTCCAGTTTTATAAACTTATAGTATAACAGAAAATTCATTAGAGCCGTGTTTTCCCAAAGTTGAAATATGTAGTTTTATGAATCATGTGTCTTAAATAATTTCTAGCTGCAGTGCAGTACGTTCTTTTTCGACATTAAAGCGAGTGAAAAGTGAATTGAGGAATACGATGGGACTAGATCGTCTGAATAGCCTTGTCTCAATTAACATTGAAAATAAATTACTTAAAAAAATAGTAATAGTTCTTTATATGCTGCTTTGTATTTTTTGATTATGCAACCTAATTACTTTTTATTGATACCTACAACCAATACTATAAAGTGCAACAAAATCAGAGAATGATGAAAAATTTGTTGCCTGGAAAATAATCTATATATTGCTCTCTATATTGTAAATTATTTAGTAATGGCCTTTAGTATGTATAACCACTCATTAACAGTATCAAAACCTGAAAAAAATTTGCAAACAAAAAAATTAGCAATAATTTGTTCAAAAAGATTCGTGTTACCCTGAAAGGTGAAATAATTTTTGTTATCAAATGGCTATGGGCTATTAAAAGAGTAATTTTATCTTTGTTGCCATTTAGAAGAGACATACCAATGTATATGACCAATATGTACCATAATTACTTAGTTTCACTCGTGATTCCATAATGCATTACCAAAATGCTAAACTCGAATCTTCACATTCTTCTATGAATTCCACAGAATGTACAGAGAAGCTCTTACTATATAAGAAATGAGATTTTATATCATACGGAACTGTCCGCAATGGCGCAGAAGGTAACGTACTTGTCTTGAGTACGGTGGTTCAAATCCCCCTACGCATCGATATTTAAATTATGATTGTAATCCTTCTCGCTCTAGTTCAGTCGAAGGCCTTAGTTGTTAGTTTGAAACAAATAAAATGTAGGAGGTGGTTGGTATTTTCCCTTTTTAATTTATTTTTACTTCTTCTGGAAGTGGTTATATAATCTATGAATGGAAGCCGTTATAAAAGCTTTCCCAAATCTCTTAAGTGTAATGCATTATCCGTAAAAAGAAAGTGTTCTGCAATCTAGAAAGATTGTTGGATTTTGGAGTGTTTTCGACTATTACAGGAAAGGAAAAAATCGGGGGATGCACGCATTCTTAATGTAAGTTATTTCATTTTACCTTTTTATTTATTTTGCAGAATAGTTCGAGTATCTCAGATTCATTAGCTGAATTACCAATGGAATCGTTTCGAATTAAATCCAGTTGTAATGCGTTGATGTACACTCTTCTCCTACAAATTACATCGTCATATCTTTGTTATGTATTTGCCAAATTTGCATGTAAAATTAAAATTCAACATTTCAGTTTCTCTTTGCCGCTAATCCTTGTGGGGCCTGTATCCGTGGTTACTACATTTCTTTTAGCAAGTCTACGTGAATCGAATGCTTGCATATTTCACGGATTTATATCAGACCATGTGGCATTTAAGTCGATTAGCTTAATCGACCTTCCTGGAGCTGTTATAAAGGAATATCTGTGGATTTGGATTTTTTGGTGGCTGTCCCAAGTATGGATAACTTTGCATATATGGCATCCAAGAAACGACAAGAATTCACCGACCGAGAAACTCTTCGTGTTTCCCTGGTATTGTGGGCTTCTTGTAGATCAGTGTATTTTGATGAATCGTCGTATAGTTGACTGTAATATATCTATGAAGGTAAGTCCTTATTCCTAAATATCCTACCTAAAGTCCTAAATATTATTCTTGTCTCGACCCAGCCTACACGTCCTAGCCTTTTGTAATATCTTATGCATTAAACCCTTCATACGCTGATTAAGCTTAAAAGCCCTGTCTTATAGTTGATTTAAATAAATATGTAATTTAGTTTAATTTTTGTTGGGTTTTCTTAGAATTTTGTTGCATTACGTAATTAATTTCTTTTATTATTTTCTATCTGCATTCCTTTTTATAATATTATATATACAGGGTGTTTCGCATAAGAGTGATCAAAAGACTAGGGCGTGTAGGATGAGTCGAGACAAGAAAAAAATCGTATGGGAGGGGGGGGGTCAATTTCCCCGCGTTTAGGCGGGAGGGGCAATTTTATAAAAATCCGACTCAACACCGAAAAAAATAATATTAAAAAATAACGGTCAGACCTAGATAACTTTTGCTTGCTGATTATATACTAATAATACATACTTGTAATAATGTAAGTAATACATGTAATTATACATACATACATAGTATATGTATATTGGGTCTGGGAAAAAGTTCGTGACGTTTTTTTGGAGTAATATTGTGAATTGTGTGTAAAACTGATTTTCTTATAGCCTGAAAATGAATTTATTTAAAAAAATTATGCTCATTTTATCTAAAAGGTTTCGCCATTTTTCGGGTAGAGCCATGATGCCATCGGTGAAGAATTTCTGTGGTTTCTGGTTGAAAAACTGAATCAAGTGGTTTTCACAGGCTTCTGTTGAAAGCAGCTTAATTCCATTCAGAGAGTTCTGCAGAGATCGCAACAAGTGGTAGTCTGAGGATGCTATGTCTGGACTATATGGTGAATGCCAGTGTTGCCAGAGTTATTTGCAATTGACCCCACCTATCGGAAAAACGCCACGAACATTTTCCCAGACTTAGTACTGTAATGATTTGAATAACACATTCAATCTCATCTTCAATGTAAATAAATAATTATTTACTATCTAATTATAAGTAGAGATCTAACAAGTTTTAATTTTTAGAATTTGAATAAATTTAACTAAATCTAAAAATCTACAAAAAAATCTAAAATCTAATGATATTAATCAACTGCGAAATATTTAAAAATGTATTTTATCACATAAAACATAAAATACGAAACATAATTATATCTTTTAACAGTATTAACTATGCATAATTAGTATGTTTTCATATACATATATAATTTATCTTAGTATAGTATATAGTATATTATTTAATGCATTTATTAATATAATATATAGACATATATCCGTATTATATATCCGTATTACAAATTTTTATGTCCAGACTGCACCTGGCTTTATATTCAGTGAAAACGCTTCAAATATTCGTATCTCAGAGAGCGATGTTATACCGCAGGTGATCGTTTGTGCCACAATGTGGCATGAAACACAAGAGGAAATGATGGAGTTTTTGAAGTCTATAATCCGTCTAGATGAGGACCAATGTGCTAGAAGAATGGCAAAAATGCATATAAATGGTGGAAAAGTGGATGATGAATATTACGAACTGGAAAGTATGTTCTAAATTTTTAAATTTGACTCGGAATTCTTTCTTAACATTTTCTTCAGCTCACTCATTAACTTTTTGTATTCATTCATATTGGTTCGACTTATACTAGTCTTAACTAAGTCTTAACTTGCTACAGAATCCCTACTACTTTTTTTATATACAATATATAAAAGTAGGCGTAGCCATGGTCCAATTTTTCCCATTTCCAATACCAATGAGTTTCTGATGATAGAGCACATTCATGATGAAGATATCTCTATTCGTTCTCCTGTAATTGTGAATTCTACAGACAGACGGACGCACAGGGCTAAATCGACTCAGGAGGTGAAGCTGTTCAAGGATATATATGTATATACTTTTATACACCTGCCACGCCTCCTTTAATGGGTTAAAAGCCGAAGGACAAAGTGATATACCATTATCACTTCGTAATATATGTACTTATATAGAAAACCCAGTAAGAAAGCTATATTCGGCCTGGCCGAATCTTAGATACTGTACACCTAAAAGTTTTTAAAAAATTTAAACTGAACCTAGAGGAATATATGGTTATAAGGAAAGCTACCTTATAATCACATTTAATCACAGACGGGTATAAGTACAGTGGCGAAGCTAGGGTGGGGCGGGGGTGGTGGTACACTCTGGGCGGCACAATGTCGGGAGCGGCAGTTGTGGAAATCAAGTATCGACTTATTGTATTCTAGGAATTTTTGGGGCTGCAAATTGATTAACCGTTCCGGGCTCCATGAGATCTAGCTACGCCTCTGTATAAATAGTGGGCGTGGTCATTACCTTTTTCAAAACAAAATAACTATCTTAGTTGTTTTATTATTGTGTTCAAATTTAAACTTTATTTCCGTGGTAATAAACTTGTTTTCATGAGCTATACTGTATAAGTAGAGTAAAAGTGGGCGGACCGCTCCCAGTTTTGATGTAATAATGTTTTTTTGCAAAACAAGTTGTTATCTAAACTTTTATTCCGGAAGTTTATATATTTAACAATATAACCATATTTTGCTTGTGTAACCTAAAAGTAGGCGGATCACGCCCATATTTCGCATATTAACGGATAATGCCACTCTATGCTCAGGAATGAATTTTGTTGTCATAACTCAAAAACGAACGCTGATATCACATTTCTAATAAAAAATAGGCGTGGTCGTGGACCGATTTTGCCCACCTTCAATACCAACCTGCACACCACAAGAAAGAATATTTCTGCAAAATTTCATCACGATATCATCACCGTTTCTCCCGTGATCGTGATTTTAACAGACAGACGGACAGACGGACGGACATGGCTAAATCGACTCAGGAGGTCACGCTGATCAATAATATATATACTTTTCTATACCTATCGTCTCTATTTCTATGCGTTACACATTTCGAGGCAAAGCTAATATGTATACCCTTAACCGTAGGGTATAATAATGGCGATTCTGTGCAGAAAATTTTTCAAAATTTGTTAATTAGTTTAATTATCACTTTGTTATACTTGTTATACTTTCTAGCTAATATTTTTTTCGATGATGCGTTTATATTGGATGAAATGCTTTGCGAAAATCAAAAAAATCCGCCTCTTAACAAATATGTAAAAATACTGATAACAAGCATTGAAAAGGCAGTTTTTGAAGTTTATGGTGTGAGCATGACAATTAAACCACCTGTTAAAATTGAAACACTTTATGGCGGAAGATTAGTGTGGATTTTGCCTGGACGTTCCAAGATGGTTGCGCATCTTAAGAATAAAGACAAAATTCGGCATAAAAAGCGCTGGTCACAGGTGATGTACATGTATTACCTGCTGGGCTTTCGCATAATGGAGCTGGAGAATGTATCAGTTAGAAGTAAGGCACTTATTGCGGAGAACACCTTTTTGTTGGCTTTGGATGGTGATATAGACTTCCAACCGCAGGCGGTTCAGCTGTTGATCGACCGCATGAAGGCAGTAGACGAGTTGGGAGCTGCTTGTGGACGCATTCATCCAGTTGGCCGAGGTCCCATGGTGTGGTACCAAATATTTGAATATGCAATTGGCCATTGGCTGCAGAAAGCCACTGAACATGTTATCGGCTGTGTATTATGCAGTCCAGGTTGTTTCAGCCTATTTCGAGGCAGTGCTCTGATGGAGAACAGTGTAATGAAGAAGTACACGACGGTGTCACAGGAACCTTTACATTACGTACAATACGATCAGGGCGAGGATCGCTGGCTGTGTACTCTTTTACTGAAACAGGGTTTGCGTGTTGAGTACTCTGCTGCTTCTGATGCCTATACCCATTCACCGGAGGTGTTCAATGAGTTTTATAATCAGCGAAGGCGATGGATTCCTTCCACAATTGCGAATATATTTGATTTACTATCAGATGCCGAAATGGTGGTAAAAAACAACAGCTCTATTTCTAAGCCATACGTTGCCTATCAGGGTATGCTGATGGTCGGTACGATACTCGGACCTGGCACTATATTCTTGATGATGATGGGCGCGCTTGTAACCGTGTTCGGTATTGGCATATGGCCAGCTTTCCTTTGGAATCTCCTCCCAGTGATCTTCTTCATGCTATCCTGTATTTACTTAAAACAGAACTGTCAAGTAAGTAACAGGACTATCAACTGTATTTAAAACGGAACTATTAAGTATGTACGTATGTAACTGATAACTTTAAATATTGCACATGCATTTTACATCATATGTACATATATTTTTTCTGCATAAAATAATCTTGTGTGCATTATTGTTGTTAGGAACTGGACTTCACTTGGTTTGAGAAATTCAAGTTTTAACCCTGCATCCATTTTTTTTCTTAAATAAAAATAACTTTTATATTAATTTGTACCCATAGTTAAGAAACTCGCCTTATTTGTTTTCATATTCGATCAGTTTGCGTAGATATAGACCCAAATAGCGGTCAAAAATGATTTCTTATAATTAATATATATAATAACTAATAAATTAAAACTTGTGAAGTTTAAAGAAATTTTTTATGCTGGAATTACAAAGCGGAACGTTGCATTTTTCGCAATATCACTGCGTTTCTGATTTACTCGGTTTATTTATGCATTGCCGTTTAGTAGAACGGTCTCTAAATTTACACCAATGTCTGAGGCAATCAAATCTGACCTCTGGTGGCGGTAAATAAATTGTTTTGCCTTGTTTGAGACGAATATTGCTTTGAACTTTCTTTTCATCAAACTCTTTCTCATTTGTCAAATCGAAGACAATCTAATGCATAGATGTCTCACTGCCACACACAAAGCAATTGAGCAGCTTTTTAAGCATAATTTTTTTTATGAATAAACATTTGGAAGGGTAATTTAATATTTCGTCTGATTTAATGCAAATTGTTTTACAGATTTCACAGGTAATACGCCATGCAAGCCATGCAATAGCCATGGGTATAGCGATTAATACCCTTTGTATCATTATCAGTAAATGACAAGATACCACATCTAAAAGTTTTGAAAAAATGTAATTGAACGAAATAGTTTTAATTATTTCCATTTTTAATTTATTTCGATTTTTCATTGCAGAACAATAACATTTATAGAGTGGAATAAAAACTTAAATTTAAACTTAATACTATTTTAATCATATATAAACCATTTTCTTGTGAGGATCACGCCATTATTTGGCATATTAACGGATAATGCAACAAATTTTGTTGTCATAATTCAAAAACGAACTTTGATATCACATTTCTAATAAAAAATAGGCGTGGTCGTTGACCGATTTTGGCCATTTTCAATACCAACCTGCCCGCCATAACAAGGAATTTTTCTGCAAAATTTGATTACGATAGAGTAGCATTATCTGTTAATATGCCAAATATGTGCGTGATCCGCCCAAATTTGGTTACACAGGCAGGGGGTCTTAAAGTGTTATATTGTTAAATTTATAAACTTCCTAAATAAAACTTTACATAACAACTTATTTTCCAATAAAACATCATAACAGCACTGGGTGTGGTCCGCCCACTTTTCCACTATTTACAGAGTATAGCTCATGAAAACAAATATATTGCCACGAAAATAAAGTTTAAATTTGAACACAATAATAAAACTACTAAGCTAATTATTTTGTTTTGAAAACAGGTAACGATCACGCCTACTATTTATACAGTGGCGTAGCTAGGACGCATGGAGCACGAAACGGTTATTCAACTTGCAACCCCAAAAATTCCTAGAATACAATAAGTCGATACTTGATTTCCAAAACTGCCGCCCCCCAAATTGTGGCGCCCAGGGCGGACCGCCACCCCCGCCCCATCTTAGCTACTGCACTGTATTTATACCCGTCTGTGATTAATGTGATTATACGGTAGCTTTCCTTATAACCACATACATACATATTTTCTCTAGTTTCAGTTTGTATTTCACTCAATAATGTTAATGTTCGGCAATGAAAAATCTAAATAAATTAAAAATTTAAATAAATAAAAGTATTTCGTTCAATTAAATTTTACAAAACTTTTAGGTGTAGGGTATCTAAGATTCGGCCAGGCCGAATATATAATAGTATTCTTACTGGTTTTACTTCAACATTTTTATTATATTTCAGCGACTTCTAGCACAGGCCAAATTCGTGCACAGCACGATAATAATAATAAGCACAGCTTATTCGTGGACATGAACGTATTTTCGATCTGTGTAACGAAGATTATAAAAATGTGTTCGTAAATGGGTTCTTTCTGTGCATAAAACTTCTAACTTCTACTTCTCTGTAAACGTAAACAAAAAACCAGAAAGAGTGTTAACTTCGGCCTGGCCGACGTTCATATACCCTACACACGTTTACTTAAAAATTAGGCGTGGCAATAGTCTAATTTTTTACCTTTTGAATCTCAAATAGCCTGTGATGACAGGCAATATTCGTGCCAAATTTGATGAAAATAACTCTATTCGTTCTCCTGTAATCCAGTTTTATTTAATTAAATAATGGCGGACCACGCCCATTGTTGGTAGTATGTTTTGGTCAGAGACAGTGGACTTCTGGACAAAATTTCAACCGGAAATTCGTTTTACAAGCTAAGAAATTGCGCTATAAGCATAGATGAATTTATATTCACTATAAAAAGAAGATGATTACAAGAAGATCACTCTATTCGTTCTCTTGTAATCGTGATTTCCACAGACAGACAGACGGACGGACAGGGCTAGATCGACTCAGGAGGTGAGGCTGATAAGAATATATATACATTTGTATACCTGTCACGCGTCCTTTAATGCGTTGAAACGGAAGCACAAAGTGAATATACGCTGTAGGGTATAAATTTAAATAATAATAGCAAAAAGTAGAATTGTAATAGAAAACTAACTTTTATAAGCAAACCATTAGCCACCCACGACCGAGCCACACCAAAAGCAACATTCCATTTTTTGGGAAACAGTATCCCCTACTTTTCTATGAAATTTCTTGAATTTCCCAAAAAATGTAAATTAATTTGACAAACAATTTGTCGAACAAGGAAATTATTCAAAATGTATATTAAATAAATTCTGATGACAGATGTCACTCATTCCTCTCATTGAGGGATAGAGAAATCGTTATCGTTTGTGACGTCGCATTGTTGCGTTGTGGTTACACAGTAAATCACATAAATCTAAGAGAATTTGAATACCTTTTCAATGATATCAATAACATGGAGGTATCCCATACAGTTAAGGAGATACAGACACGACATTTTCAGATTTAACTTTTAAAAACTACAGAAGCTTTAAAAATAAAAGTGTCAAATAACTTTCATGAAAAATTTTTCAAAATAAATGTCTCCAAAAACTCATTTTTCATTTATTTTTATTGTTTTGTGTGTAAATGAGAGAATGGGATTTGTTTCGTTCTTAACACCAAGCACGGCAACACTGTCAAGTAGAACAAGCACAACGGTCTTACAGCGTAAACCCAAATGTGGTTCCCGTAAAAAAAACGGCTCCTTAACCAAAATGAATTAACACCAATTTTATTATCTACTATATACGTAAAAGTGTACTGCTGC
This sequence comes from Myopa testacea, assembly GCA_949629155.1. Taxonomy (NCBI): domain Eukaryota; kingdom Metazoa; phylum Arthropoda; class Insecta; order Diptera; family Conopidae; genus Myopa; species Myopa testacea. The sequence goes on along the minus strand of OX451348.1, from coordinate 5,852,346 downwards.
CTCGTCGTTTTTTTAATGAACTCGAGATTCTAGCAGCTATTAATGGGAACTGTACTCGAAATCCCAATCGCATCTTTCCCAAAACGAGTGTGAAATGAAATAGAGTAAGTTACGATTAGAAATTACGAAGAAGTATTTCCTATTATCCATATACATAAGTAAAGAGTACAGAACAATTTTTACAACGTCTTCAGCATCATATATAGACTAGGTACAAAGATCTAACAATGTTACTTTTCAGCTTCTTTTGGCCTTTATTATTAGCTCTGTATACTGCCTCGTCATGCTAGCTGTCCTTATAGGAATAATTATTCAGATAATTGATGACGGTCCGTTAGCGCCGGCCTCACTATTTTTCCTTTTGGTTTTTTCTCAAATTTTTATAGCAGGTAATTTTTATTCACAATAATCAACAAATCACAATAATAAACTAAACAACTTTCTTCCCAGGTGTTCTGCATCCACAAGAAATGAGCGCGTTGATCTGTGGCTTCATATACTACATAACTATTCCATCGATGTATATGCTATTGTTAATATATTCGGTGTTTAACATGAATGATGTCTCCTGGGGAACAAGAGAAGTTGAATCTGTTAAGGTAAACAATATACTTATAGTGACTCGGTAGTTTAGGTATTTATATGGGTTTTCTCGTCGCAAATTAGGTCTTGCAGAATAACTTGCCTTTGAGGGATGTCGAAAGAAAAAAAGAATACCTGCCGGGATGGATGAATGATCCACATCTCATGGAGTCTGAGTTAGGAGAAATAACGTTACGAGAGAAACGGTTTTGGAAGGATTTAATTAGTTTATATCTAAAGCCATTGTATCACACGAAGGAGAAAAAGGCAGAGATTGCCGAGGGCCTCATGGATTTACGCAATATCTTCGCCTTTGCTTTTTTTATGATCAATGCTATATTTGTACTAATTGTGTTCTTGCTTCAGTTGAAAAAGGAATATTTGCATCTGGAATGGCCCATTGATCCCGTTGATTTCATTACTTACGATGATTTAAATTCACAGATTTACATATACCGGCAATATAAAGAGCTTGATCCCATCGGATTATGCTTTGTGTTGTTTTTTGGATTTATCCTAATCATACAATTTATTGCAATGTTTTTCCATCGATTCGCCACTATTGCCCAGCTGTTGGCTACGACGCAATTAAATTGGTTCCCATCCACAACTGCTGTAAGTCGCTATTAGGTCTTGCTATGATACTCTAAAAAATAAAGACTACTACTATAAACTAAAGTACATAAATACATAAGAGAAAAGAAAGAGTGTAGCTTTATGAGAACTCAGAATGTTCAGCATAAGAGAACATCTAAACGAGATCTAACCGAGGTTCCCTAAAACCACAGAATAAACAGTATACAGAATGTGAATGTCGCCTAGCGAAGCAATCTGAATTCCGGATGTGGGCTGAAAGCAGCAGGGGAAAAACAGAGTTTGATTAACAGATCTTTTGTCGCTGTTTATTTGTCGGGCGACGAAGTTCTCTGCAGTTATCAACTATGCAAGTTCTAGCAGAAGAACGAGTTCAGTGCATACTTTCCCAAAAATTGCACATGAAATGAAAGTGTCACGTCAACGCTCAATTAAGCCCGAAGCATAAAAATTACTGTTGTTTTCAATGAAGCGAGCGACGTGATTGAAGCGAGCGTTGTTGTTGCGTTGATCACCATCCGAATATTGTAAAATGATGGCTATTGATTTCTGGCAGATTTTTGCTGGTATGCTGGTATGGTATGGAATGCATATGCGTCGTACTGACGAAAAGAGAGAAACTACGAATACACTGAATCCCATTTGAGTATCCATACTATGAACATGCATGGTTTCGTCATGTTCGTACTCTCTCTTCATGCATATTTTGAATAAAAATATATGGTCTGAATTGCACTTTCCGTAACCCCTTCGAAAACTCTTTCCCTCACACCACCTGTAGGTTATGTTGATAGCTCCGTGAGGTTTTATTCCTTTATATGCATGTCAAGTATTTTCTCCATAGTTTTGAGAAAGAAGCAGCTAAGGCTTATAGGTCGGAAAGATTTAGGCAGTTGTACAGAGGTTCTGCCTACCTTTGGAATTATCACAACCTTAACCTTTTTCAATATTATGGCCTTGATTATGAGACAGGATTAAGCTATGGCATCCATGCCTTGTTGCAACAGGCATGATTAGATCCCATCGGGTCCCGGGGATTTGTAGGGGCTGAATGTTTCCAGTGCGCAACGCACCCGTTTTTGCTGGAAGATTTTGCCTACTAGACTAGTGTCCCTACCAGATGTGGGGATGGGAGAAAACTCTTCTCCCCTCCTGTTGCCATCCGGTGACGCACTCCCGGAAAGTTAGTGTCCAGAAATAAGAAACTCGTCTCGCTCGGAGTCGCAGTGTAGCTTCCATTCGGCTTTTTGAGGGGTCAAATGCCATTAGAGTGACCTTTTTCTAGGGCTTTCTGAAGGCATACTGCGTCTGAGAAATTTTATCTCCTTAGAATACGGGTTTGGGCTCCATGTAGCCCGTTTAGATCTTCTCAACTTTTTGTTGTAATTCGTTAATGCGCTATTGATTTCAGACCAGTCACCAGTCTTTTTCGACTTGTTGTAGAGCTCTCGGGATTCTCAGCTTAGCTTAGAGGCCTATGCCACCACGGGACCTTTCTATGTGAGGTTCCTTTTGTTAGCGGACAGATACTCACAAAAGCTTTTTGTATGTACAAAAAAACATGTTGGCTTCTGATTCGAGCTCATTTATTGTCCTATGGGAGTGACTGAGCGAGTGACATGATCTTCAAGGTTGAAGCGATAGATGTCCAAGTTGGTTTTCCTGGGATTGCGGTAAACTTGACCGTCGGCTAAGGAAACTCCCATGCCAAAACTGATATGTTTGTAGTCCGACATAGATGTTTCTGCCGATACATGCTAGTTTGGAATGATTTTAGACATTTCTATGATTGTCAGAAACGGCTCTAATACCCCACAGCATTGGCAAAAGTTATTTCGTCATCCCGGTTTAGAATAACTATATTGTTTCTAGGGAGGTACTCACCCCTAGCAACTTCTTCCCCAGATCACGTGGTGGGCATGTTAAGACATGCAAAGACTGCTATTCCACCTCCTCTATTCTTCTCTCTATTAAAGAATTCGGCACTAAATCCTTCTATGGAAAATAAATTGTTTTCATCATATATATATTATATTTGTTTCAACTAGAATAATTATGTCTATTAAATGAGTTATTTTGCTAATGTCCACTACAAAAGTTGTGACATTTATTCTAAGTGATCTTATATGTAACTGACAGCATGAAAAGCTGAGGCTTAGAAAACCATTGTCTTTAATATTTTGAAATTTTTGTACACTTTATGTTGTAAATTGTTCATTTTAGGTTTGTTTTGGTTCAGTTTTGATTAATTAATTAATTAAGCTGATGTCACTTTCGATCACGAAAAGTTCTATTCTGTTTTTCATTAAGGTCACTGATGAAGACGCGGCAAAAGAAATTCGTGGAAACGCCGTTAATATTGCACGCCAACTACAGCGACCAATGCATTTTCATGACGATGTTGCAGTGGATGCCAAAGACAACAACAAGATTGGTAGCGAAACTGATGATAGGTTAGTCCGCCGTCAAACGATTGTTAAGTTGCTTAAGAACAGAAGCAAACAACAGTACAATTACAGTGATCTTCCTACAAATTTTGAAAGGCGTTTCTTAAGTGATGGTACATTTTTTATAATCAGTTTAAAAATGTTCGTTACTTCAACTCATTTCATCCAATTTATTCCTTGCGCAGATGTTATAAAAATTAAGAATATCTCGATGAGTCGAAAATCCTTCATGTTGTTGGACGAAGCTCGAGTCGATGCCAAGCGAAGACTGACGAAACAAGTTTGCAATAACGCAAACTTTAGCACGATTGCGATGAATGAATATGAGAATCCAAGTTTTGAGTGCTAATATCCGGAATAATCTGAAACAATCCAAATATTTTAAATTAATCAAGAATAAAGTGAATGCTGTTCTGAAGCGTACTGTATAATAGCTTACGATATTGTCTTTTTTTTAATTATTCATTACGGTATACAATCTAATGACTTGGTTTATCCGTCCTATTACGAACAGGAAATCAAAGACTACAAGACTGGAAAGTGCTGCCAACTCGAAAGTTTGTTTGCAAAACTCAGAAAAATATTTTGAGAAAGGAATGCAAGTCTTGGTCTTCTTCATAGCAATAAGCCAGAAATATGATTTGTAAAATACGTAAAGAAGACCAAGGAGACAGTTTTAAAACCAAAACATGCTTCTAGATGTGTATATGAACCTTTTTCAAGTAATGTTGCACAATATTAAATATTTTGCAAACAAAACGAAGTTAACTTTCAAAAAATTGCTTGATTTACAAAAATAGTGGGCTGTTATACACATGTAAAATTAATCTGATTTAGTTTTAATTTTTACTCAATTGATATTTTAGTTCTTCTGCTTTTTAATTGAAATGCATGAATTGTAAACTAATTTGTGTTTATCTAATTTTAATTTAAATGAAAGAATTGTGAATTTATTTGTATTAACTAATTTTAATTTAAATTAAACCAAAATTTTAAAAAACAAGTAAGTTTCCATTAGTCTTTAATACTTCCAAACCGCTTAGAAATCTTCAAAGCTGCACAGCTCTAAAATGCAATGAAGTTTTTCTCTTAACGTTTACTTAAAAATCCAAAGAAATAATTAATAATAATGTGTCGTTGGTATCTCTGCCACTAACTCACCACATCATTTTGTGGCGCTGTGGTAACAAACCAAAAGGGTTTACTTTTTCAGTTATCTTGCTTTGTAATGGCCGGTTTTAGCTTGTAAAAAGTTGATAATTTCACTATAAAATTCACATACACTGTACGAGAGCACGGGGATGGAAATTTTTATACCCTACACCTTAAGGTTAAGGGTATACATATTAGCTTTGCCACGAAATGTGTAACGCATGGAAATAGAGACGATAGGTATAGAAAAGTATATATATTATTGATCAGCGTGACCTCCTGAGTCGATTTAGCCATGTCCGTCCGTCTGTCTGTCTGTCTGTTAAAATCACGATCACAGAAGAACCGGTAAAGATATTGTGATGAAATTATTGTGATGTGTTAAGAAATATTGTTTCTTGTGGTGTGCAGGTTGGTATTGAAAACGGGCAAAATCGGTCCACGACCACGCCTATTTTTTATTAGAAATGTGATATCAGCGTTCGTTTATGAGTTATGACAACAAACTCACTCTTTCACTCCTGAGTATAGAGCAACATTATCGTTAATATGCCAAATATGGGCGTGATCCGCCCACTTTTAGATTAAACAGGCACATTGTTAAATTTATAAACTTCCTGAATAAAACTTTAGATAACAACTTCCTTACCAAAAAAACATTATTACATCAAAACGGGGAGCGGTCCGCCCACTTTTACACTACTTATACAGTATAGCTCATGAAAACAAGTTTATTACCACGGAAATAAAGTTTTAATTTGAACACAATAATAAAACAACTAAGATAGTTATTTTGTTTTGAAAAAGGTAATGACCACGCCCACTATTTATACAGAGGCGTAGATAGATCTCATGGAGCCCGGGACGGTTAATCAATTTGCAGCCCCAAAAATTCATAGACATCAATAAGTCACTTCTTGATTTCCACAACTGCCGCCCCCGACATTGTGCCGCCCAGAGTGGACCGCCACCCCCGCCCCACCCTAGCTTCGCCACTGTACTTATACCCGTCTGTGATTAAATGTGATTATAAGGTAGCTTTCCTTATAACCATATATTCCTCTAGGTTCAGTTTAAATTTTTTAAAAACTTTTAAGTGTACGGTATTTAAGATTCGGCCAGGCCAAATATAGCTTTCTTACTGGTTTTTAGCTCGCTTACGAAATGAGAGGAGTTTCCAGTCTTGTAGTCTGTAAATAAACGAGTACACTTAAATATATAAATACAATTAATTTTTTTTTTTTTTTTTTTTTTTTTTATTACCATTATATTTTTTTTTATAACCATTATTGTAATTAATTTTTCCTTTTGATGTTATCAAAAAAGTTCCAATTTTATTTAAGTATACTTTTTCCAACTTACATAATATACATATAATATTGTATATAAAATTTTTTTTTGGTAAGTGAACAGAAACGCTGGTCCGTGACGTCATTGAAATTTTCACCTCAACTGAATTTTGTAATTCAAGCTGCATTGCTATTTTGCAATTTACGTAAATTTATTAATTCTCATTTCTTTTTCTACAGATCTTTTACGTATCAATAATACTTTGTAAATTTTCTATTTTCTATTATATTCTATTATAATTGCTTGGTATGCATTGCATATGTTTTATCCAAAAAGATTATCATTCTCTCATTTGTTAATAACAATTTAACAAATTGCATTTGAATTCATTGTATTTAATAATTTCAATGTATAATTGGTGAAGGTTTTTTTTTAAAAATTCTTTGATTTGTATACTTTCAATAATTTTTCTTTTTCATCTTTATTTCTTATTTGTATAATTACATGAATGTCTGATTTTATCTTAACTTGTATATGGGTGACACAGGCCTACTTAGGAACCGAACACCCAAAAAAATCGGTTCTTTAGTTTTAGTTTCTATTACACTTTAATTAATTTAATAGAATTTAACTTTATAACTGCTCTTGTATTTTTTAATTTCTACCACAAATATATGCGTGTTGATCAGCTGCGCTCGTATATTCAGTATATTCAGCTACTGACGTAGCTTCTGGAAACGGTTATAATATTGCACCAAGCTAGCAAGAGCTAACTGTAGCATCTGCGAGCCAGTCAGCAGCGATGGAGGTGAAAGTAGTACTTTCCAGTTGGATGTATCTGTTCTTTTTCCAAAAATGCAATGAACAGCATTTCCTGTTCTCCAATCCTTGCTAAGTGGATAAGAACCAACTATTAAACTAAAATTATTTTATTACTATTGAATTTGCTTCACGTTTCCATTATAACTAGCCATTATAAACAAAGAATTGTATTTTGTAGAATACTTTCAATTTACGGAAAATAACACTTCACACTGGCAGTGATTGTTTAGACTGATCTGTTGATTTTATTATACAATCAATTAAACTCTTTCCACTCATGATTTCATTGCAAATGAATAACACTTCAAACTTAAAGGGATTGTTTATACTGATTTATTGATTTTATTATGCAATTAATTAAACTCTTGGCACTCGTCGATCTTCTTTACAAATGCAACCTTTGCATTTAATGCACTTCTTGTCATTGTGGTTTTAAGTGTTCTTTTTTAGGCAACGTTGATATTTCGCATACCAAAATTACCAGCAACTTCACACAATAGCAATGGATTGTTTGCACTGGCCTGCTTTCACCGATACTTCGTCTTAACCCGAATATCAGCTTGGTCAAGTGCATTTTACACAGAACCGGACACAATCATGGATTTTCCTCCAGTATTTTCGTCTTTACAATAGCGACGTCGTAGATATACTGCCTTAGAACTGCTTCCATACCACGCACACACTATTATATACATTTATTTTAATCTCGATTAATTTAATGAACTTATTAATTGAATTTAATCCAATAAACAAAAATGATTGTCCGATTCGTTTATAAACTTTTTGTAAATAAACGAACCGTCATTTAAAATGTCATAAAACCATGACGTCTCGTGGTGAATAACACGTACACTGTACCAAAGACTACAAGACTGTAAAGACCCTTCTCATTTCGCCCCAGCGGGCAAAGATGCGCAGTATTATGCACGAAACTGCGTACTACTCTTCGTTTATTTTTTATTAACAAATTTCCGCCAAAAGCTGCGCATTTTCCTCGCATCTACGGGAAGCGAAGTGGATGCAGTTCGAAAAGAATTTTTGTCCTTACGGAATACAACAAACTGTTGCATAAAAATATTTTCCTGCAATGGGGGGTTTGCTGATGTTTTATTAATCAAAAAGAAAAATTAAATTAGTTGGAAAAATTTATATTTAATAATAAGACTTAGTATAAGAAATTTATTTGAAATTGTGATATTGTATAATGTAATTACGTTGAAATGTCTTTTATCCATACATAATGGAACTGCTCCGTCCCTTTGCAACAAAAGCAGAAGGACGTGCTACATCTTTTCCTATTTTGTGCATAAACATAGCATACACTTATTCATTTTGAATCTAAATGTAAATCTCTATGTATAAGCATTCCCTCCCTCTAGCGTGTGTACCAATTATTCAGTTTCAATGAACGATATACCGATCTGTAGTTATTTCTCTCCTCTACTCCAAGAAGGCAGGAGAAATCAGCATTCTGCAGCTTTAGAAAATATCAGCATTTCAGTTCGTATTAATAAAATGGTGCAGAAATCGAATTGAATATCATGTCAGGAAAAGGGTCAGAATACTTGAATGACAGATCAAATGAACAGATCAAATTAAGAAAAGCAAGAGAATAAGGAGCGTGCAGGGTTATCAGGGTAGAAGCTACATGAAGTAAAAGCTACAGGTATCAGATATTATGTATGACCATTATGTGTGAAAAACGATATCTGCGAAATGACCACCGCGACCACATCATTAACATCTATTCAAAAATGACATTGAATTTCGTTGACAGTTTCTATTAATTGCATTTTAAAATCATGCACATGCAAATCTTTATGCAAACTTCGCCACAAACTGCTATAAGTAATGCTCAATTCTTGAGAACGACGTGGAATTGAAGTTGATGTGTCATGAGCAACTCTTTCCCGAAAAACATCAATGCTTTCATTCGACCGAAGTATTTGGGTCTGCCAGACTTTAGTCTATCATGGACAGATCCAGTTTTAACAAAACAAACAAATTTTATTCAATTTGAGTATCAGAAATTGATTTTGTTTTAAATTGCAGGTGCTTTCAAGTTATTCATGGAGAACCAGTCAATTTGAATTTTATAATTATCTTGCTTATTGCTCTTAACTTTATAGGACGAACTGAAGTAAATGTTGAAGAAGGGTCTATCTCCGCTTCAGATACTTATTATTAAAACTTTAGTAAAATTCTAGTAGAAGCTCTTAAAATATTTTCTTGTTGTAAATTTTTGGGAACTTATCCTATTTTTTGTTAGTTTTCGTTTTAGAAAGGAAACTTATTTTTGGGATCTTAATAAGAGTCAAATACATTTTAAGTAACACTTTATTAAGTATAAAGATGAGGGTCACTCACTAAGAATTAAATTTATAAATGTTACATTAATTTTAAAAACATTAAAATAAAATTGTGAATAAAACATACTTCTAAAAGTGCTGCAAACTCGGAAATAACTTGCTCAAAGACTAATATAATATTTTCCGGTACTGTGTGTTCCTTTGCTAATATGGCAAGATTATTATTTAATGTGTATAATAAACTCTCTTTATTTATTTAATTAGCCTTTTTTAGCTCTAATAAAAAAGCGTTATTGATATTTTTAAGTGATTATTTGTTATGATCGTTCTTTTATTCGCGTGCCCCAGAATCAGTGGACGAATGTCCATGGCAAAACTTTTGTATAGACTTGTACGTGGACGTGTACGAGGATAACATATCAGTACAATGGGATAATCGGGTGTGGCCCATACAACTAAATACATATATTCCCTTGGTATATCTAAATAACTCTTGGTTAATTTTCAATATCATCAGAAAAAAAATATATCTGATTGGGTACGACATGGAACGACAAATATTCGAAGAACCCTTTAGCATGGGCGGTACCATCGTATAGAGATAGTTAATAATAAATTGAGTTTTTATTTTTTAATTCAAAATTATTTTTGGCAACACTACTTGTAGTTAATGTTGCCATTCTAATTAGACAAATTCCAACCTGACTAGAACATTATGGTCTACAAGCCAAGACGGAGGTTTTTTGCAAAACTCATCATTACCAAACCTTTTCGGAGCACAAAACGGATATCACAAACAATTTATTAGTAAACTTTTAAATATTGTTATTACTATTCATTATATTATAATTATTTACTTATTCAGCGATTGTGTTCCCTTGCTATTCTCGTATATTGACTGTATAATTGTAAGTGTACAAGTGCATGTCATGTACTACATGAGCATACAATATATAAGCATTTGAAAGGGTGCCGCAGTGAGCGCCACAGGGTAAAGTTCCTGGAAGATAACAGGTCTATGATAGGTTTGTATGAATGCATTTATTTTTCTTATATATTCAAATGATAACGAGGCTGATACAAAAGTATTAAAGCAAAGGAAAAATAACCATTACTTCACGTTGTGTTATCAATAGTCTTGTCAGTTCAGCTCGATTGCTTGTTTCGAGCAGTGCTGATTATCAATTGCAAATATCACAGAAGATCTGTGAGAGGCTTCGAAAAATATATTATAAAAACGTTTATATTGCAAGAATATTGTGCGACCGTTACTTAAAAAATGTTGCTTAGAAAATCGTTTTCAAATCCACAGAGTTTTAAGAAAGGATCCACTTTGAAATTTTGGAGGACTGCGTCTACGCATGGCCCCAGGACACCTGTAAGAATAGTGGACTTTGTGCATTAATAAACATTATATAATTTTGAAATTTTTTGGTGAATGTAAACGAAACAAAGAATCTTACAAATTAATTGTGTCCGAACATCTTTCAATAAGTATATACTTAGTATTGATATGCAAAGATTGTTAGTTTTTCCGCGTCTCACTGCGAAAATCTATACTCGAATATCTGTATTATGGGAAAGTGGTCGAATGGATATTTATTCTACATGGATATAAAAGTGGGCGGAACGAACCTGTTAACCTTGATACAAGATGTTCAATTAAGATGTAATTAAATGTTGTCGTTGTAGTTAATTTCGATACCGTGTTATGGTGTTTAAAACAGATTCCTTGAGTCTTTTTATATAAAGTGGGTGTGATAAACTTAATTCAAATATCTCTGTTCGTGTCCTTTCGTAATTTGTAATTTGCGCAGACAAACAGAAGGACGGTCGGAAGGACTAATTCGTACCAGGAGGTTTCGCTGATCAATAATACAGGGTTTTCCAATAAGAGGTGTAATTTTGATATTCAAAGCAAAATGCCATTTTTTGAGATAAATTATCGCATGTTTATTTCGTAATAAAGAGGAAGGTATGCCGTTAATAATGAAAAACAACATCAGCCAAATGGCCACCACGACCACGCTTACAGGAACATAGCTATTCAAAATTACACCTCTTATTGGAAAACCCTTTATATATGTATATACTTCTGTATACCTACCACACACTACTGTGTGGATTACAGCCGTACGGAGAAAATTAATATACCCCTTGCTTTCGGATGAAGAATATAAATACAAAAATTAGAATTCCGCTATTCAAAATAAGTCTCTTATAAGTTATTCGATATTAACAGTGCATGGATATATGTGCATAATTATTTTATTTTACCAATAAAATCATTTGCATTAATTTGCATATTGTCGTGTAATATTTATGTAGCTTTATAGACATACACATATATATCCTTTATCACCTTGCAAAGATTCATCTCATAACACCTTTTTTTATATGACCCAGATAATTAAGTATGATAATCATGATATGGTCTCTGAATTTTCCTACAAAATTAAATACACAGCATATTGAGGGATATTTAGATATCTACATGAAGTTTACTAATGTAAGGAATAACATTACACGTTGCATATGAAATACTAATGATATCATTTCATGAAATATTTATTTTCATAAATCAACCACCATGTATACAGTACACCCAATTCTGTTTTTACACGAATTTTTTAACGCGAATTTGAAACAACGCGACTTTTTTAGTATTGTATGTATATATTTTTTTAGTATATATTAAAAATTATAAAAGATGAACACTATTTTTTAAGATTATTGTGCAGGAAAATAGATTACATTTGGAACGGAAGCAACCTACACTTACGGAGCGAAGTCAGCTGAAGTATGCTCGACGGCTAGTAGTTAAACTGGGGAGCGCTGTTATCACTCGTGAAGATAATCACGGTCTAGCTCTTGGACGGCTCGCTTCCATTGTAGAGCAGGTATGTGCATTTTTTAATAATAAATAGTCCTGCAAATTTTATGGCTAGATAGTCCTTAAGGCTAGATTTTCAATGAACGATCATCTTGATCTGGGTGCTTCTGCTTTCTTATTTTCGCGTTGTCGTTAGTTTGCGATTTTCAATGAACGAGCAGCTCGTTCAGTAAAACGACAACACTTCCCATACTTCTTACGAGTTCTTGCTCATTAAGTGGTATTTTCAATCGTTATTGGAACGATAAAGCAGTTGTTAAAACAAACATATGAGAAACTCAGTAAAATTATAAAGCATTGAAATAATGCGAAGAAAGAAAAATGCGAAAATTCGCTTCGTAAGAGTTTAGAAGTCGCATTTTAAGGTAAGATGTTTAGAAGTCGCATTTTAAGTATATATATTATAACTCGTGAGTCGATTTAGCCATGTCGTCTTTCTTTCTTTCTGTGGAAATCACGATCACATGCGAATCCGTGAAGATACCGGAATGAAGCTTTGCATTAATATTCTTTATTAGTGCGTAAGGTATTGGCAAATGGGCAAAATCGGTCAATGACCACGCTTACTTTTTATATAAAATTTAAACAAAATTACATTTCTGGATGTAAAGTAATATTATCCGAACAAAAACACATTTTAGAAATATAAAGCTCGCACTGATTGTAAAGCATTGCACTGTGGTTAAGGATTGCTCAATCAGCTGATAATATTGTAGCATAAATATTATTAACCACAAATTTTTATTATCCGGCCATTCATTTCCTTCAAACGACAGAGGTTTTGAAGTTGTGGAAACAGCATTAAAGAAATAGGACCAATTATAATACTGCTCAAGACTGCAAGTGAAAGTGTTCCATTTAAAGCAATTCTTTTATTTGGCAAACAAGGAAGACCTAAAAACCTCAGAATAATTACTATGTTACAAGAGAGAAATACGATATGATGAGTTTGCTGCCTTACATACCATCTATTTACCATGAATACTTCACTATGCTAACTGTGAAGGAGAAATAAGTTTCAAATATCGTCTTTTTAATATGACTGGAATTAATCCTTAATAAACTTGGTGATTCATGTGTTTAATTGACTTAATTATAATTATAATTTTTTACATTAAAAAATCCATTTCAGTGAAGCTAGTGTCTATACAAACATGGACTTAAATTTCCTCTTGATTTTATTTCTTATAATATGTTATTTTAGAAAGTGGTATAAGTCCACTTGGAGCTAAAAAATCCTTTCTTTTTTTAAAAATTTTCAGCAATTATTATTGCATAATAAGGTGCATAGTCTTAAAAACATCACTTGAATTGATTAACGTTTGCCAATATTTTGAAATTGATTCAAATGCAAACCTTTAAATATTTCGATACATGAAGAAATGGACTTATACCACTTTCAAAAAGAACAGCTCAGTTATGTAATTATGAAATCAGTTATTATGTTTATGTCTTACGAGTATGGTATTTAATAATAATATTATTCCACACGTTTATTTTATTATGTACATACATATATTCTATGCCTAAGACTTTTCTATTTTTAATCGTTAGAAATGCTTGGTTATACATATGTAAATTTTATGTAATATAGTATATATGTATGTAGCTATGTAATTTGTGCATATGTCCATTGCTAGTAATTGAATTTCGATCATATTCTATTGATATTTGCGCATCTAGGTATTTATAATTAAATGTACAGTACAACCTCCCTAATCCGGACAGATATAGTTTCAGCATCTGTCCGGATTAGTGGATCGTCCGGACTAGAGTTAAAATTAAATTTTAAACGCAATACATATTTGTACATATATATTATTTATTTTTATTACTGAAAAGAAACATAAGTACTCATAAGAATTCATTTGTATTTAATTAATTTACAGAAACATAAAGGAACATACTAAAAGTGACCGAAAATTCATTTTGAAAAATAAGAATTTATTTTTGTTTGAATACATGTATCTTTATGTAATTTGTCAGCTTTATTTTTAAATTCTTTTAAAAATAAAATATCCTTATCTGTCGCTTTAGTTTGTTCAGCCCATAAAATAGCTTTTGAAAACAGTTCACTTGCCTCTTTATGTGAGACTTTGTTTTGAGCATTTTCAGACTCCACAAAGAACTATCAAGTTCTTCAATATTTTGGTTAGCAATTACTGCCACTTGTCTGATTGATTTTCCACTATCAATTGTATCCAATATTTTCACTTTTCTGCCAACGTTAATGTTTTATGTTGTCGTTTATTTACGGGAGCCATATTTACGTCTTAACTCCACGCAAACTCAAGTAAACTAAAATATTTTACAAATTCTTTAATTCTTCCTCACACACAATGCTTATTTTGTCTAGCGGTAAAATAACGAAGAAATTTTACTGAGGAAAAAGAACACTTGTCCGGACTATAGAGGAAAAATTCCTAAACTGTCCGAAAAATTTAAATGTCCGGATTACTGGATAGTCCGAATTAGCGAGTGTCCGGATTAGGGAAGTTGTACTGTACTTTTTATTTTATCTTCGTCGTCAAAAGTGTATATTTTTTTAATGTAATGTAATGAATTAATATAATGTAATAAATTCTGAATCACTGTTGTTTGTTAAAATAATCTGTATCTTTTATTTTATAACAACTTCTTATCTTAACTTTACGAGCATATATTCTCCTGTCTTTCCCTTCGCTGAGTGATTATATCAATTATCCGTAATTGTGATTCTTCGCTGTTATTATCGTTAGTTTTTCAGTGTTTTCTCTTCTGCAACCCTATTTTCACACTTTTTCTCAAAACCAAATTCTTGAAATTTGAAAATTCATTTCATTCATTTTTGAATTCTTTGGGAATATAAATAATGAATATAAATACAAATTTGAATATATAAATATATGTATATATATGATTATTCCAAATTAAAAAATTCCCTTTGCTTATATTTTCCAAATAATCTTGTCTATCTTATTTATTGATGAATTTTGAGACTCAACTGCGAGTGCCATTACCACACGAATGTATTCTATTCTTGCTACAGGTACAAAAGTTTATCTTCACATGGTTTCTGCGTTACACCTTTCGCGACCAATCTTGCTTTCCGACGATCGATCTAACCGTGGGCTTTATATTTTGTGCGCATTACCCATTTTGATTTTACTACTTCCTTTTCCTTCGGATATTCCACAAATTTCCAGATTTCATTCTTCTTGAGTACTTTATATTGGTCGATCATAAGTTATGATTCACAACTGCCTTCCACGCCCCAGAATAAAAGCTTCGAAAAGCTTCAGATGTTGTCTGTGGATCGTTTTCAATAATCAAACTGGCTACATTTTCATCGTCTTCATCATCTATTGTTGAAGCTCCTTTATTAGCAGATATAAATTGAATAACTTTTATGGTCCTCCTCTTTCACCGGTAAGTTGGTTTCTCGGTGTTCCAGGCCTACTCTTCAAACCTGTTGGTGTACTAAATTCCTTGTCTTTGCTTTCTTGGGCATTTATGTTGTTTGTAATTTCGTCCATCTTTTCAGGATCTTTGCTTAGATTCCGTAATTTTTGCATATTGAATTTGATTGGATTTCTCGACGTAATTTGGGCAACTACTCTTCGCCGATAAATTCTATGTACATATGTGTCTGTCTGAAAATTATTGCTGAATGTTACATCTCTACTACGAACGATTCATCTGTGTACGGGATCCCAAAGTCTGTACTCGTTTGACTGTTCAGAATAGCCAATAAAGATACAGGTTTATGATTTCGGGTCGAATTTTCGTTTTCCTTTCATCATACCATTCCATTCGGGCCATTTTTACCAACGTATGATTCTTCCTCTCGTCAGTATCGTTTCAAATAATGGGTCGTGTATTCCGATTTGATTGTCTTCTTCTTCGTTCAATTTTGTTCTCCGCAAGTGGTTTTCACAGGCTTCTCTTGAAAGCAGCTTCATTCCATTCAGAGAGTTCTGCAGAGATCGGAACAAGTGATAGTCTGAGGGTGCTATGTCTTAACTATATGGTGGATACATCAAAACCTCCCAATTGAACTCTCGCAATTTTTGACGGGTCATCAAAGTAGTGTGTGGTCGAGCGTTGTCATGGTGGAGGGCAACACCTTTCCTATTAGTCAATTCCGGCTGCTTCTTTCAATTGCCTGGCGTAATCTCTCAAATTACCAACCAAACGTAAACGTACTCGATACAACCACAATAATTTTAATGACAGCAATAGAAATTTTAATCTGAACACCAATAATGTCCAACAATAATAACAACCACAGCAGAACTTCTACATATCAAAGCAGAAGCAATTACAGAAACCAAATTAACAGAAATACAATTATTATACACGAATCGGGAAACGAAATGGGCTCGGAACACACAAACGTTCTGACATCATTACGCAAAATAAGCAACAAATTAAATAATCAAGAATACTACATTGAAAAATATGGACCAACGGGGAAGTAGATTTCCTTGACAATAAGGAAATCTACAAGCTTAAAATTAAACATTGCAGAAGAAACTTTCAACCACAATTTTCATCTGGTAAACAACAATCCAAATTTCCAATGGAAACAGATGGCATAATAGGAAGAGTTTTTCTAAGAAAATTCTTATGCAAAATTACTTACGAAACTTTCACATTTTCAATCTACACAAACGGGAATACCATCATTGCAAACAAAAATATTCCAAATAAAAATACCTCCCAGAACAGAAATCATTCAACCACTTAAATTAAATTTTACAGAAGAAAAACTAATACTAAACAAAGAAATAGATCCAGGAATGTTTTTAAGCAAATCCTTAGCACCTAAAACTAAAACACATTAAACAATTTTTTATTTTATATGCAAATAATTTCAATTTCGGACAAAACACCCATCTACATAAAAAACTTCAGATTACCACATGCATATATGGACGTAATAAATGACCAAGTAAACAAAATTCTACAAGACGTCATAATATCCATCAACCAGTCCTTACAATGCTCCACTATTATTTGTTCGAAAAAAAATGGAGTAGTAATAGATATTAAACGATAAAATAGTAAGAAATGAATGATCCAGATTAGAAGATTTATCGCATTTTGCAACTTTATTTTAATTTATTTAGGCTTTTCATTGCAGAACAATAACATTATAGAGTGAAATACAAACTGAAACTAGAGAAAATATGTATGTATGTGGTTATAAGGAAAGCTACCTTAATAATCAGATTTAATCACGGACGGGTATTAATACAGTGGCGTAGCTAGGGTTGACTTGGGGTGGCGGTCCGTCCCGGGCGGCACAATTTCGGGGGCGGCATTTTCGGAAATCAAGTACTGGCTTATTGAATTCTAGGAATTTTTGAGGCAGCAAGTTGATTAACCTCCCCGGGCTCCATGAGTCCTAGCTACGCCACTGTATAAATAGTAGGCGTGGTCGTTACCCGTTTTCAAAACAAAATAATTGGCTTAGTAGTTTTATTATTGTGTTTAAATTTAAGCTTTATTTCCTTGGTAATAAATTTGTTTTCATGAGCTATATTGTATAAGTAGTGTAAAAGTGGGCGGACAGCGCTTAGTTTTACTGTAATAATATTTTATCGGAAAATAAGTTGTTATGTAAAGTTTTATTCAGGAAGCTTATATATTTAACAATGTAACCAAAGAAACCTCTTTTGCCTGTGCAACCTAAAAGTGGGCGTATATTTAGCATATTCACGGATAATGTTACTGTATACCCAGGTATGAAATATTGTTGGCATAACTCAAAAACGAACCATAACAAAGAGTACCATAACAACCATAACAAACAGACAGACATACAGACGGACGGACATGGCTAAATCCACTCAGGAGGTGACACTGATCAAGAATATACATATATACTATACTATATATACATACATATATATTATATATCTATATTCTCTATTTCTATGCGTTGCACATTTCGTGACAAAGTGAATATACCCTCAAGCTTAAGGTATAGGGTATAAACAGACACACCTGTATATTCGTTTAGGAGAAAAACTATTTTTGTTTCAAGACAAATTATCATATTTTTAAAAAAATTAAAATAACTCTTTCCCCGGTAAGTTTTGACTGAAAATGTTAATCTTAGCCCGGCTACGCTTAAAAAAAGATCCTTAATAAATATTTTTGGGTCCATTTGCACCTATAATAAATTTATTGAATATTTAGCTATTACATATTTGGGTTTTTTTTTTATATACATACATATATGTATGTATATATTATACTATATTTACGTTTATTTATTATCATAAATATATTTGGTATTACTACATCACATTCTGTAATTAAATTATCTAATCTGAATCCTGTGCTTCCTACAAATGAATTTTTTAGCAGTTAGTGAAAGCCACATCACATTTGTCATCTTTTTGAGTGCCTGTACAAAATGTGGCTGTGCAATATTCTCAAGGGTCCTTTGTCTTTTTTTAAGGAACTGCTCCTTGGTATTTAATTTTATCAAATTGTACGCCAAACTATGTCCTAATTTGTCTAGAAAATGTCATGTGAACCGGTTTTTGTTCTCCTAATTAAATTTGGGATCAATTGCGCCATACAGGATAAGAGCATTTAAGGCTGAAATGTCCAGCATATTGAAAAATACAAT
This sequence comes from Myopa testacea, assembly GCA_949629155.1. NCBI lineage: Eukaryota > Metazoa > Arthropoda > Insecta > Diptera > Conopidae > Myopa > Myopa testacea. Next base: position 5,833,632 of record OX451348.1, on the reverse strand, counting down.
AACAGCCCATAAATTTGTCTAATAGAAATTGCATTTAGATTATTTATACAATAACCGTAAATTAAGTGTACTTAATTGACTTTGCGTTTAGCTTTAATCAAGTAAAATGTTTAAGAAGAAAATAAGTTACTATACATTATGTGGCAAACCGAGATTACAAATTTTAGTCCGTCATAATGTTAATTTGAACAAGTTTTAATTCGAATATGCAAACTTTTATAATTAGGTTGCAGAATGTCATCTTGAAGGACGAGAAGTCATGATCGTGACCAGTGGGGCGGTTGCATTTGGAAAGCAGAAACTTGCTCAGGAATTGCTTATGTCGCTGTCCATGAGAGAAACGCTATCGCCAAAGGACACAACAAAAGAAGTAAGTTAACCAGCACAGTCGAGCTAATTTTTATCATACGTAGTATGAAGATATATATATATATTTATTCATATTCATATTTTCTGGTATTTTACAAAGTTTTACTTGATTGTAAGTACATTACATAATGATATACACATAAGTATGTATATGTAGTAGTAATCATTTTCAGCACCAGCAATCAAATTATGTATTATAATTAACTACTTTATTTTTCTCCTTATCTTAAATTTCACGCTCTGCAGCAACAAGGAATGCTGCTTGAGCCCAGAGCTGCCGCTGCTGTGGGACAGTCGGGCTTAATGTCTTTGTACGATGCTATGTTCGCCCAATATGGAGTCAAAATAGCTCAGGTAAAAATCGGTGAGAAATCAACGACTATACGAGTACATTCGATTCGAGGGGATTTCATGAGGAACGTTAAATACTATTTGTTTATTTGAAAATTGGTCACACCTTTTCAATGGTAGGTTTGTTGGGTTGAATTTGAGATGAAATTAAAAAGAAAATAATCGTATATACCCAAACAGGGAAATCACATTCTTTAAAACACAAATTAAAAAATAATTGTGCATATTCTTCAAACAAAAAAAATTTTAGCTAATAACACTAGTTAACAGTTGTAATAGAAATGCCTCTCAACACGAAAATCACATTTAAAAATTTGTAAATTCCCGAAGGTGCCTGGTGAGGTATCAGATTACAGATAATTAAATACACATGAAAATTCATTAATAAGTACATTAGTTATGAGCGACTATTTGAGGGCACCAAAATTCAACTAAGAAATTTAAATTTCAAAATTTTAAGAAGCTATGACTTCTTAAGTTAAAAGCTTGAAAAAAAGATCATCCCTAACTTGGGCTAAGCTAATTCAATAAGCTCGAGAAAGTTCGTGGCCTAAGAACCCGTAGAACCCCCTCTGCTATAAATTTCAATATGTCTAATAAATAAACGGGTGCATTGCTTCTAAAGAATCTCACTCCCAATATTTGCCTCGAAATACCTCTGTATAAGTATATAACCTTACTCGTTGTTGAAGCATAGAAATAAATTCACACTTAAGTATTTCCACATGTATACAAGCAGGTCCTTGTCACTAAGCCCGACTTTTACAATGAAGAAACTCGCAATAATTTGTTTTGCACATTGTCGGAATTAATTAGTTTGAATATTGTTCCTATTATCAATACGAATGACGCAGTCTCCCCACCCATGTTTATTGTGGACGACGATCTCCCAGCTGGATCAAAAAAGGTAAGCGCAAGTTTCTTTATGTGCCCGTACATAGTAAACTCTATCGAAAAAACTTTTCAACTTTCTACTTTCCAGGGCATCGCAATAAAGGATAATGACAGCTTGTCAGCAATGCTGGCTGCGGAAGTACAAGCGGATCTACTCATTCTCATGTCGGATGTGGACGGCATATATAATAAGCCACCGTGGGAAGATGGTGCCAAGCTAATGGACACGTACACGTCAAACGACATACCCTCCATAGAGTTTGGAAAAAAATCCAAGGTAATAACCGATGGAATTTAAGTTTAACCATATTTACATATACACTCATACCCCGGTTAGCGTCGCTAATTGGGACCGGAAAAACGAGACGCAAACTGAAACGCCGCAAAGCGAATCGTAGTTTTCCATACATTTGTATTAACTTTTATTTAATTCGTTCCGAGACTCATAATTTTAGTAAAAAAATTTGGTTTTTCAATAGAAAATACCAATTTTTTATTATTAATATTTATAATACAAATTTGTGTAATAATAATTTTTATTAAAATAAAAAATAACAATACATGAAAAACATGAAAAGCATGAAAACGACGGGAAATCCCCTTTTTCTATTTTTTCTTTGTACATACAAACATTTATTAACGACGCAAATCGAAGCACTAACGACGCAACTTCGAAGCAATGCGACGCAAACTGAAGCAAAAACGACGCAACACCGAAATCACGGCAATTTTAAAAAGACGCAACTTCGAAACGACGCAAACCGGGGTATGAGTGTATACAACTTTTGTAAAATTTAATGCTGCCGGAAGCACCAGCAAAAATATAATCTATTACGGCAGCAACGCTTACGCTTAGTAACCATGTTTTTTCATTTTGAAATAACCTGATTATTTGAGATAACGAGTTATTTCAGAAATTATTTGAAATAATTATCGCATCTGCATGGTTATTTCAAATAATCATGTTATCTCATTTTGAAATAACCTGCTTATTTGAGATAACGAGTTATTTCAAATAATTATTTCAGAAATTATTTGAAATAATTATAATAAATAAATTCATTTAGAGATAAAAAATTATTTCAATTTGCCCAGCCCTGGGTGCATATTTTGTTTTTTCTTACATTTACTGCCTGACCGATATTCTATGCTTTTTGTTGGTGGGTATTTTGTTTTTGTTTTTTACCTGTAAATTGTCGTTTTTACAAATCACATATATACATACATAGTACATATGTATGTGCCCAGATAACAGAATATTCTTATGTCTGTACACAAAAACAGTTTTGAATGGTAAATGAAAGAATAAAAAAATATGCACAAACAACAACCACAGCAAAGCTGCTTCCTACAATAATGGCTCGCTTATTTTGAACGAATATTAAACGATTAAAGCTCGAAAACTCGAGCCTTTTTACGATTTTTTTATTGATTCGAACTCTTCAAGGCGATTATTTTCGTTGTTCGGTTTAGAACGATTGCGAATAAGTTTCGTGCATTAAATTTAGGAATGTGCCTTTGCATTAATATTTATTCGTTATTCGTTGCGCAGATAAGAACGGTTATATTCGTTGCAGTTATCTGATGCACACGAGAAATCTCAGCACCAAAATTTCGCGTTTACATTCTTTTTTGTCCTTAGCAACATATGTTGATAAACAATGTTTATGTACTGGGACGTAATACCTGATATCTGTTAATGCAGATAAAATTTCGTGTCCATTCAGTATTTGTGCAGTAGAAAAGAAAAATGCCTACTCATCATATACATATGTTTCATTGAAATTGAATAAACGAAATAGACGCTAGACGAATAGAGGGATGGAACCCTTTTTGTTGTGGCGTACTTATATGTTTATATAGATATACATGTACATTAGGGTGGTCCTTAGCTATAGGGGCCGAAAATTTTGTTGAGTTTTTTTTTGTCTTACCCTCTTAAAATATAATTGTAGGTCAGGAAATGATATGTGCGAAATTTCAGCGAGATCGGCCAACGGGAACCCGTGCCGCATCAAGGACGAAGTTTTCAAATTTCAGTACAATCCTAAATTTTCAAATTCCGAATTGTTTTTTGTTTACCTTCTTAAAATATGATTTAGGATTGTACTGAAATTTGAAAACTTCGTCCTTGATGCGGCACGGGTTCCCGTTGGCCGATCTCGCTGAAATTTCGCACATATCATTTCCTGACCTACAATCGTCTGTCCGTCTGGAATTGTTTCAAATTTTGCATTTTATGGTTTTTGAAAGAAATTTTGCTTTTCGTAGCGTTGTTCTGCTTCTTTTTCGATGCCCAAGCTTTGTAAAGCGCTGGCATGATTTACGTTGCGAGCATAGCGTGCTGTTTCAGAATTTGTATAGGCTTTGATCTACTTTAGTCGGCATATCAACACATTCGATACGTTATACGAGTGACACTAAAAAGTTAATGGAAGCAAAATTATGGAAATATTTATATTATAATTAATTTATATAGGGTCCGCCAAATAACTTTTTTTTTTTTTTGAAAATGCGAGTGTAGCTTCGGCTGTGTGGCACGTAGCGCCGTCCTGTTGAAAACAAATTACCAATATCCTCCTCTTCAACATGGCCCGATAACGATCGCCATTGACTGTAACGGCCACTCCTTGCTCATTTTCGAAGAAAAATGGCCCAATTATGCCTCTGGACCAAAATCCGCACCAAACAGTGACTCGTTTTGGGTGCACCGGCTTTTCAATGTATGCGTGCGGGTTTTCTGTGCCCCAAATGCGACAATTTTGCTTGTTTACATACCCGCCAAGATCAAAATGAGCTTCATCTGCAACATTACCATGATTTTTAAAGTAATGTCAATATTTCCCAGCGTTGTTCAAGCATATACACAACCATATTCGTTCAGCGGAAGGATAAAACTAATTATCTGTCAAATCAGACATGAGCTAAGTGATACCATTCACGAAATAAGCACTAGTTGAAAAAAAAACGTTAGAAAGCGGACCCTATATTATAATTTGAAATAAATCTACTACAGCCTATTAGCCCCGAGGTCATTAGTAACACTTATTAAACATTATTTTACTACACTTGAGCAATTTCTGCTCATATTAAAAACATACATTGCGATAATGACGCCGATCTAATGTTAGAATGGAATTTTCAGCCGACGGGCAACACGCAAAAAAAGTGAAACATTTAAAGAAGGTTCGATTGAAGAAGAAGTGCCTTGTACGGATTTAAATTCCTTAAATCCTATTGAATGCTCTGCTGGTCGATATTTCGTTGGTTATGGTCTACACGCAATATTTAGCCAGAAAATTCAATGCCAGACTTGTGAGCAGGAATTGCTCAAGTTAGAAACGTATGCCGTAGATCCTGATTCAGAAGCATTTCTATTTGCAAAAAACTACAGTGAAACGCAACTTTATTTGCAAAAGCCCTCCGATAAATTTTTTAGTATATGCTTACAGCAGTTTGCCATTTGTAAAGCTCTTTTTGAAAAAAGATGCCATGAGCCTGATTTGAAAGAAAAAATTATGCAAGATAGCCTTAAACAGACAGACATTTCTTTCCCGAGATGGTTTAATCTAAATAAGAATTCACCACAGGAAACAAATTTTGGAATATTTAATTTCCATTCTAATTCGAAAAAACTCAAGATGGCTAAAACATAAATTACTTAGCGAGATAATTTCCAAAAAAAAAAGAAAAAACTGGATCAATGGCAGATGTAAAAATGCGAAGAATTTTGGAGAAATAAAAATTGGTAGCTTCTTAGCAACCGCTTCTATAGTTGGTGCATAGATCTTGGAGATTTCTTGTCTTGTCGTGTTATTTTTCAAGAGTTTAATTTCACGAGTAAAGCCGACGCATCTGAATGTCAACTTTGTGTACACCAGATACAACTAGTAGGGGAAATACCTAAAGCGCAGTTTGCTCAACGGGGCTCATCGTAAGAGTTATGCAGATATTACACTACAAACATTGTTTTTCCTCGATGAACCATTTCTGCTCTTTCTCAAAATTTTGTTTGGTATTGTGATTACACATAGAAGAACTAAATAGCATTTTTTACAAATACAAGTTGAAATTTAAGTTACTGTTCAGAGAAGTTTTTCCTCGTCGAGAACAATCATTTTGTTTTGCTTCGCAGAAGTTCATCCTCTCTGGATGAACTCAACTCTGAAAGCTGAGAGCGTAAAGTTGACAACTTTGTACAGAAAGTAATAACAATTTTACACGAACAATGTTCGTAGTGTAATATCCGCATTAGAAAATGCTGTTTTAAGAGCAACGCAAACAGGCGCGGGAGGAAGAAGATAAGGTCCAAAGGCATTCCGAAATGTTGAAAATTTTTTGCTGTGAAACTGTTATGCTCCAAATTTCGATTCCTTTTCATTTGCCTAAAAACATCGCTTTTTTGTTTTTTATCGCCGTTGTGTTGTTTTTATATACAGTACAAAAGGTTTTTTGTTCTCTTTCGTAAATGATTATACGGAGTTCCTGAATAAATTAAAAATTACAATACCTCTTCCCAATGAAAAATATATCATTGGAATCATATTGCAATTAGGAATAAAAAAACCAAAAAATAGCAGCCTTTGTAACTGCATATTCCTTGGACATATTTAGATATATTTCAATGCGAAAGTATTTTTAACTTTCGCTGTTTAATATATTCAGTATCTTTGTCAATGGTCCATGAAAGTTTTCTTATTAAAATTAATTGTGGCGCTTTTTTACTCATAATAAACACATGTATTCAGTGAGCGCAGGTCGTCATTATCGGGTGCTTATAAAATTCTGTTCTGTGAGAGAGAATCGTAGTTTCTATGGCCCATATTACATTGCAAACAGTTGTTCGATCAAACAGTCACATTGTTTTTGTTTTCTGTATAAAGCTGTCAACTCTCAGTTTATCCGTGAGAGAATGGAAACGGATGAAGTGTTCGCACAGCAAATACTCTGTTGCTGGCGACGAGTGCAAACTGCAACAGAACGGAGTTGTTGAATGGTGTAATAAAAAGGTATGCATGTTTTGGAGTGAAAAATCTGCACTTATATCGGAAAAAGGAGGATTGCGTGAAAATAATTGCTCAAAGCAACTCTAACTATGTATAAATACTACGGAAAGTGTTTGACTGTTTGCAATGTAACAAAATTTGAAGACAGAGTAAAATAGTTCATGTCTTTGGACTGTTTAATCAAACAACTATTTGCAATGTAATATGGACCTATGCAAACATACGCTTGTGTATACCATACAAACATAAATCCAACATTTTTTACATTTTATGACTTTTGACTGAACTTTTTCTTTTTCGAACTTCGTTCTGCTCCAGGTTCGGCGTCTAAGCTTTGTAAAGCGCTGGCACAATCTACTTTCCGAGCATAGCGTGCTGTTGAAAAATTTGTATAGGCAGAAGATATATTTTAATCGGCATATCAATTCATTGAATACGTTATACGGGTAAGACTAAAAAGTTAATGTAGCCAAATTATGGAAATATTTCAGAGGAAGTATTTATTTATTATATGTCTATTTATTTTTATCAATTAACTCGAGTTAGGCTGTTATGGCTGTTTTTTTGTGTAGATAATGATTGATTAAAAATCGGTAGATTACAAGTTAAGACGTGTTCTTGGTAAAATGACCTAAATTTATCGAGAGCCTCAACTAATCGTCCAAAGAGCCGCATGCTGCTCGCGAGACCTACTTTGGCCACTCTTATTCTATAAGACGGAGGATAACAAAAATGGGAAAAATATTATACTCGTATGTATTTGAAAAAAATCAAATAAAAACAAATGAAACGAATCAAGGTGCAATTACATTACGAACATTTAACTGGCCGAACAAAGTTGTCAACCTTAAGCTCTGAGCTTTAAGATTTGAGTTCATCCAGAGAGGATGAACTTTTGCGAGGCTAACCAATATGTTTGCTGTCGACGAGGCCAAAATTTTATAAACCTGTTTACACGGGGGACTGTTGATGTTGTTGAAGTTGGCATAAGAAACAACAACAACAAGCAAAACAACAACCCAAAGAAATCAGCTAGAGGGATTTCTAGCGATATATTTATGTATTAATTTTTCTCCACACTTCGCCACAGTGCATTTTTTCTTTAAAAGACTTTTAAAAAGGACTTTTATTTCAAAAAGTCAGCAGAAAAAGTCATCAGCAAAATTTTTTACAGGACTTATAAAATAAAAATTACCAGAAAAACTTTTATTTTCAAAATAAAAGTTAAAAGTCTAACTTTTTTGAGGAATGTCATTGGAATAAGAGTTATTTTGAGGCTCTCATTAGAACACATAAGTTCACATAGCAAAATGAGAAAAATAGTAGTTGGCGACGAACTTGGATTTAAGGAAATTCCAATCCGAGAATTTCTTGAATAACTCCGTTCCTTATAATGATAATAAATTTATGCCTCCATATTTTACCTAGTATTACTGGTTTATTTCTCATATTTATATTTGTTCACTTGTTCTCTAAAATGTTTGAACATTATTTATTGTTGATCCATCTAAGGGACCCAACTTCCCTTTTTGCACCTACTGTTTGTATATTTTTGAAAATTCACCACCTTTGTTTATTAAGAAAAAGCTATAATATTCTATTTTGGATTACCTTCTACTCTCGTCCTCATTCTCTTTTTTTATTAATTCATCAATTTTATCTGTCATTCAAGTATTAAAACTTTTTTTCTGACATGCAATTTTCATATAGCTCTAGTGTTGTTATATGTATGTACATATGTATGTCCGTTTAGAATTGAAAGAGTTTAATATTATCAAATTTTCCAATAATTTTATTAATAAGCACTGAAGCGGTGATATTTTCTAAAGCAGGTAAAGCTAAGTATGTCTGTTGTGGATTCTTCAGGAATTAAATATTGTTCTAATAACTTCCTTCCATGCCTTGTTACATGATTTAAAGAAAAAATTCATACATACATATGTATAATAATATAAAAAGTGGCGGTGTCTCTCGGCCGATCTAACCCATTTGCAATCAGGGCAGGGCTGAATCTGTTCAGGAGATGACGCTGGTCAAAAATATATATTCAGGTCTATATACATACCTGGCATGCCTCTTACTTTGCATTACAAATGGTTACACTTAATATAATCTTTCATTTTCATAGACAGCTAAAGATAGCACTCTTTCTGTAAGCTGTTCATATTACATCTGATCTTACGTATACGTATAAAATTACATACATTCGCTGTAAACGAATGTTCTTTCTCCCTTTCTTCCTTCCTCTCTGTTCTAAAATTTTTATAAAGTATGAAGCTTTATGTGGAGGCACACGTACCGAAAAAAATTTAGATTTATGTATATTTGTCAGTTTCTAGCTTTTATTAACTCTTATTCTAAAAGCTGAAAGGCACTCTTCTCTATTACAATATCCATTGTAATGGTCCTAAGAGAATGAGTTATTTATATTTATAAGTACATATAACCTGGAAAATTAAATGAAAATTTTGCTAATGACAGTGTAGTACTCGGCTATTTCTGTAATTAGTTCTTGCTTTTTTTATTAACGGATAGTTACTATTTATTTGCTTTAGGTTGGGACTGGTGGTATGGATTCGAAAGTTAAGGCGGCAACTTGGGCATTGGATCGCGGCGTTAGTGTTGTAATTTGCAATGGAATGCAAGAGAAAGCTATTAAAACTATAATTGGAGGTAGAAAAGTTGGAACATTCTTTACTGAGTCTACAGAAGGAATTACGACACCAGTCGAAGTACTTGCGGAAAATGGTAAGAGTACTCGAAAAGAGGTAAATTACAAAGCAAATATTGTTAAGACTCTGCTATTATTTTCAGTCACATATTTTTCAGCAATAGCCTGAACAATGAATAAAGACCGTGTCGAAATTATGAACCTATGTACATATACATATGTACATATATGTGATACTAGTATTCTGGGGGAAAGGTTTGGTTTAGCGGTTTTGCCCCGATTATTTTGTTACTTTTTTTACCGTTATTTGGGACCATTATAACGGTAAATAGCCGCCCACTTTTAGGGGCGTGGCACTAGTTTGGGTGTTATCGGCGTTTGAAATCGCGAAAGGGCACCTTTTCAAAGGTTTTAAAGGATTATTGCCACGCCCCTCATTTCCCTAGTACACCATTTTACAGCCAGGGTTATGGTTTGGAAGGTATTTGAGTATTAAGAAAAAAATGGTGGAGGTGCCATTATAAAACCTTCCCCCTCCCCCTTATATGGCAATTAAGGTATATATTAAATGCACTATTTATAACGCCCATAATTTTCTCTTTTCACCGATATATAATATGTCATACAGTACTTACCGTTAGAGTTGGTAAATTGCAGAAGGAATGATTATTTAAGAACAGTGTTTTATGTGTATTTCATGATGTGTTTTTTTTTATTATTTATTTTTTATTAAGAAGGAATTTATTCGTTTGGTACAGTTTAATAGTCCTCGCCGTTGTCGTCTCCGTCCGTTTCGTGATCTGTCCCCTCACGAAAGGGGAATTATAACACTCAGAGTGTCAAACACCGGCTACGCAACAGAATAGGGTTTTGTGGCCAATTCAAGGGCGTGTATGCGTCCTCCGGCCTTCGGACTACGGCCTCGCTTTTTGATTATAACCCTCAGTATGTCAAACATCGGCTACGCAACAGAATAGTGTTTTGTGGCCAATTCAAGGGCGTGTATGCGTCCTCCGGCCTTCGGACTACGGCCGCGCTTTTTAATTATAACCCTCAGTATGTCCAACGGCGGCTACGCAGTAAAATAGTATTTTTATGGCAATTGCTAAGAACCTTTCAATTTTAAGTAGTAAATACCGAACACTACGCTCATTAAAGTACAAAAGTTTCCTGTAGCCAATTCTAAGATGTGTGTTCGGATATGCAACGAAAATTAATTTTTAATCTATAAGTGATTAAAATAAAAGAAAGTGTCCGAAGCGATGTAATCCCATAACTCGAGAGTGGCCGAACCGATTTTGATGATTTGTACTTTGATGGAAAGGTATTTTCTCAGTACGGGTTTAAAAAAAAAAAAAAAAAAAAAAAAAAAATCGAAAAAAGGTCAAAAAATCATAATTTCAAAATGTCTTATTTTGACAACCAAGAGTGTTACGACAGGTTTTTTCGATTTTTTTTAAAATTTTTTTTTCATTTTGTATTTATCATCGTGCTGGGTCGTTATTGCCGCTTCCTAATGGCGAATATAATTTCTTGCAAATCTATTTCATTGGGAACGAGAGCGATCAAATAAACCGTCGTAGTGCATTGTACAATAGAACGAAAGAAGACATCATCAGAGAATTGCAACGAATGCTTCATGACCATAATGAATTGATTGGATTATTTAAGAATGCGTTAGACAGAATGCTAACAGATGATCATCAAATCGTGATTAAAGCGGATAAAAGGCCTAACTTAGCGCACGAACGTCAATACAATGCACCGACAATTGATGAGGTTGCCATTATTGTAGTCGGTGAGCAAGTGGTATCACGGGATATTGTACTGACGCGCCGAAACAATGGACAATTACAACGTATTAGTGAGACACATCGGTCGTATGATGCACTTCAGTATCCGCTCATGTTTTGGAAAGGTGATGACGGCTACCACTTTAACATCAAAATGTTAAATCCAGTTACTGGTTAGTAGACTTCTTCCTTCAATCATGTCACCAAATCAATCAATTAAATGGAATCTTAATTTTATTTTCAAACTTTGCATTTATTTGTTACTTCGGATTCATTTGTTATTAGGTGAAGAAACAACGAAGAAAGTAAGTTCGATGAACTACTATGCATACCGTTTAATGATTCGTCAAAATGAGGATAACTATCTGTTGCGATTTCGGCGATTGCTTCAACAATTCTGCGTGGATATGTATGTCAAAATCGAGACTGAACGGCTCAGTTACATTCGTTTAAATCAAGCGAAATTGCGTTCAGAAGAGTACATTCATGTGCGGGATGCAATAAGAACTGAAAGTGATGCGAGGAATCTCGGTCGACTAACAATCTTACCGGCAACGTATGTTGGCAGTCCACGCCACATGCACGAGTATGCTCAAGATGCGATGGCGTTTATTCGACAGTACGGTCGTCCTGATTTATTTGTCACCTTCACTTGCAACTCAAGATGGATTGATATTCAGTGCAATTTAATTCCCGGCCAAACATCGAGTGATCGACATGATATCACTGCACGTGTGTTCAGACAGAAGCTGAAGGTTCTAATGGATTTCATTACTAATCAACGTGTATTTGGTGATGTTCGATGCTGGATGTATTCTGTTGAATGGCAGAAGAGAGGTCTGCCGCACGCTGTCATTTGCGCAGAGATACCGGATCCAGAAATTGATCAAGAATTGTATAATATAGTCATCAAGAATATGATTCACGGACCGTGTGGCAACAATAACATGGATTCACCGTGCATGGCTAACGGCAAGTGTTCTAAACGCTACCCACGTCCTCTCACTGCGGAAACTATTACCGGCGACGACGGATATCCACTTTATCGACGTCGTTCACCTGATGATAATGGCAGAACAGTTACATTGAAAGTGAAACAAAATGATGTTGTGGTCGATAACAGTTGGATTGTTCCATATTCACCACTACTTTGCAAAACATTTGATGCGCATATCAATGTGGAGGACTGTAATTCGATTAAAGCAATCAAATACGTTTGCAAGTATATTACAAAAGGTAGTGATATGGCTGCGTTTGGTGTTCCGGATCCAAATGTCGATGATGAAGTAACGCGGTATCAAATTGGAAGATATGTTAGTTGCAATGAGGCTCTTTGGCGAATTTTTTCATTTCCAATTCACGACCGTCATCCAACTGTAGTTCATTTGGCGGTGCATCTGGAGAATGGTCAACGTGTTTATTTCACTGAACACACTGCCATTCAACGTGCTGAAAGACCACCAGCTACAACATTGACCAGTTTCTTTTCAACATGTGAGAGTGATCCATTCGCACGAACATTCCTCTACTCTCAGATGCCGCGTTGTTACACTTGGAATGCTTCATCGAAAAAGTTTCAACGGCGAAAGCAAGGCGAGCGAGTTCCGGATTATCCAGATGTATTCTCAACAGATGCCATCGGTCGTATTTACACAGTGCATCCATCTAGAAATGCAGAATGTTTCTATTTGCGATTACTGTTGGTAAATGTTCGTGGGCCAACTTCATTCGAGTCACTTCGAACCGTCGATGGAGTACTCTGTCCTACATATCGTGATGCCTGTCAACGTTTGCAATTGCTGGAGAATGATACACATTGGGATATGACTCTTGCTGATGCAATTATGTGCGCACCTGCAAATCAAATACGTTCATTGTTTGCAATCATAATTTCGACGTGTAATCCATCAAATCCGAAAGATTTGTTGGATAAATACAAGGACAACATGTCAGAGGATTTTTTGCATCGAGTTCGTGCTGCAACCGGAGATTTCAATTTGGGAATGACTGATGAGATTCATAATGAATCGTTGATTGCGATTGAGGATATATGTTTGCTTATTAGCGGCAATTTGTTGTGTACTTTAGGAATACCAGCTCCTAATCGTTCAATCCACGATGCTTTTAATCAAGAAATAGAACGAGAACGTGAATATGATCGAGACGCATTGAGCCGAATGGTTTGTGATAATGTTCCATTGTTAAATCCTGAGCAGAAAATCGTGTATGAAACATTGATGAAGGCGATTGATAACGGAAATGGGGGAATATTTTTTATCGATGCTCCCGGTGGTACTGGGAAAACATTTCTTATTTCTTTGCTTTTGGCTACTATTCGTTCGAGATCTCAAATTGCTTTGGCAGTCGCTTCTTCAGGAATAGCTGCTACGTTGTTGGAAGGAGGCCGGACAGCACATTCAGCGCTGAAATTGCCGTTGAATCTCCAAGTGGTTGAAGAACCCACATGCAACATTAGTAGAAATTCCGCTATGGGAAAAGTTTTGCAATGTTGTAAAATCATCATTTGGGATGAATGCACAATGGTGCATAAACGTGCATTGGAAGCAGTTAATCGGACCATGAAGGATTTACGCAATAATTCAAGACGTTTTGGAGGCGCTATGATTCTATTGTCTGGTGATTTCCGTCAAACGTTACCTGTCATTCCAAAATCAACTGCTGCTGATGCAGTTAACGCTTCCTTGAAGTCATCGTCTTTGTGGCGCTTTGTGAAGAAACTTAAATTGAATACGAATATGCGAGTTTCATTACAAAACGATCCTACAGCGGATGTGTTCTCCAAACAACTGATAGCCATCGGTAATGGTGAAGTTCCCGTCGATGTCACAACCGGTTTGATTTCATTTCCGTTGAATTTTTGTAATTTCGTTACATCGAAAGATGAACTAATTCGTAAAGTGTTTCCGGATATTGTTGTTAATTATTTGAATCACGATTGGTTAAGTGAACGCGCAATTTTGGCAGCGAAGAACAAGGATGTGAATGAGATTAATTTTAAAATTCAAAATGAAATTGGTGGTCCAATGCATTCATTCAAATCTGTTGATTGTGTGGTAAATGAAGTTGAAGCTACGAATTACCCCACTGAATTTTTGAATTCTTTGGATTTGCCTGGTGTTTCGCAACACATTTTACACCTTAAAGTTGGTTCAGTAGTGATTATGCTCCGAAATTTGCAACCTCCTAAATTGTGTAACGGAACGCGTTTGATTGTAAAGCAAATCATGAACAATATCATTTACGCAACAATTCTCAAAGGCAAGTTTAAAGGAGAACAAGTTCTCATTCCGCGTATTCCTTTGATACCGACAGACATGCCTTTCGAATTCAAACGCATTCAATTCCCGGTTCGTCTTGCGTTCACCATTACAATCAACAAGGCTCAAGGCCAATCATTGGATGTTTGTGGTCTAAATTTGGAAAATGAATGTTTTTCACATGGCCAACTGTATGTAGCCTGTTCACGTGTTGGTAAGCCATCTGCTTTGTTTGTGTTGGCACCGGAACAAAAAACCAAAAATATTGTGTATCACAAAGTACTAGAATAAAGATGATTTTTTGGTAAGAAAATTTTTTATTTAAAAAATGCAATAGTTTCGTTGTATTTTTGGGTGGGACGAAGTCCTCCGGGGCTGCTAGTATTTCAATAAAAAAAACCGTTTCTACCACGGTGTGGGATACCCCAACATGTTATATACCGTTTAAAAGGGCTATAACTAAACTATGGGCTATAAGCCAACTAATTTTAATGTATACCTTAATTACGATTTAAATTGAGAAAAAACTACGAAATATGATTAACTTGTTTAATTCGCTTTCATTTTAGCGCGTACTGGAAGCCGACAGATGCAAGTACTTTCTCCAGAGGATCGAGCCAATGCCGTTAACCGTTTGGCCGATTTGTTGGTTCAAAAAAAAGATTTTATTATTGAGGCGAATGCCATGGATTTAGCTGAGGCCCAACGAAATGGTTTGGCGAAGCCGTTGCTTTCACGCCTCTCATTAAGTTCTGGAAAACTGAAGAATTTATCAATTGGCTTAAAACAAATTGCAGATTCTAGTCATAAGGTTAGTATAATTTCGCAGTACCGCCTGAGCGGGGCAGATGAGCCCATCTTACTCAGGTATCTTGTTTTTCATTTAAACCTTTTTATCACTAAAACCAGAAAGAGTTTTAACTTCGGCCTGGCCGAAGTTCATATACCTTACACACGTTAAGCGTGGCAATGGTCTATTTTGTTCTATTTTCAATCCTTAATAGTTTGTGATGACAGAGAATCTTCGTGCCGAATTTTATGACCATGTCTCTATTCGTTTCTCTGTAATCGAGTTTTACTTAATTAGTGGGCGGACCACGCCCAGTTTGGTAGTATATTTTGGTCCACAACAGTGGACTCGTGGACTTTTAACTTCAAATCCCCTCTACAAGCTGAAAACTTTAGCTAAAAGCATGGATGAATTTATATTCACTACAAAAAGTAGGCGTGGCAATAGTCCGATTGTCCGCATTTCTAATACCAATTAGTTTCTGATGATAGAGAATATTCGTGTCGTATTTATTATCTTCAAAAAAGCTTTCAAATCTATCTAATATTTCCATGTCCTTCATGCATATTGGTATAAGAATTGTCTGTATGGGGAAAGCGGGAAAAAAGAAGTTTTAGTTACGTATGAGGCTTTTGTGGATCACACGTCCTGATTGTATTGTATTGTATACTATTCTTATTTTCATTAACTATTTATTTTTTAAATCTAGGTGGCTATTCTTTTGTTATTTTTGACGTAGATAATTCACCTAGATTATAAATTTTTATACGTGATTTGTTTTTATTATGCTAGGCATTTATATTAGCTGAAATATGTAGGGCTCTCTTGGATTTTTCTTAGGGGCGCTTCGTCAGTGGAGCATCAATTTACGACTGATGGTTGAGGTGTTTTCCTAAGATTTGTATCACATTTTATTTAGTTAACTCTGTTTCGATTCTTAGGTGTCGATGATAAGTCGGAAATACTATTTGGAATTGGTAAAATGTTTGACCATGATTTATGAAGAGTTGGTTCTTGAAGTCATTCATGGGTGAATCTATAATGGAGATTAGTTTGTGCGAAGAACTTTCGTTATAGGGCGTCGGCTTTTCCGGACTTATGTATGTATATAGTAGCTCGTAATCATATTCTTCTAATATCGCTTTCCAGCGTTTCATTTTGCAATTATTGTTCTTATTACTTAGAGCGTGCGTTAGTGGTTGATGATCTGTGAAGATTTTGACTTTTGTGTGATCGTACAAATAGTTTCTGAATGAGTTTAATGACCAGATAATTGCCAGTAATTCCTTTTCATTTGTGGCATAGTTTCTTATTTCTTTAACCCTCAACCCAACACAAATGAAAAGGAATCGGTGATTGCAATGGCTTTATTATCTTGGGAAAGCACCATGGCGAAGCTAGAGATATCGGTATAGGTTAGCATGATATCATTTGAGACAAAAGTGGTTTTTATTTTATCGAATAAATCTGGATCGAGCTGAATTTGAAATTTTACCGATTAATATAATTGTTAGGGGTTTAGGCAATTTGGCGTAGTCTTTTATGAAGTGGAGGCAGTAAAATTTGAGGGTGTCGTTTTCAAGCCAAAGGGTAATTTGTTGAATTCGTATTTTTCATTAATAATTGAGAAAGCTCATCGGATTCTTCAAGTTGGATTTGGTGAAAACGACTTGTCAGCTCCAGGACGGAGAAGCACTGGTTTTCTCCCAACTGGGCTATTACTTCTGTGATATCCGGTATAGGGATATCAATTAGTTCTATGGCAGGTTAGTCTAGTTTCATGTTTTCTACTTGATCAAATTTTCTTACGATACTGTCGGCAGCGATGTGGTTCGGACGGTCATTCTCCTTTAGTCCAGAAACGGGTTGCTGGATCCTTTGTCGTTGGTGATTCGGCGTCCTCTCTCGAATACTTTCGGGTACGGCTAGTTGTCGGACTCTATTAGTTTCAAAAAAATTTCTTGGTTCTCACGTTCATGTTCTTTAACTCAATTTCCTTTCGAAATTTAGTTTCAGATTATTTATTATTATTTTTGAATTTTTTACTTCTCACGTTCAGTTTTTAGGATTAATTATTATTAATTCTCTTTATTTTAGGATTATTTATTATTAATTCTCACATACAGTTTTCGAACTTAGATTTCACTTTGAAATTAAAATTTTATTTCAGATTGTTTCCTTTTTTAAAACCTTTTTGATTCCTTTTTAATTTTCACGAAACTTTTAGTTTTCACTTTCAAGTCCTTTTAATATTCAACTAGCCCCACGTTGGGCGCCAATTAATTTGCTTGCCGCAGATTTGATTAAAAAAAACGTTTGGCAGAAAGCCGACTTTATTCATTCAACATTAAACTAGAACTAAACTTAACATAATTATCAATATCTTATTCTAGTGTTGCTTCTTCTTTCCTATGGTTTTAATGCATTACAAAGGGAAGCACAACGTGTATATTACCCTCATCACTTCGTGTTTAGGATATAAAAATAGTCTGCATTCCTATTTAAAAAACAAATTACACAAAATATTTATCAATACTCAAAGTACATCATGGGAAAATATAGAAGAAGATACATTTTTTAGAATTATAAATAAAAAACAAGCCTCTTACTCTCTTTCTGTAAAACCTTTCAGCATGTTTGAAATTCCTGTAAAAAAGGAGGCTGGCGAAAAGGTAGAAAACACTGCAGGTCATTAAAAAAACGTGGAATATTTTTAACTTTTGGTGTGTAAATGCAAGCCAGGTCGAATAGTAAAAATTCTCCGCTTCATACAAA
Organism: Myopa testacea; assembly: GCA_949629155.1. Lineage (NCBI taxonomy): Eukaryota > Metazoa > Arthropoda > Insecta > Diptera > Conopidae > Myopa > Myopa testacea. The sequence goes on along the minus strand of OX451348.1, from coordinate 5,815,705 downwards.
ATCAAAATTAAAATATGCGCTGCTACTGCTAACACAACCACTTCGCGCAAAGATTTCGCAAACAAACTCTTCACCGCTTGCATGTACACGAATTTTGAGGAATTTTTTGTAGTGTGACAGCGAGCAACTTTGGAAGCTTTTTTTTGTGGCGGCCTCAAGAGGCTCACAATTAACAAATTGTGCGTAGTTATTCATGCATGCCAGGTAGATTCAAATATACAAATAGAATACAAGAAACGCGTTGCTACTGTCGATGGAATCACTCTGCGAAATGCTTTTGTTTAAATTAAAGCGTTCAAAAATGTCTTAACCACTTGCGAGTTTGAGGATACGCATAATTTTTTGTAGTATGACAGCGATCAAATTTAGAAGCTTTTTTGAGGCGATCTCAAAAGGCGTAGCCTAACATGAGGTTGAGTGCCCTATTACAAAATAGGGGACACTAAACCATGCAGCATACTCACTTTCATTAAAAGCTGAAGTTAGGTTAACAAAGACTATAAGACTGGAAACTCTTCCACTACTCTCAAAAATCGCAAAAACCAAATCATATACACTATGAAATTTCTCATTGAATTGACACTTGCTAACAATATTAAATTGAATTAATAATAAAATGGTGAATAACTATATTTTAAAAACAGGAGGATTAAAAATTTCCCACGAGGATTCTACAATAACAACGACAGTTACGGGAATATATTATTATTCCCAATTATATAAACTATAATAATTTCTGTTATATATTCTGTTTTATTTTGTATAAATATGGTTGCAAACATATAATTTAAGCATAAATAAGTAGGATTACAACAAATAAGCTTTGATACAGTTTTATTTCATCTTAAAAATAAAAATATGTGCAGTGATTAAATACAATACCGTTTCAAAAATGATCTTGGTATCTTATTTCCCTGCGGTTAGTTGGTATCTCCGGAACACAGGCGGTGATGAGCTATAGCAACGACAGAAGCAGAGGATAATATACATATGTATGTCAGCAAGCGAAAAATTTGAAAGTTTTATTCTAAATTTCTATTAAATAATAACAATGATACCTAGCTCGCTTATAGTCTTTGGGTTAAACACAGGCAACACAAAAGATCTAAATAGGTCGAGGTGCCTGGTCTTATAATAATACAATACACTTTATTTTAATTCTTCAAATTTAATTCCTTCAAATTTAATATTTTTAGAATGTAGGGCGCATTTTACGTCGAACACGTCTTGCAAACAACTTGGAACTAACTCAAGTCACTGTACCCATTGGTGTTTTATTAGTTATTTTTGAATCACGTCCTGATTCTTTACCTCAAGTGGCAGCTCTAGCTATGGCGTCCGCAAATGGGTTACTTTTGAAAGGAGGAAAAGAGGCGGCATACAGCAATAAGGCTCTAATGGAATTGGTTAAGGAATCTCTGTCTATGGTGGGCGCAGAGAAGGCCGTGTCACTTGTAAATACAATTAATTTTGGAAGTTTTATATACATTCATAATTTAAAATTTTTTTGGTCAAGGTTTCAACGCGCGAAGAAGTCAGCGATTTGCTTTCTATGGAAAATCATATAGATTTAATCATTCCTCGAGGGTCATCAGATCTCGTACGTAGTATAAAACAGCAATCCGTACACATCCCTGTGTTGGGACATGCTGAAGGTGTTTGTCATGTTTATATAGATCGTGATGCCGATATGCAAAAAGCACTAAAAATCGCCAGGGACGCCAAGTGTGATTATCCTGCAGGTTTGTTTACCCTGATCCCACTGTGCAAAAAACATTTTTGTCTATGGAAATTGCTAAGTTCCCATAAGTGACTATTAGGTAGTCTTAGAAAGATTAATATGCGTCGCTTAGTGCTATGAAAAAGAACAAGAGTTACATTCCTCTCTCGAAAAATTTCGAAGATTGATAGAAATAGAATAGAGATATCTGAATGGATTTTGGCACACACATCCCTTGTTATCTAGATCAGTTTGGTATTACAAATGGGTGAAGCCAATCAAAGCCTGGCCACAAATTTTTTAAATATTTAAATTTCTACTTTTCCGATTTCCGTTATAGCTTGTAACGCCATGGAAACTTTACTCATTCATGAAGATTTAATGAGCGGGGACCTTTTCAACGATATCTGCAACATGTTAAAGAGAGAGGGTGTCAAAATATACTCAGGACCAAAACTCAATCAGAAGCTTACATTTGGGCCACCACCAGCCAAAAGTCTCCGGCATGAGTACGGATCGCTGGAATGCTGTATTGAGATAGTAAAACATCTAGACGATGCTATTGATCACATACACACATTCGGCAGCAGCCATACAGATGTGATTGTAACAGAAAATGGTAGGTTTGCCCAAAACTCAGCGAAAGTCCCCAGAGTTATGAATATTATGTTGCTTTATAGAGTCCGCAGCAGAACATTTCCTCTCATCGGTGGACAGCGCTTGTGTCTTCCATAACGCAAGCTCGCGTTTTGCTGATGGTTTCCGGTTTGGGCTTGGAGCAGAAGTTGGAATATCAACGGGCAGGATTCATGCGAGAGGTCCAGTTGGCGTTGAAGGTCTTTTAACTACAAAATGGATTCTACACGGACAGGATCACACAGCGGCCGATTTCGCTGAAGGTGGCAACCGTGAATGGTTGCACGAATCGTTGCCCTTGTAAAGATTGAATTAAAACAAACAGAAAACTACCAATTAAAAATAATTCAATAGTAATTTGATATTACTTATTCTCTGTCGAAATGTTGCTCAAAATAAAATATCGAAAAAGATTATCTTCGGTATATACGAAGCTACACATACACAAGCTCTCTTGGGCTTACAGTCTTTTAAACAGGATAAACCCTGAAACTTTTGTAACTTAAAATAATATTGTAATTTACCATGGAATAATTTACCATGAGACTTGATTAGAAGTTCAAAATTACTTTAAAGTTTAAACATTTAACAAATAAACAGGTATTTTAAAATTTATTTTTAAAGTATGTATTTTAAAAAGTCTTTTAAAGACTTCTATTTTTATACCCTACGCCTAAAGGCTAATAACCTTGCCACCATAGAAATAGAGAAGATAGATATAAAATATATATATCGCAAAACTGGAAACTCCTCTTATTTCGTGAGAGAGCTCAAAAAAATGTCCGTCCGCGTGTTCACATACAGTGTATGTGAATTTCATGGTGAAATTGTCGACTTGTTACAAGCTAAAACAGGCCAACACAAAGCATGATATCTGAAAAGGTAAACCGTTTTGCTTTGTTACCACACCGCCACAAAATGATGGGGTGAGTTAGTGGCAGGGATATCAATGACACAACTTTATTACTAATTATTTTTTTGATTTTAAATAAACATTAATAGAAAAACTACCTTGCATTTATGAGTTCTCGAGGTTTTGACGATTTCTAAGCTGTTTAGAAATATTAAAAAGTAATGTAAACTTATTTGTTTTTGTAATTCTTCATTTTTTTAATTTAAATTCAAACACAAATAAATTTACACTTCATTTGTTTAAATTAAAATTAGTTAAACATAAACAAATTCTCAATTCATGCATTCAAAATTAAATTTATTTAAATTAAAGACCTAAAGAACTAAAATCACAATTAACTAAATATTAAACTAAATCACACCTTAATAATCAACAAAACATGTTGAATACGTTGGCATCTCTTTCGGCTAAAAATACGCGTGGTAAGTTAAAAACAGCTGACCAAATTTGTGAAATGAGCAATTTTTATGAATTTTAACTTCGTTTTACTTGCAAAATATTCAATATTGTGCAACTATATGAATTGAAAAAGCTTTCATGTACATTTCTGGATCCATGCGTTGGTTTTAAAACTGGCTCCTAGGTCTTTTTTACGTATTTGAAAAATCATATTTCTGGCTTATTGCTATGAAGAAGAACAAGAGTTGCATTCCTCTCTCAAAATATTTTGTAAACAAATTCCCAGACTGTCAAAATTCGTTCCCGAACTGTCAAAATTACATGCGTTTTGTTTTTGTAATCTACACCACCCAAGCCTGATTTCACCAACACATTCAAAGCGAAAAAAGAGTTTCCAGTCTTGTAGTCTTTGGTCCTCTGTGAAAGTTTCCTGTTGTTTTGATGCCACTTGTGAGATTATCGTTGGAATACTCCCATGCTTCAGTATTTTACGTGTAGCAATAAGCATAAGCTTATTTTGTACACGGTATATAAATTAAAAACTAAAAAACTATTATAAATTAACTTACCAATATTCATTTGCAACTCGTTTTCAAAGCATTTACATTACAATGATCCTGACAGATGTCTGCATGTTTGATTTTGAATTCTTTGTTTCGCTGGTAAAACTCCGACCAAATTTTTGATAACTGAACATCTGATGGAAAGTTGAAAAAACTCTTACCACTAAATTTCTCTGAGTGCTTCATTACTGGTAATCATTCACAAACATTTTGATCAAAAATTCACCTCGAAAAAATTGTCAATAAGCATACTTTTTGAAGTAATTTGACGTGCCTGTCAAACGAAAAAATATACGAACCTGCGCGTGGCGCAACATTCTTTTCTATGAACCTTGCTCCAATGTTGCTGTTTTTGTATTTTTTTACGCTGCTTACAATAACAACAAAGTGCGTTTTATAGTCGTTTAAAATCTGAAATTTAACCGTCTATATCTCCTAAACTGTGGTTTATATACGGTTGGCGTATGTGTATGTACCTTTAAAATTACATTAAATGTCTTTCCTTTCTGTAATGCCGTGTTTACACGGAGGACACGTGTCGCACGTTTGACACTATTCATCGGCAGCGTTTAAATGGGGGACAGATTGGATTGTGGATCGTCGTGACATGGATGATTTTATTGCATGATTTTTTAATACTTTTTGCTACCATTTGTATAGCTTTAGATACTATTTAAGAATTTATAATAGTTTTTGACTATAAAATATTACAAACCGTTTTACTAAACTTCACTTCGTGGCACCGCCGTGAAAAACAAATAATAAAATCTCTATGAACTATACATAATTGTTACAAAATAAAATTTAACCCAATCTTACCCACTCCTATTTATGTATTTTAAGCAATAATAATTTAAAATAAACTTTATAATAGATATTAATTGATTCGCTGAAACCAGGAATCGTTTTGCAGTAGTTGGCGTTGATGTTATATTTCAAGTCAATTTAGCAAACAAATATACGAGTGGCTGAAGAGCTCAAATTTTACTGCTGTTGTTGTTTCTTATGCTAACTCCAACAACAACAACACTTTTTGTCGTCCTCGTCTGATTTTGGAGTTACAGCACCTTGAAGTTCAAAGATTTACGAGCTTTATCTCCTAAACTATACGAGGTACCGACATGATATTCAGGTCATCAGTAAGGTATTTGAATTGTCTTTCATTCATGTAAAACAATGTTTTGTTGAAAATCGCTCAGGAGATTTAGCTCGTAAATCTTTAAACTTCAAGGCGCTATAACTCGGAAACCAGACGAGAGCGACAAAAGGTGTTGTTGTTGTTGGAGTTAGCATTAGAAACAACAATAACAAAAGAAAAAACAATAAAATTTGAGTTTAGAGCAATTGCAATTCCTTCTTGCTAAATTTGTTACATTTACTTTTAAATTTTATGACAATACATACCTGATTTCAGACTATTAATATTTCTTCACTAAAACGCAACTCTGTTTTCTGGTGTCCCCAGAAATTTCGAGACATCTAATGCCGTGTTTACACGTGCGACACGGTGTCCCCTGGGGACACCATTTGTTGTTGTTTTCACAGCCAAACGGCAAGATGAACTATGTATTGTGTGCGAATGAACGTGTCCCCTGGGGAAATTAGATGTCGCTCGAAATTTCTGAGGACACCAGAAAACAGAGTTGCGTTTTAGTGAAAAAATATTCATAGTCGGAAATCAGGTATGCTTTAAACACAATTGGAGCAACAGGATACAGCAACATTTCCAGGCAACAAGAAATTCCATGGCGTTAATTATAATGGCTGGGCTACTGTTGCTCAGCAACAAAAATTTCATATGTCAAATTCTTAATGGTGGTGTAACACTAGGCCACTTGAGGCCGTCTTAGAAAACCTTCAACTGTTTCTTACATTTTCTCCAGCATCCTTTTTTAGAGGATTTTCCATTTCTTTTAGCAATTGATAAATATAATGTGTAATTTTTTTTAAATAGGCATGCCGTATATTTTCTATTTCAGAAATAAATTGCTTGTAATAATAATAATAAAAATTTCGTTAAATATTAACTTAAATAAATTGGCATTAAGATGCCTAGTGTGACACCCCTCACAATGCAAATTGTCAAATTTTACATGACACAATGTAAACAAACACACCGAAGAAGAACAAGAATGATTCTGTTGCTGTCAAAATTAGAAATTAGCCCGGAGACAAGATACAAAATGGAAAGCAAACCAGAGCAACAAACTGGAAATCAAACTTTTTTCTCGATCTCCATAAGAGCCCATGTAAATTTGACAGCTAAAAATGTATCTTGTATCCTGTTGCTCCAATTGTGTTTAATGCTTAAATGTATACAAATTTAGCAACAAGGAAAAGCAGCTGATGTAAACTGAAATTTTATTGTTGTTTTTGCTCTTTCTTATGCTAACTCCAAAAACCACAACACTTTTTGTCGCTCTTGTCTGGTTTCCGAGTTATAGCACCTTGAAGTTCAAAGATTTACGAGCTAAATCTCCTGAGCGGTTTTCAACAAAATGTTGTTTTATATAAATGAGAGATAATTGAAATACCTTTCTGATGACATGAATATCATGTAGGTATCTCGTATAGTTTAAGAGATACAGCTGGTAAATCTCTAAACTTGAAAGTGCTATAACTCGGAAACCAGACAAGAGCGACAAAAAGTGTTGTGGTTTTTGGAGTTAGCATAAGAAAGAACAAAAACAACAATAAAATTTCAGTTTACATCAGCTGCTTTTCCTTGCTGCTAAATTTGTATACATTTACTTTTAAATATGGGGACAATGCATACCTGACTTCAGACTATGAATATTTTTTCACTAAAACGCAACTCTGTTTTCTGGTGTCCCCAGAAATTTCGAGCGACATCTAATTTCCCCAGGGGACACGTTCACTTGCATACAATCCATAGTTCATCTTGCCGTTTGGCTGTGAAAAAAACTGGGTGTCTCCAGGGGACACGTGTAAACACGTCATAATGCAACTTTTTATCGAAAAACTTATAATTCTCAAGAGAAACCAAATTTAATGTACTTTTTTTCAATTCAATAATTTTTTTCTACAGGTTATGTGCTGTTCAGGCGGTTAAATTTCAAATTATAAACGGCTATAAAACCGGCGGCGAAAGCTAGCGCAAGTTGTTGAAACCACCATAAAAAACTGCAGAAAAAACATCAAAATTTTAGATATCGTCGGAATACAAATTTAAGCCAAAAAATTTGTTCCTATATCTAAAATTTACTTTTTTGTGATAAATAAACGATTCCCGGAAAAATGTTTTTTTACATAAATGAAAGACATTTTCAAGAGCTTACAATGATATCAATACGTTGGTATCTTAAACAGTTTAGCAGATATGGGCCTAAAATTCTCAAATTCGAAGGACTATAACTCGAAAACAAGAGGTCGCGGCAAGTGATGTTGTTGATGAAGTCCACACAATAAACAATAACAAAATCGAAACTGCGTCAATAAGGTAAAATTATGTCCAAATTTTATTATTGCAGTAATACGAAATTAGTTCACAAAAATATATAACTTTGAAAAATAGTACGAAAGCGCTTCTCAGTTAAATAGGAATCTTCCCGGAATCGCCAATCGTGTTGTTGTTTTCGTTGCTAACAACAACAGAAACATCTGCTGCCCCCTGGTTTCTGAGTTATAGCCCATTGACATTTGAAATTAATTCCCCGTATCTCCTTATCTATAGAGGATAATTGGTATACATATATACCGTTAGAAATATAAGTTAAATAACTTTCGTTTATGTGAAATAAGATTTTACCGAAAAATGCATATTTTTGGAGAAAAAGCGATTTTAATATTTTTAGTACTTTTTCCGCCCCATTAATAAATTCAAATATATATTTAACAGGCATCATTTTGATGAAAATAATAAACAAGAGGCCATTAGATTTCTACAGCTAATTTTTTCGCCATAATTGGTGCAGGATTTTAGAAGAAAACTAAGTAAATGAAAAATTGTTATGAAAAATCAGGAGATTTTTCGAATGCTGCGCTAAACTACAATTCATGCAAAGTGGAGTAGTATAATCTCAAAACGCATTAACTACTAATGTTTAAAAACCGTTTCCTCTAAAATCCTGCACTGATTTGGGAACAAATGCAGAATAGCTGCCAAGCTCAGACTTTTTTTCCTTTTTTTACCGTTATTTGAGACCGTTATAATTTAAAGCGCGATTTTTCATAAAAATTTTTTAATTTAAAATGTTTTTCACTAGAGCGGCGCAGGCAAAATTGTTATTGAAATTTTGAAAAGTAAAGGTAAAGTAATGAAATACAATAGTAAGTATAACATATTATATACCATTTTAAAGGTAAAAGAACAGGCTTTCCACAACTGTAATTTGTTTTATACCTTAATGTGTCCGTTTGGCAGAAAAAAATTATTGTTTCAAGGTCAACTTGTCACATTTTTCTAAAAATCAATATAACTCCTTAACCGCCATGTTATGGACAAGCATGTATATTATATAAATTAAAGGTATTCAAAATACCTTTCCAACAGTATTTTGCTTGTTCCGCTAGCTCACTTAGATTACGAGATAAGTGCCTTTTATTAGTACATTTATTTGACCTTCAAACGGTCATAAATCCAAGGGCATTTATGCCCTGATTTGAAAATCCTGAATGAAACCTTTAGCTTGTTATTTTCCACAAAATTATGTGGGTTAATTACATGTTTTGCTTTATTAATGGGGCGGAAAAAGTACTATAAACATGAAAATAGCGTTTTCTCCAAAAATATGTATTTTTCGATAAAATCTTACTTTACATAAACGAAAGGTATATCTAACGGTAAATCTAAAAGGTGAAATATCTTATCTCTGTAACGGTATATATCTATACCAAATATCTTCTATAGTTGAGGAGATATGGGAAACAAATTTCAACTTTCAATGGGCTATAACTCAGAAACCTGTGGGGGCAGATGCTTTTGTTGTTATTGGGGTCTCCATCACAAGCAACAAAAACAACAACACGATTGGCGATTCGGGAAAGATCCCTCTCTGTTCCGCGATGCTTTAATATGATGTGTATATTTCCCACTCATTAATGTTTTGGTTTGAATCTGTTTTTTTTTCAATCTGAAACATACTCTGTTCTGAATTTGGTTGATTGTTGGTGGAAAACGTTTTATTTTTGTCTGAAGTTAAAGGGATTGTCTTTTTCTTATAGCATTATGGAGTCTACAGGTTCAGTAAACAGTTCGAGCGACGAGCACGGAGAATTATTTACAAACACTAATGCTAGTGATAAAGTAAGTGATGTCAATTCCTTTCGTGTGCATATTTCCCACTCACCACTGTGGTCCAGTGAAAGTGATCTCTCACTAACTATGAATCAGGAGCTAAGCATGTTTGCCGACAGCGTGGGTGACTCTGATGAACTGCCTACCTTCGAAATACGTTTGATATCGCCACTTAGCAGAAGTCCCTCGCCCATAGATAGTGATTTCGAAACGCCAACCATGTGTAACCCAACACCCATAGAAAATACACCTAATATCAGATTAAATAATCCTGAATTCATAACACTCCAAGACATAAATTCTTTAATCAGCCTGCCTATTGACGAATGTGGAGCAGGTATCAGAAGGGTGAAGAGCTTGGAGACGATTTTTGAAGGCGTATTTCTTAACACACCACCAAAAATGAGACATTCGCAGAGCCAATGCTCCAATATGCTTGAGAAGGTGAAGCTCAATCAACTACAATGCGGAAAGGAGAATACGGCACCAGATTGTCAGGAAAGGGTTCCGAAAAATATTTTCAAGTCGTCCATTTGCCGAAAACATTTCGATTTCAGAGAATTTAATAATTAGGTTTTAAATTTAATATATTCCGTTAGTTGAAAATGGAAATTTATCAATAAACAATGTATATAGAAGAATACAATGTATAGACAGAATAGAACTGTATACTTGAATTTTTGAATGCATTAAACTTAACGGTTAGATAGTTAATTTTCACCAAGTTTAGTTCGGGAAATAACTATATATATGACTACTGTATAAATAGAAGCACGAGTTTAAATGCCTAATGTTTTTGAGTAAAAACTGATAGTTTTCTTTCCAATATTTCTACAATAAAACGAAGTGGTTCATTGTACCTATTTTCTTCAATCACAGCTTTGCATATCAAGGTTTAAAGCAAGACTACTGAAAAGAACTGTTTGTACATAATTACGAAAGAATCGACCATTCTGCTTGCAAATGTTTCCTGTGTATTTTATCCTTTGAGTTTCAAGAAAAAAAATTTTTAAATAAAAAAATTGCATACAAATTTTTTTTTGTAGAAGTTTAGAAGTCAATAAGAAATCGAAACAAATACTCGAAAGTTACAAGATCCTCACAATTCCGACTTTAAGATCTTTAAAACAACTTAAAATGAACTGACATTCAAAGTTCATAAGATCTTATACCGTTGGATCATAAGAGTTCTTCGTTAATAAAAGAAATTAAATTCCACAACAGTCGTGTAAGGTAATGGAGTCGTTCAGTTTGCTATATAAAAATATTAATTTATTTAATATTGCAACGTTTATACAATCGTATCATTGAAACAAATTTAAGAAGCACAATGCCACATCACTGTATAAAATTAATATATAATACATAAATTGTCATTGTAAATAATGTTAAATAAAACAAATTATATGTCGGCCTTTCATACATTCTTAGAATATCTAGAAGCAGAAAAAATTTTTACTTTTAACAAACCTGGATTCACCTCGCTCCATCTATAAAAATGGAAATTAAAAAATTATTTTAATTCGTTCTCAACTTTTTGCAGTTCTTTTTTCTTTTATTAAACTCTTACCTCAGACTCCGTTCTTTTAAGCGACTTTTTACTTTATTTTTTATTGTCGAAACACCGCCAGAACTGTGCAAACCACGTCCAGTTATGATAAAAACGTGCTTATAGCTTTTCGTCAAACTACGCAAATTCGTAATATGACGATCAACGAAAATATCTAAGCATCCTATAGCTTCCAGAACATGCAGGTAATGCAAGTCCAAAAGGTCGGGATTGTCCTGTGTATATTTATGAACTTCCATGATGCAATTGGCAGCCCGGTGGTTATACATATCGACTCTTTTCTTATGAAGGTTCGCTATCTGTGAATAATAGACGGCGACGGAGTTGTTACCCTTTTGTATTGCTTCCTTAGCCTTCTGATAGCATTCGGCCTTCAGCTGGCAATGATGTGCTGCTAAATTCCGGGTTTCTTCAAAATCATGCAGTGCCGAACGCTTGGCTTCATCCGCTTGCAACTGCGTTTTAATTGGTCTAACATTGTTACTAAGGGAATGCATTAAAGGATAGCGTTTGTACTCCTGCTGTTCAACCATGATTTGATTGTTTAACTGCAATGATTAGAACTTAGTAGCATAGAACACTTCTTTTAATTGCAAAATATTTTTACCAATTCATTTTCATGAATTGCTCGTTCCAGCAAAAGACTCTGTGATGTTGACTTCAATTGAGTAAGGTCCATGTTACCTTCCAAAACTGCTACAGTTTCAGAAAACTTATATCTATGTGCTGCAAATACATCCAAAATGGTTTCACGCGGAATGTTCGGAAATATATCACACAACTTCATTTGCGTTAAATGAGCTGCAATGTCATTAGGTTGCTGGTTGATCTTCAACTCTTTCAGTTGCTTACTGTCATTCTTGTATATCGTCCAAGCAAGTTCCATATCAAGTAATTCCTTAACGTTATCTGGTGACTCTTTTAAATTTTCATACTTGGGATTTTTTAACAGACGAGCAAAACTTTCGTCCTCATGCAACGTGTTTGGGCGGTTGTCTTCAATTTGATTGTAGGCTGATTCTACCCACAGTATGAACAGCTCTTTTGCTAATGCCTTGGGCATGAAGACATTGGTTTTAATATTCTTAGGAATATTCTCACAATTCATTACCTCCGACGCGAAAACATTACTCAGTTGCTTAACTAATTCATCGCCCAAAGAAATTTCCAATAATTCTGAACCATCAGTTTCTTGTTCTTCTTCTGTCTCAACAACAGTGACGGGATCAGTTTGAACCTCCATATCAGTACACATTCTAAATGCGCATTCTGATGGATTGCCGACTAATCTTCTATTCATGTTCCGTAATTTTTGTACGTGTACCGAGTAGTGCTCCTCACCAAGTACAAAGCTATTTTCGATTGCTTTCTTTAACTCAACTGCTGCTGTATGATTTTGGACATTGCGCTGCGAGGGGACACGCTGTGGTTGCTGCTCTTTAGTCCGACTTGAATTCACTGTCGTCTTTCTCAAGTTCTTATACTCATTTGATTCCTTGAGTATTCCCACGCACGTACAGTTGAATAAGTACTCATTATTTTGTGTATGCTGATAATAATAATCATCATCACCAATAGATAGCTCGTCCTCCTTCAAAAGAATATCTACCGCCCAATCTATATCGCCATTACACTTGACAAAGAGATCCCAAAGACCATGCAGCAGCTTATTGGGATAAATTTGACGGAGCGATGCAAACCCTTTATTTTCATTTGGACAACCAATTTTATGGAGTTCAAAGGAGATATGTGATTCCGGTGAATTTTGCTTCTTAGGCGTAACAAATGCTTCTTCTTTTAGCAAATCTAGTAGTGTTTTTTCGTTTTTACTTTTTACTGCAGGTACAACTTCTGTATATGCTTTGTCATCATTGTGCACTTCTTGGGAAACATCCCAAAACGTATGGTTTTTCTCTTCTAATTGCTTCCATAATATTGGAGATGTATCTTTAATAATTTCATTACTTTTCTCTTCATTCTCATTTTCTTCTAGATTAAGTTTTCTTAAGATTTTTCTTTGCGGCTTGGGAGAGGTTAAAATAATTGAAGATCCTTTCAAGAATCCTTTGGAATTATTGCTATTATGTGCTGCATTTTTGCTGTTGGGATGATCAAAGCTTTGTGTATTGCAAAACTCATTAATTGGTTCGTCTTTATCCACTACTTTTACGTGAGTCGAAATGGGTGGTACACTCCGCATTTGAGGAAGTGGTATAGTACACTTGGTATCCTTTAGCATCTGAAATGATTTTTTGATTTTATTATATATTATGAGAGGTCAATTAATCTATTTAGTCAACTAAAGCTTCTCGGGCACCCATCGAAATAAATCATTGATGTTTGTAAGGTTAGTACAATATTACAACTAAAAGTCGACTTTCTAAGATTAGTGCTTTAGATGTATTTTCATATTTCTTTGTTTAAGCATGGAATAAATAGTATACAGAAGACGCGTCTCGTACAAAGCAAATTTTCTTTCACACGTGCAAAATTTTTTCTCTCGGCTATTTACATATACAAGATAGCACCCGTCGTTTTTTCACACCGACAAAGAAAGCTAAATCTTAAAAAAGAAATGAGGAAACAGCTAAAAAAGGCTATTTAATGATTAAACAGACACACGATGGTAGATGGAAAAATTTCATATTTGAATTAAATTATTGAAACAATTTTTTAATGGTTACATAATTTACATATACATTTACGCTATTTAAAAAAAAGGTAAAAAAGCTAGAGGCTAAGAGTAAGAAAAAAGAGGCTACATTTAGCCTCGAAAAGGTTAAAATGGTCGACACTGGCCGACATTAGCGATCGTTCGTATAAAGAGCGGTTAGTCGACGTACAGACTTCAACCACGTTGGACTGCACGAAGCTCTTTTATTAATGCATTACGCGAAATATTTAATAAAGAATGTGAAAATTACTTTTTGTTTTTCGAAAACCACAAAGCGAACCACAATTGGTGCCATTGATTTTTTGATCATTATTGACCACATTATTATACCCAATAATGTTTAGTGTTCCTTAAATTTTTTTACATGGCGCACCGGCGGTGCTGCCATCTTTTCAGTGTACCTCAGAAGGAGAATTCCTTCGCCTCGGCTATTCCGCCCGCACCATGATGTGAAAAAGCATCGTAGGCCGAGATGTGTCTTCTGTATATTTATTCTGTGGTTTAAGCTTTCTATGAAATATTTAATAAAATTTTTTCTATATGTACTTATTTAATTAAATTTATGCAACAATAAATTAAAACAAACGTTATAGACAGTAACAAGCAAACTATATCGACTAAGAAGTTAGATAGAGAAAACGATTACACAAACATAACATCGTTAATAGAAGAATACGTCACGAACCCCGCCATCGAGGGGTATAAAAACAGGTTTTTGAATGGTAAATAGAAAAAAGAATTTCATTTATAAATTTGAGAGAATTATGATCTTTTCAAACCTTTACATCATATCGCCACCATACTGGTTGATGATCTGCAACAAAATGTTTCTCGTGCAAAAGTCGGCCCGAGTCATAAAAGCAACATCAACCTTGTTCATCCTTAAAGCACCAAACGAAAAGCAACAAGAAATTAAATATTCCATATTTTAGAAAGAGGATAATTTCCAACTTTACGGATCACGAACCGCAGGCTTATCTTGAAAATATTGCATATCGAAAAATAAAATGATCACGAATTCAATAAGTTAAACCCCGGGCCAAAAAATGCCGCTTAAGTGCCGTTAAAAGCGGCTTCCAGGTAGTCATTGAAGACCTATTTCCTTGGGGCGTCTTCCGACAGTTCTTTCGCTGACTTTTTTTTTGCCAACTTGTCTTGGCATTGTCCGTTGCCAACTTGTCTTGAATGTCTCCGCTTAATTTCCAGGCAAATTGAAGCAATTGCGCTTTTGGTCTTCCCCTTGTTTGTTGAAATTTCTTCAAAACATGTCGTACGGTACTTTTGTTACACCCAATTCCTTGAGGAATTCACCTGTTCAATTTTTTTCTCCGCTGTGCTAAGAAATGACTTGTTTACCTCGGCTCAATACCATACTCAAATAATCCTAAAAAGTAATATAAATACAGTGCCGCTCGGGAAAACGTCAACTTATTAAAACCGCGGGTGTTGACGTTTAACAAATTGTTGACGTTTATGAATGTAGAAACTTTTAATAAAAAGCATATTCATAGTGTGCTTTAAAACGTTTTGACTGACTATAAACTAAAACGAAACATAAACAAATACAAAAAAGGAACAAAAAAGGATTTCAGCCTAAGTAAAACTAAAGGATCACATTTCACATACATACATTTCTGAACTAATTTCATAAAATAAATGTGTGTGGGATCAAAACTGTGTATTTTAACTGTTGCTAAATTCAAAATTTTGGTTTATTTAAAGTTGACGTTTTAGAGCTTTGTGGTTTGGTTGACGTTTTAGAGTAGACAATGTAAAAAATTAAGGGTTGACGTTTTCGGATGTTGACGTAAACTAGTGTTGACGTTTTCCCGAGTGCACTGTACTATCGATGGTCTTTCCCTGTTTTCTCATGTGTTAATGGACAAACAATATTGCGTGTTTTTATAATAGAAAAATGTGTAGTTGGGTAAAGATTTATTTTTTTTAACCCATTTCTTCGCAAACATAGAATCTGGGTAAAACTGTGTTATTTTGTGATTCATTTAATTTTGAAATACTTCAAATAATACTATAATTATTAATAATTAGCAGTGGGCGTGGTTATTTGCACCACACATAATGTTGCGCTGGCACAACTTTGGCAGTTTCCTGGTAAAATGACACATTTTTAAATAACTTTTATGTACTTACAGAAACTAGCGATAAAGTTTTGTCTCTCCCGAGTGATGCACGGTCGAAAGTATACAGTATTAAAACATATATTTTCATATAGAGAATGTAGCTCAGCGATAGAGTGTTGGCTTTAGATGTGAAGAGGCCCAGATTTGAATCTGGCCAAAATCAGATTTTTTTTTAAAAATATGAAAGACGGACGGACATACTTACGGACGGGCGGAAAATATGTTAATCTCTGAGAGTGACGATCCGGCGGAAGTCTATATTTTATTCGCTATAAGCTTCGTCGTTTGCAAATAATGTAATAACTTAATACAAATTACAAACTATTGAAGAGACTTTGAAGCACAGAATTGTACACATTGTTAGTTCAAATCCTGTTGCAAATGGAACGCCGAAGCCGAAAAAATATGGGTGGTGTATGTACATATATACATCACGCATATAATATAATACATATACATATTATTTATTTATTGATTATATGAAAAAACTGACCAAATGACATCACTCATTAAATTTTGAAATTTTTTCGCGTGACAGTCTGACGATGAACCTTATATTTCCTGCATATATATATATATATATAGATCGTCTGGTTTTTGCCAATTTTGCATCTCCTTGCATTTTCTTCATTGCGGATTATAATATGACCAGTTTAGTTCTCCCGCACTATTCCTGGCAATCTGTTTCTGCTGCAGCAGAAGGTCCAAGGTTTATGTTTTTTCTGAGATTGTGGCTTACCTCCAGTGCAGATTCCTGTTCAGTTTTCAATAGAGACAAGGCAGTCTGGGATCAATTCAATCAGTCAATCTGGGATCAGTCAATTTGAGTGATAATAGATTCAGTTGTCAATTGGTACATTTTTGAGGAATTGACAGTATCACAATGCAATCCATTAGAGAATAATGACCACACAAGCCAAGTAAATCCACAACCTCCATGCCTTGGTTGTACTGGTAGATAACATTTGGTTGAGGAACTTCCTTCCGGTTGTATCTCCTTGCTAATAGGAAATATTTAGGCATTTTATTTATTGTAGGCATCAAATTCATAATCATAGTTCCCTCTGGTTGCTTTCCTTTGTTCTTTGAAGTGGACATAAAGTAACTCAGTTTTTCTTTTCGGAAAAAGTTTTCAAAAAATATTATCTGATTTTTAGGACCATGAACAACGTTCAAGCTTGCTACAACCCTTTTACCTAAACCCAGATAATTAGCTCCACCATAAGGATTAAACTAGCATAGATATCCTCCAGTTGAGACTTTACACCACAGTCTGAATCCAAACCTTACTTCTTCCACGTATAAATATCTTTGCAGGGTGACGTCTAAAATATGGCACCATCTCTTCATTAATAGATATCTTATGGAAAAATACAACAAACCGAAGCAACAATATTCAGGTGGGGAACTCTCAACGCCGCATCAGCGCAACCGTTGTATAAATCATTGACCGCTATGTCTAATATGTTAAAAAAAAGAAATATCCATGTGCAATCCTCATATTTAGCATGCGGTAATATGGACATAAAATTTTAACTACATATATTTTAACACTTGAAATAAATTATTGAAAAATATTGGAAAAAATATGTTTTCAGTACTTTATCTATGTATTTTCATGAAGTATTAGACCAATTTTGATATATAATGTAAACACATAGACACAGAGCTTGCCTTTTAACACATGCATAATTTGTTTTGTATAAAAAGTTCATTTTGATTGCATTCTGTGAAGTTAAACTTCGTGTTGAGTATACGCAAAACTGCGAAGAAATGGGTTAAATTGAGAGCCTTTCTTAACATTTTCTAGATGCAAATGTAAAACTTTGCACAATTCAGAAGTGTGGCGTTTTTTTGGCACGGGGTGTAGTTCCAACTCAAATCATATTGATCAAAGAAAAATATATGATTTGGTTGATTTGAGTTTTTTGAACCACAACTGGTACACAATTTTTTATTTTAAAAACTTAATATTTGTGGTATTAAGATATTCGTTTGTATTCGAATAGCTTTATCTTTTTTATGTTTGTGTATATACTCGTATATGTAAAGAATAATATATGTATATATCTTACCCTCAGCACATCATGAATTGTTCCCTTTTCATATTTGTCCAACATGGCTTGGATTTTATCGCGTGTCACACGATGTTGGTTTTTCATTGCAAGTTTTCCAGCACTAAATCGCCAAGGTGTGCTCGGTTCTACTACTTCTATAATATATCCCTGCATAATTGCAGTTTGCACATATGGTATCATTTCCCACAACCTCAAGTTTGTATTATCCACAATAATGGGACTCCATCCAGTCGACGCTTTTTCACGTACTCGACATTGATTGAAGGCATGCGCATCTTCGAGTTTCCCAACATTGTACTTATAGCGCCCACTGCTATCGTAAAAGTAGTCGTCGGTGCTAAGAATAAAATCCTCCAACTTGTATTTTTCACAAAGTACGTTGCATTTTTTTACCAAGCTAGTAGCCAGGTAAGATTTACCGCTTCCTGGGGCACCCCGCATTATCACCATTACTTTATATCCAGCAAGTATTTGATCGATTAAATTTTGGCGATCAACAGGTCCTCGAGTCGAGTCAGATTCTTGTGCTATTTCAGTGAGGGAATTCTTAGGTATGGCACCCTGCTGACAGCTAAAATTAACATCAATTGAATTCGATTTACAAGACGTAGAGCTGGATTCATCAATGGAGTCTATATTAAGGTCTTCAGTACTATAGGAATTACCGGCAACAAAGCAATCTTTCGTATTGACAAGATGGTCAATGCACAAATCGACTATTAGAAAAAATTCCAAATCAATTAGCAGACATTTATATGCGAAAATTGTTACCGTTCCACTCGTTTTTTTCGCACAAGCTATATATTTGTGATACGGGAACTCCGCTGAACATGTCTTTAAGTTGCTCCAGCTTCTTCCGATTATCGCTATTCATAATGATAAGCTCCAATTCTGGTTCTTTTTTTATTATAATACTTTCCGTTTCATATATTATACAGTACAAATATAAAATGCGCTTGGCTATACGCGTTTGCTTTTGAAACCATTTGCCCTTGGCGACACGAGTTTACTTTTGAAACCGTTTCTCTTCTGTTGTGTTGAAACCATCGTTGCTACACGTAGTTCCTCGTTTGCTATTGCGGATATCACACTACGAACATTGTTTGCAAAACTATAAAATTGTTATTAATTTCAGTACAAAGTTGTCAACTTTACGCTCTCAACTTTCAGAGTTGAGTTCATCCAGAAAGGATGAACTTCTGCTAAGCAAAACAAAATGATTGCTGTCGACGAAGACAACTTCTATGATCAGTATGAAACGTCAACATGTATTTCAATCACAATACCAAACATTTTGCGAGAGAACAGAAATGGTTCATCGAGAGCAAACAATATTCGTAGGATAATATCCGCATATCAAAAATCGTAAATATGTGATGCCTAAATGTGTGTGTAAAGTTTACTGAATGTCCGAATTTTGGACAGAGTAATGCAGATTAACGTTTTTAAAAGCAAACTCGTCTAGCCAACACTCTAGAATGAATGTATGAATTTTTTTATATATATAATTCTTATACACGTATTTACTAATTGCGTTTTTCAAGGTACGATTATTCTTAACTACTTACAAAGAATGATTCATAAATCCAAATTAATTAAATATGCTGTGATGGCACAATCAGAGATAACGAGATTGGAAACTTAGAACAAAACAGCTGTTCAAAAAAACAGCCGCGTGTTGTTTCTATAAATTTTGTATGCAAACTCACCCGCCAAAAGCATAAACAAAGGTTTGTTTATGCTTTTGGCGGGTGAGTTTCGAAGACTCGACTGAAAACGGTGAGTTTCAATACAAATTTTACAAAAACAAATTTAATTGAACGGTTGCATGTCGAAAATGTAAGAATGTGCCATATCATTGCTCGTAGAAAAGTGGTCATAATCTCTGTTTCCCGCTTTTAAAGCTGTCATTGACAAATATTTATTAATATTGCTTTAAAACGTCGTATTACAAAACTTGTGCCTGCGGATGTAAAGCAAATGGGCATTTTTATGCTTTTGCATATATGTATAGTAAAATTTGCTTTTTTTAAGAGAAGTATTTTCGAACCTGATTTCAGAAATGAGATTTTGCGCATAACACATAAATAAATAAAACGAGTTTGTTGTAAATATTTTATCATTTGCGTTCACTTGCGTTGCATACTTCCCCTTAATCTTTTTCTATAAAATCATTACCCGGTGGTCTGCATGAAGTAAGGTTTGCATGTATTACATAACTTATTTTTTATTTTAGTATTAACTAGTAATTAATATTAGTAATTAGTATTAATAAATTTAGTGTGTTTTTAGTTAATACAACGTAAAAAATAACTCCCCTTGACTCTTATCTCAATGGTGGTGTGGAAACAGCATGATCTCTATAACTTTCAGAATTGTCATCTAATAAAGAAGTAAAAAAATATCCTTTATATCTTTTTTTCATTATAAATTTTACAAATATAGAAAACTATATAAATATTTTAATATTTGAACTAAATTAAAAAATAGTTTAATCAAATTTCTACAATCACGTAAAAATACCCACAGAAATAAATTTATGCCCACATTTTTCACTTTGTCTACTTATGGTGGCAACCGCTTGCAAAAAATGTTGGTGAATAATACCGTCAAAAGATAAAGCGTCACTTGCTATCTCTTTCTGGCTGCAAAAGAAATGTAGACAAATTCACCAGTTCATAAAAAATCGATCTTTTTTTCATCTTTATCTGAAGATAAAAGAGTTTCCAATCTCATTAATCTCTGGGCACAATGGCCACATGCACATTGAGTTGCCATATATAACAATAAACGAAAACGGAAGTATTTAGCCATTCTGTCTCTCTACCTATCTATTGGACTACCGCTGACCCTTTCCCTTCAAATGAAACTTTAGAATTTAATTTCCAAAGGAGATTTTAATAATACTAAAATATATAAAAAAATATATTCACGGCTAAAGATACCAAAGATTTAGACGAGCGACTAGAACTAGTAGCGTATGCATTGTTAGTTTATCTGTACACAAGAGAGTCTGCTATCAGGTTTGTTTTAGTTCTCCAATTCATCTGTCCGATGCAATTCTACCGACGTATTGTTCAAATGAACTAGCATACCAGTTGTCAAAACGCGCCACGGCTTGCCAGAAAAAAAATAAAAATTTTGTATAGGAACAGATTCATTTAATTACAACAATTAATAGAATAACAATTTTAAGCATTGTAATATTTTAACATGTATATATTTACATAAAAAAACTAAGCATGTAACTAAGCAATGTGTAAAAAATTATGTAAATATAAGCAATGTGTAAAAAATTATGTAACATATAAGGTTATGATATAAGTTATGCGATAGAAGTTCGAGATAGTGACCTTTAGGCTAGTAATATTACTCCAAGATTTACTCGGCAGGTAGCGTAAAAAAAGCAAGACATCTTGCTACCGTTCTGGAACATACGACTTAGATTTATCCTTAAGGAGATGCAAGACGCGAGACTTACGTTCCACTAAAGTTTTGGACAGCGCATGCTACATCTTTCTTATAATAATACGGACACAAACATAACTGCAAACTTTCCACATCGACGATCCGGTTGAAGCGTATCCCTTTTGTTTGATCTTTACACCTTAGCATCTTCTGTTCCTGCTTATACAATTTTTCCTTTAGATGACGCTCAGCTGACGATGAATTGTGATGCGACATCTGATCGCCATGATGACGCTGGTGATCTCTAAATTATATAAGAAACCGGGATAAATTAGTAATTTATGACCAGTTCTGGATTCCCAACATTTCTAAACATGCATTCATCTTCTGTTAAATGACCTATAGCATAAACCATTATAAGGCCTTTAAGTACTTTGACTACAGAAATATAAACATAAGGAGTTTACATTTCGCTTGTCATGATTATGACAAAGGTCGATTCCATAACCAAGAGGACGTCGACATTAAAGTACAAGAACTTGATGCCGCAGAGACTTTCCTTTTCAATTCATTCGTACCAATTACCTCTTACATACACAAAAATCGCCCTTGTCCCTGGATAACACCTGTGATAGTCAGAACGAAGTCAATGCGCGACTATGCGCTCAGAGTCTTCAAGGTCGCTCCTTCCTCTACAAATTGGAAGATGTATGCCAAAGTCAGGAACCTAATAAAGAAGGCCAAATACGAATACGGCAGGAGATTCTATAATGAGATCAACAATGGAGGTGACTTCTAGAGACGCGCGCGCAGATTTGGGGTCACCTCAAAAAAGTCCAGACCTGTCTCGTTCAATTTAGTGGTAAATACTATTCTTACGTCCTTTAGCCACTATACTTACGTCCCACTGGTGTGGAAAATCGCCAAGGTAATACGAATTCCAAAAAATGCCAGGCCGATGGTCTTGTCGGACCATAGACCTATTATACCTTGTCGGACCATAGACCTATTAGCCTATTTTGCCTTTTTTTCTAAAATATGTAAAATACTAATGAAAAATCAGATCTTAAGCTTTCTGAACGCTGATAATAGGACCCTAATCTATCGAAATCAGTCAGGTTTCAGGGAGAAGTTTAGCACTACTACTACACTTTTCGACATTACTGATGAAATCAATCAGAGCTTGGACAGCCACTCTCTTTCCTTTCTCATTGCTCTACATTCTAGTAAGGCTTTTAATCGTGCGAACTGGATAGTTATGTGTACAAAACTAAAAGAACAGTTTCATTTTTCTAGCACGGCTTGCAATCTTATATACTCGTATTTAACGCATAGACATCAGCGAAGCTCTCCGAGTCCCTGGAGGTGGGAATTGGCGTGCCCCAGGGGATATTCAAAGAAAAATGCCATTTTTTGAGATAAATTATCGCATGTTTGTTTCGTAGTAAAGAGGAAGGTATGCCGTTAATAATGAAAAACAACATCAGCCAAATGGCCACCACGACCACCAAATTACACCTCTTATTGGAAAACCCTATATATAAATCATCTTCCAACCGTTGTCACACACTCACTGGTGCATATCTTTGCGGATGATGTCCAGTTGCTGCTATCCTGTGACAGATTTAATGCAAAACGGAGGGTTGAACTTATCGCTGAGGACCTTAGCTCAATCTCCAGTTGGGCTAAGTTAAATAACCTCATCCTGAATACCGGTAAAACGCAAGTTTTGGTTGTCCACAGAGGGGCTCAAATCGCAAGACTGCTCATGATCGAACATGATGGAGTGATTATACCCTACAATCAAGTTATTAAAAGCCTAGGCATTATCATTACAAACGAACTTTCATGGGACAACCAGGTTGCTCATATCTGTAAAAAATCTGTAAATATCTGTAATATCTTAAGAAGCCTCGTCAAGCCCTCTTTACCCCGGTCGGCAAGATTGCACCTCGTTAAAGCTCTAATAGTGCCGTATTTCCTGTACTGGTGTGAAATTTATGGTGGATGCAGCTCAGTATGTTGGGGTAAGTTTAATGTTTGTATACGGGCAGTTGGTAGGTTTGTTTTCTGGCTGCGCCGTAGGGACCATGTGAGTCACTTGATGTTAAAAGCTGTTATCGGGATGGATCTCAAATCCCTCTTTGATTACAGGCTTCTTTTCGTTTCTAAAATCATTAATCATGGGATACCTGGTTATATTCAAGAAAAACTTGTTCGTGGTAACTCCAGCCACTTGGTCAACCTTATTCTTCCCACATTTTGTACGCTGGCCAGAGAACGCTTCAACCTAATAAGAGGAATCAAGCTCTGGAATAAACTTCCGACCCGCATAATAAGCACATCTTCTCTACTCCGTTTAACCCAACTTGAGATTGAATACCGCTGTCTTGTCCTAGTGGCTATCTTATTTTTATCTTAGTGACTGCAATAAGATCTTAAATTATTTAATGAGACTTTGATGTAGTAAATAAAGTTGTTTTAATATTATTTAATACTATGTTTTGTAAGGTTTTATATCCATTCCCCTCGAAGGTTTTATTCCTCTCTGTCCTATTATTTTTGTGTTATTTGATTTACTTACAGCCAGTTTTGAAAAGCTACTTCCGGCTTATTAAGGGCATATGTATTTACGTCGTTTTGCATATTTTGCCGTAAAAAATGTGTATTACAAAAGACGAAAGCAGACATTAGATTAGCAGACAGTAGATAGAAGCTGTCGTCATGTATTATTCTATCGAACTCTATAGCTGCGTTTTTTATTGAACTGAGACGAGGGAAATTTCGATAAGCTGAAAATAGCACCCAACTTCACTGCATAATCTTTCAAACATAGCATAATATTAATCGCATTTTTAAATGAACTATACAGGTATCCATATACCGAGGTCAACTCGGTTACCTCGGAATGTGCAAAAGAGATACGAGGGGATATGTCGAAAAAAATCCCGTGAAATCTCACCGGAGACATTGTCGGCGGAGGACGGTAAAACAGAGCGTGTAACCATAATTCAACGATGTGTTGTCGCAAACGAAACGATTTCTCTCTCGATTTTGTTGAGAGGAATGAGTGACATCTGTCTGACTTTGGGTGGCGCTACAGTCCGGGGTGGACCTGGGCCTCAATCTCGATCTTTAGCTAGCTGCCTCCAGTTGCGCACGCTAAGTTGGTTAAGGTCCCCTTCCACTTGCTTGCGCCACCTGAGTCGAAGTCTTCCTCTACTGCGCCTTCCATCAGAGGTGAATTCAAAGATTTTCCGGACCGGAGCATTGGTGTCCATCCGCTCTATGTGACCCACGCACCTCAGTCTTTGGACCTTCACTCTTCTGGCTAAGTCAATGGCGCTGTACAACCCATACAGTTCGTCCTTGTTGTTCCTCCACTCACCATCTATTCAGACGGGACCTTAATATTCTTTGCGCCATAAAGTAGGACTGGGACTATCAAGGTCTTTTATAGAATCACTTTTGTTGTTCGAGAGAGGGCTTTACTTGTCAATTGCATTCTTAGCCCAGAGAAGCAGCGATTTTCAAGAGTTATTCTTCGTTTGATCTCAACGCTGGTGTCGTCTGAAATCCCAGAAAGATTCGAAAGATTTTTAAAATATTACTGCTTTTATGAAGCTTATGATGTTTTCTGCAAAGTATATCCTAGGCGACATTGGTAGGTTCGTACGACGAACCTAAGACGCGATGAGCTGAGTTTCTTCACAACATATGTACGAAAGTTCCAACTGGAAGACCCGGAGCAATTCTTTATAGCGGTTAGAATGGACAGTAAAAAAAATTGAGTCGCAGATCACAACAGAAACCGATTCCACCACTCGCCGCCACACTTGTGTTAGTTTGGTAATAGATATTTAATAAAATCATTTTTATGTACAGGTATTTGACGCAAGGGTGCAATGTTCACTTGCTAGCATTGGCACTTAAAATGGGTAAGTCTACCACATACGTTGTCTACGACATTTGCGAAGCCAGTTAGGAAGAGCTACACGCAATATTTAGCGTACCCAAACAACCTTATTGGGAGCATATTGCTGAAAAGTTTCAGGCCGATACCGGCTTGACCAATTGATTGGGGATTGATGGCAAATTAGTAGACATCAAGCTACCCAACAAAAGCGGATCGCTGTATTGCAGCTACATAAAAATATTTAGCATAATTTTGCTAGCAAAAACCACGAAGCATACGCTTTAAGGTACGGTCAAACAGAACGCGTAAATAATCGCCGCCCCGCGTAGATTATACGCGGAGGCAGTCAAACAGAATGCGGCACAACTTTCATTTACACAAATCAGCTGTTCGTGTCTGTGAATAGTAGAATGCCATATTGATAGTAATTGATTTTATTGCATGGGATTTGTCACTTTCTCTAGGGAATTTGTTTGTGTGATATGAAAAATTTCTCATGGTAAAAGTATTTCATATTTGCACGGCCACATGTTGTGAGACAAAAATATTTCTTCGAAACATTAGTGTGTTGCAAAGATTTATGTCTTTATATTAAAAAGTTTCATTTCTCATTTCAATTTCATTTTTCTTGAAAGCATTCTTAAAGTCCGGGTGGGTTGTATTATATATGCATGGATTTTTCCTCACTAATTCAATTAACTAACTAACTAACACTAACATTTTTAAAAAATTTAACGAAACAACGAAAAAACTAGATCTGAATAACACAACAGATGGCAACGCAATGAATTGCAGTTCTAAACATTTTTCTACTCACACTCTTAAAATACACACATACTTATACAAGATTTTGCAAAATTTTGTAACGCTCTACTCGGATCTTTTTTGCCGCTCTACTCCGCGTCAGTTTTTACGCCGAGTATGGCGTTTCTGTTTGACTGCCTCCATAAGAACCTGTGTAATGCAACTGCGGCAATATATATCTATATATACATATATATATATATATTATAATTATATATATTATAATTATATTATATATTTATTATATATATCTACATATATATAATAAATTTACTACTTCTTGTACGGTGGTTGACAAAGTGTATGGAAAGATTGAGTGAAATGTGGTGTGCTTTGAAAGTGCGTTTTTAATATTTATATGTTTAATACTTATTTATAGTATTAGTAGTCTCAGTACTACAATAATTACTTTTTGCGTAGTAATATCGTACATTTTCAAAGTTCTCGAAAACAGTGTTCACAGCCGCAAAAATAGTGATTGTCTGACCTCTAAGGCCAAGGTT
Source organism: Myopa testacea (assembly GCA_949629155.1). Taxonomy (NCBI): domain Eukaryota; kingdom Metazoa; phylum Arthropoda; class Insecta; order Diptera; family Conopidae; genus Myopa; species Myopa testacea. The sequence goes on along the minus strand of OX451348.1, from coordinate 5,789,123 downwards.
ACGCTACCGAACATGCTCGGTGTGCATTTTACTCTCATTTTTTTGTGATCAGCTTTTACTTACTTTTACTTGTGGTTACTTGAGTTACTTTTTACTCGTGGTGAGTAATGTTGAAATAAATTTACTCTGGTGAGTACAATTTTATTTTCTTTGCTGTGTCAATTCGTGGATGAAGGGTTAGCTTAACAGGGCGTGTGGCCGCAGAGCGGCCACTTCCACGTAGACCTTATAGGCACATTGTGAGTGCCCTCCAGTGGTTCTGTGAGAACCTCGCTGTTCCGGTCAGCTACTCAGACCTGGCCTCACCGAGTAGGTGGGGTAATGGTCGAGTGTAAGCTGGACTGGTGCTTTTAATCAGCTTTATGAGGCTAGTCACCGGACGCTCTGCCAACTCTGTCAGCATCTTGATGTACTCCGCCCCCACACTGCAGAGGCGACGGTATGCAAGGGCTGGGCATTGGCAGAGCAGGTGGTGGATAGTCTCCTCCTCATCCACTTCATCGCAGCATCTGCAGTGATCCACTCTGGTGCCCGGCTTCCACCTGGTCACCATGGCCCCTATGGGGCAATACCCTGTGATCACTCCTACTATCACCCCAAGTTGGTCTCTGGGCATTGATAGTATCGACTTAGATTTTCTTCGATTGAGCTCTGGCCATAGTTTGGCTTGGTTTTCCAGGAGTGGTTGGTTATGTTTGCCACTCTATCTATTGAATTCTTCTGGTTAGAGATACAGTCTGTCAAGAATGAGTTTACACATTGAAAATAAATTCCATTTTTCAATTTGTTTCGCAAAACAATACTACTTTTTGGTTCTTTATAGAATTTTCGTTTATCAATTACCTTAAGGTGCAGTACTTACAACAGTTTAATGAAAAAAAAAGCCAAATTTAATGCACAATCTACGAAATATGCAACAAAAATCATGATTACTCAGTTTTTTAACTGTCAAGAAACTCTTTTCACAACTCTTTTGTTGATTTAAAATGCGTTGCTTTTACCATTATTTAGGCATTGATTTGAATTTTTTTCTGTTGGTATGTTAATTACTTGTTCATTGTTGCTTTGCGAATACAAAAAGTTGAAAAATCGTGTTTTCTGGTGGTTCTTTCTTTATTATAATATTTTATAGTGTGAAGAAAACGAGGCAAAACCAGAACTGAAGTATGGAGGCGGCAGTACTTGTGAGTTAACTGAACGTGCAGAGCGCGTTATGATGAGGAAAATGTACCAAACCCTCAAGGTTTCCACCAGAACGCTTGCACAAGATCCCAAGGAAGAGTGTGGTGTCGTCGAAAACTGAAAACTGATTCTTGACAGACTGTAGGTGTCTTGACAGAGGAGTCTGCTTCTTCGGCCCCCAGTGAGGAACCCGTTCTAGCCAAGAGGTCTGCTTGCTCATTGCCTTCGATGTTCGAGTGGCCTGGGACCCAGCAGGTCCTGACGATGTGGGTCCTCATTAGGTCCCTCAGTTTACCTCTGCATTTCAAGACAATCTCTGATTTTTACCTCCGCCGAGCCTAGGGCTTTTATGGCAGCTTGACTGTCTACGAAGAAATTTATATCTGTTCCGGATACCCTTTCCTCTAAGACATAGTTAGCCGCCCGCTCAATCGCGAAGATCTCCGCTTGGAACAATCTGTATGATCGCTGTGCTTGCAGCCTGTTGGAGTAGAAACCGGCTGCTGTTCCTTCGCAGGTCTTTGAGCCGTCCGTGTAGATTGAAATACCTTTGAGTTGTATTTGTTCTACAAACGACCACTCTTGGGAAGGAGGATACATGGTATTCCCTCAAAGTCAATTCTCGGAAGAATGTAGTCCGTTTCAGCAGTCAGGGTCATCCGAGTATTGGGGTTTCGTTGCTCTAGCGCGTGAAGTACGGTGGCGTGTCCAAAATGAGTCTCCTTGCAGAGATTGAGACCTCGTAGCCTGAGGAAGCTTTTTCCTGCTGAGATCAAAATGAAGAGGTCTAAGGGAAGGAGATGCAACGTCATTTCCTGCCCTGCCTGCGGTGTGCTTCTTGCCGCTCCGGTGATACTCATGGCTGCGCATATTTGTGCATTACATAGAGGCTCGAGGTTGCTTTTCCGCTGGATTGCCGTCCACCACACCAGGCATCCATAGTTTAGGATGGTGCGGACCACCGCCGTGTACAGCCAATGGGCAATGTACGGCGGCAGGCCCCAGCTCATACCAATGGCCTTCTTGCACGTGTATAGGGCGTTCAGTCCTTTTTTCCTCCTTTCGGCTATGTTCTTCTTCCAGGAGAGTTTGTTGTCCAGAGCTATGCCGAGGTATCTCACGTCGTCAGACAGAAGAAGAATATGGCCGTTCAGGCTTGGTCTTCTAAAGTCTGGTATTTTATACTGCCCAGTGAAAAGGACAAGCCCGGTCTTTGAGGCAATGATGCTTTGAGGCCATTCTTGTCTGCCCACCTTGAAGTTTTATCCAGTGCTTGTGACATTAGCTTGCTAATGGTACTGAGGAATTTCCCCGGTATTAGTAGGGCTAAATCGTCGGCGTATGCTGTTGCCCTGACCCCCGTACCTTGAAATTCTCTTCGCAGTTCGTCTACCACTATGAGCCATAACAGAGGGGAGAGAACTCCCCCCTGAGGTGTTCCGCGTGTGACGTTTTTGCGGCAGTTACTTGCACCCATGGCTGCATTGATAATTCTGCGTAATTATCAATAATTATGATAATTCCAGCATGTTACCAATCCAGTCACTAATGGTGCGGGGCACTTCAAAGTACTTCAGGGCTTCACTGATCGCTCTCGGGTTGACATTGTTGAATGCCCCCTCTATGTTAAGGGATGCCCCTAGGTAAACTCTTTTACTTCGAGGGACCTCTCAATTGTGCCAACCACACAGTGCAGTGCGCTCTCAACCGACCTGCCCATAAGATAGGCGTGTTGAGACCGACACAGCCGGTGTGTGATCTTGTTTCTGATAAACAGGTCCACCAGCCTCTCCAAGGTCTTTAGAAGGAATGACGAAAGGGAGATGGGCCTGAAGTCTTTAGCGGAGCTATGGGAGGGTCTGCCTGCCTTTGGTAGGAATAGAACCCTTACTTCCCTCCACTCCTCTGGGATGTACCTCCTTGTGAGGCATTCTTTAAATATATCAGCGAGCATTGGGAAAATAGCGGATATGGATCTCTGTAACATGGCTGGAATGATTCCATCTGGGCCCGCAGCTTTGTAGGGCTGGAAGGATTCAATCGCCCATGAGATCCTTTCCGCGTTTACTATGTCGTTTACTTGGTACATGAGGCACAAGGGTACAGTGGCTTGGGCTGATTATAAGGAAAAGAAGAAACGGTTGAAAAGACCCTTCGCAAGAGGAAGAGGCAGACGTGGAGGGACTTCTGTACCAATACGAAGGATATCTCTGATGTATGTAAACTACAAAAGCTGATATCAAAGGATCCATGGTCCAAGATGGGACGCATCCGTAACAAAGGTGGAGTCCTGCTGGAGACACTGGAAGAGTCTACTCAAGAGATGGAACGCAGACACTTTCCTGGAAGCATCGGATACGCTGGGGCCTGGCCATCTTTGCGTAGATGGTATCACAGGTCGGAGAGGACCGAGGCGGAAGGGATAGTGACGAGGAACGGGATTAGAAGTGCGTTGATGACGTTCTCTTCGTTTAAGTCACGTTATCTTCGTTTAAGTCACTACACTCATTTACATATCATTTCTTTTTCTCTCGGTCTTTCTATTCTTCATTTTCTTTTTATTCCTCTTTTCTCACTCCTACCTCATCTTAAGTATTAGCTAGTATTTAAGTAATGTCATGTAATATTTGTATTGTACATATGCACTAAAAAAGAATCTATCTTATTGTGCCTCCATTTTCTATTAATAAATTGAAATTGAAATTGTAATTGAAGACTCCGGGACCGGACGGGAGTCTTTCAGTGCAGAAGAGTGTGTAGCCTTCAAAGGGCTATATCCCAAAACAAGGCACACTGGATCTACACTGCTATGGTTAGACCCTGTTTGACTTATGGCTCAGTTATCTGATGGCATAAAACAGACCAGATAAAGGATAAACGATAAAGGTCGAACTGGACAGGGTCCAACGTCTGGCATGCATAGCCATCAGTGGTGCCATGCGCACCACCCAGACCTTTGCGCTGGAGGCGATACTCGGGTCGCTGTCGTTAAACCTATTTATTAAGAGGACGGCAATGCTGGCGGTAATGCGCTTGCATAGGAACGCTTTTAGGCGCGGTGCTGGTTTACCATCGACAAGACATTGTCGTATTATCGACATTGTCTGCGCAAAGGTCAGCAATGTTTGCATGCCTATGGATGGTATGTGTCATCATCGACTGCATGATGAGTGCAGCAAGCATGACCTCAACATCTTCACGGATGGGTCATTGATGGATGGAAGGGCAGGTGCAGGGGTCTTCTCTTCGGAGTTGAACCTCGGCTGTAAGCTCCATTTAGGGAAATGCTCTGAACATACACGAAGGTGGAGGGAGCTCTCCAATATCGTCAGGCGAAGATGGTTATCATTAAGCCGCTTCGCAGGGAGGCCAGATGACTACTCGAATACCAAAGAGACAGTCTTAGCTGGCTTTTCTCTTTGATAACTGGGCACGGCAATTTCAGATATCATCTCCTCAAGATGGGTCTTGCGGAGGATGATGTCTGCAGGCTGTGCCTAGAAGATGAACAGTCGGCGGAAAACATAGTGAACCATTGTCCGGCGCTGGCAGCCAGAAGGCTCAACGTGAATGGTCATAACGATGACGCTCGGATTCATGGTTTAAGAACGCACTTGCGTTGACATGGGACCTGAAGTAGGAGTTCGACTCGTTCGGCCGCCTGCAGGGACAAGGGATGTGGGGGCGAAAAAGAACCTACTCGTTCTGGTCTGCTTCGACTATTCCCCCAAGAAAGAGGACGGTTTTAGTAGGTAGTCCGCAAGTGAGCGAGTCCCACACTATCGGCGGACCTGGTTCAAGCAGGGACGCTGATGTGCGTAAAAGCATTTCCTACTTCAATAAAAAAAAATGGTCGCATTTATATTTTTTCGGTTCTTTTTTAATATTTTTGAAAATTATGTATTGTTATACATCGTTGATGTACTTGGGGGGCTCAAACATCCGTTTGCACCTACCATTTTAGATTTGGGAAACTTCACCACCTTTGTTTATATATGGTGAAATTTATATTTTAAAAGCCAATTAGCAGCTTGCATTGTACATATATTTGCATATTATTTATTGTATATTTGTTTATTACATTATAAATATTGTACGGATGAAATAGTCCTACAGGGGACCAAACACAGTGCATTTTATAATTATTCATGTTTTATGTACGAACATTTTCAAATATTACGCACATAATAGTTATTATGCTCAATCACTTGACAATTTGCCGGTTGGTCTCTGCTCTCTTACGTCTCCATCTAGCTGCATACCACAATCCTTTCACTTCATGACTGTTAATGAATATGAAGTCTGCAATTGTGTCATGAAAATTAAATCCAATTCAATTGGTGAAGATGGTATTCCTATAAGATTCATAAAACTTATTTTGCCATTCATAATAAAACCATTGACACACATAATAAATTTCTGTTTTACTTCCTCATCATTCCCTGATCTGTGGAAAATTTCTATTATTCAACCAATCCCAAAATCAAATAGTCCATCTGAACTCAGTGATTTTAGACCAATTAGCATCTTGTCGGCTTTATCTAAAGTATGTGAAAAATTAATGTTTATCCAAATATCCACTTATTTAGATAAGAACAATCTTCTTTCGCCTCTTCAATCGGGTTTCCGCTCAGGCCACAGTTGCACTACTGCTATTGTCAAGATTCTTGATGACTTAAGACCTGCCTATGATTCGGGAGCAATATCCTTACTCGGAATGCTTGATTTTTCCAAAGCTTTCGATAAGGTAAACCACGTGTTATTGTGCTCAAAGTTAGCGAGATTCTTTGGTATTAGTGATAATGCTCAAAGGCTTTTAATGTCCTACTTATCCAACAGGTATCAGAGAGTTAAGGCTTGCGGTAGGTTTTCTCAGCTAACACCTGTTTCTAGTGGAGTTCCTCAGGGTTCCATCCTCGGTCCCCTGCTGTTCTCAATTTTCCTAAATGATATATTTAGTGTATGCAAAAATGTATCATTACATGCGTATGCTGACGACATCCAAATATATATGTCTAGCCACAAGGACCATGTCGTTCAACTGTGTAATGCAATGAATGAGGATTTGAGTAACATTTACCAGTGGGCTATTGCTAATAGACTTCAACTGAATGCTGCCAAATCTTATATCTTACCAATTACTAAAGTTAAAACCAGAAACTTCAATCTCCCGCAAGTCCTTATTGGCAATAGTCAGTTAAAGGTTGTTGCCAACATTAAGAATCTTGGCTATGTGATTAATTCAAAACTAACATGCGCAGATCATATTAACATGATAGTTAGGAAAATTTATTACATTTTACGCAACCTTAGGGTATCAGCTTATTGCACACCAGTCAGTGTTAGACGTATGTTGATTCTGCAGCTTATATTGCCCATAATAACATACGCGTATGTGGTGTACAGTAGATTGGACTCTTCTTCCCAATTAAAACTACTACTAGCTTATAACTATGCTACTCGATATGTATATGGCTTGAATAAATTTGACCATATATCTAGTTTTAGGAGGTCCCTGTTAGGTTGTGATCTTATTAGTTATCTAAATGCTCGCAACTGCATTGTCCTTCATAAGTTAATCCTGACTAAAACTCCTCGATATTTATTCACAAAATTACAATTCGCACAGTCGCAACGTAGTCGCATTTTAATTGTACCTCGATCTGGCTCCTTGCATACATCAAATCTTTTTTTTGTCAATGCTGTTAGATTATGGAATTCGCTGCCACCATGTATTAAAGATGTGACTAGCCGGGAGATCTTCAGAAGAACTGTTATTTCTTATTTCTCTACTCTTTAACTTCTAAAACTAAAACTTTTTCTATATTCTAACTTCCCTGATACTTTTTCTCCTTACTCTTCTAGTTTTTAGCTAATTTCATAATTTATAATACTTTGTAATTAATGCTAAATATTTTTATACTTAGTGCTGTAAAAGAATTAAAGTCTTATTGTACTGTGAACTTTCTCAATAAACAACAATAAACAATAAACAACAATAATACTAATTAGAATATATAATCTTTCTTCCTAGGTTGGGCACTAACCAAGAAGAATCTCATAGAGTATCAATTATAATATATGTTATTATGTATGCATGCACGAACAGTTTTTATTTATTATAGTTCACATTATTATTTCACTAATTTTCACAATTTAATTCTATAATTATACCCTACACGTTAAGGTTAAAGGGTATAATTACAGTGAATATACCCTCGCTTTGTCACGCAATGTGTAACGCATAGAAATAGAGACGATAGGTATAGAAAAGTATATATATTCCTGATCAGCGTCACCTCCTGAGGCGATTTAGCCATGTCCGTCCGTCTGAATGTCTGCCTGTCTGTTGAAATCACGATCACAGGAGAACCGATCAAGTTATCATAATGAAATTTTGCAGAAATATTCTTTGTTATGGTGTGCAGGTTGGTATTGATAATCGCTCAACGTCCTGCGGTTAAAGAAATGATAAAAATTAATCGTATTTGATTGTATGTAATTTATGGATACTAAACTAAATAACTGAAGACATGCTGATCCATATTCGATTGACTGTCGCACTTCACAATCTATAAAGATACTTCGTGACAAATGAATTTCTCTTGAGTCAGAGCAGTTTCCTCCAGTCGTTCTTTTAGCAATGACATTCTCATTGTGTTGGAATTATCAATGCCATTTTTTCACCAGCTTATGAGGCAACAGCACCGACAGGGACAGGGAACGCTACAACTATCTTTTCCAACTAAACGCTGAAAATGTTCTTCATGTCTTCCGCTGTTTGCTCGAGAAGTCGTGCTTGGGCTTCTACCTTAAATATGAAGCAAATAAATTTTCAGTTTTTAATCCAGATGTGTTGATTATTACTTACATTACTCTGTGTTGAGCCTGCAGCAATAGTTTTGAATTTATCTGCAGTAGTTTTATCATATATTGTCTCTCCCTGCATAATTTTGAGAATGTCTTCATAATCTGCAGAAAATTAGTTAATTTATGTGTGTTTTAATTAAAATTACACTCAGTCTTACCATACCTTAGGTTCGTGCATTACTCAAATAATTTCCATTTCAAATTTCTTATGTTGCTTTAATCAGCTTACTTAGGGACTTTTCGGTTTAATCATATAGTAAACAATTGCAAACAATAATTTCATAACTAAATAAATCCGTGGTGAAACATGAAACAGCTGATTTTTTCAACATATTGAAAGACAGAAAGCAAGAACAACAATATGGTAGCTCTCATGTATAGTGTACATGAATTCAACAGCTCATAAAAAGTAGACGTCATACTGATTTTTGATGCGGCAAATTCGAATGTCCTATCTCCTTATCTCTGGTAGCCACAAAATAAGTTCTCCTACTTGATTTCTCGAAGGCGTTTGACACAGTAAAACATGCTGTGTTGCTCTATAACACTGTTGAAATTGCGTTCTGTTTTCATGTTCTCACCGACATCGACTATGCTTATCAATTCTTATGTTAGGGTATGTGCCAATCGGTTACTTTTTTTCGATATAGAAAATTTTGACATAAGAAACCGAAATTTTGACGTGAGTGAGGTGAATCCAAGTGTCAAAATTTTATGTAGCCCTGAGGACTAGTTAAATTTTTGACAACCGTGGAGTATTCAATTCAACGTCTAGTATTTTAAAATTATTTAAGAATGGAATAGAAATGCAATCGATTGATAGCGACTCTCTGGATTCCGCTCTCGATTCCGAGGGAAGTTCGATTTTTGCTGGCATGTTTACGATTTCTGATACCAAACTACGTTGTGCCACGATGTTTTCAAAAAACCAGAAGAGAAACAATGTCGTTCGACGACTCTTGTGGCCGCGACTTGTCAGAAATCTGGTGCTGCAGAAATGCCACAGATCATTTGTGGCAAAGGACAGATCATTTGTTTACAAAATAATTATTGCGATCTGCGATATTTTTTTGTCCAAAATATGAAATAATGGATAAATTACAGAGGTTGAAACTTTTATAACTTTTATCAAAAAAGTCTTTTGAATAACTGTTATCAAAGACTTTTATTTTTAAAAGTCTTTCATAAAAGTTATTTCGAGACTTTTATATTTAAAAGTCTTTGAAAAAAGTCTTTTGAAGACTTTTATTTTTAAAAGTCTTTGAAAAAAGTCTTTTGAAGACTTTTATTTTTAAAAGTCTTTCATAAAAGTTATTTTGTGACTTTTATATTTAAAAGTCTTTAATAAAAGTTATTTTGTGACTTTTATTTTTAAAAGTCTTGGGAAAAAGTTATTTTGAAACTTTTATTTTTAAAAGTCTTGGGAAAAAGTCTTTTGAGGACTTTTTCGTCTAACTTTTTTGAAATAAAAGTCTTTTTTAAAAGTCTTTTGAAGACGAAATGCGCTGTGGCGAACGGTGGAGGAACATGAATGTAAAGAATATTTGCTTGAATCGTCACTCAGCGCACGCTGCGTGTGTGTATCAATATCTCGACCGAAGCCCTTATCAGCAGCGGGTACAGCGGCGACAATGCTTTAAAACAACAACTCATTGCTCAGCTTGTGTGTGAATGACTGTGTTGTTATTGTTGATTGTTTACGTTATAGGGTTATAAAGGATTTAAAGCAGAACTACTAATGCAATGAATTTTGATCGAAAAATTGTTATTGGTATCAAAATCTAGTTAGTCGCATGTCACTTTAGAGTTAGTTAACTCTCAAACAGCTGCACCGATTTCGATGCGGTTTTCACCATTGTATTGCAAATTTTTAATGCAATCGTATTCATAGATGAGGTTTTTTTTCATTATAATTTTATACCTAAAAAATATCTATGATTTTAAATACTTTTGCATCGCTGATTTGAAATAAAGGCAAATATGGTAACCAAAATAGAAGGTACAGAAAGCTCTGGATGTGTTGGCGTACCGTACGATTTTTTGGTGACAGGTATTGCAAACAGATATCGCATTTCAGCACACAAAACTTGCCGGATATGTTTTGTGTGCTGGTAGTTGTTGTTGTTTTTCATTTTCACAACTTTTGTTGAAACAAATGCAATTAATGATGAGAATTTCCATGCCTGTTCTGCCTTAACCCTTTCGTGTGATATATGTACATATTTCTACTTACAAAAATGATGGAATGCAAAATTGATCAGAATATTGCAGAACAATAAAAAAAGGACAGAACAGAACCTTTCTTATAAATTGCGAAAAAATACGCTGGCACTTTAGGTACCATATTTGTCGGCTTTATGGAGTCCAATAATTGGTGCCCTGTCAAATCATACGCGGAACATTTTCTAGCTAGGCTCAAAAACTGAAACCAATCCATAGCTTTCTGTACCTTCTGTTTTGGTTACAACATTTGCCTTTGCTCCAAATCAGCGACGCAAAAGTATTTAAAATCATAGATATTTTTTAGGTATAAAATTATAATGAAAAAAAACCTCATCTATGAATACGATTGCATTAAAAATTTGCAATACAATGGTGAAAACCGCATCGAAATCGGTGCAGCCGTTTGAGAGTTAACTAACTCTAAAGTGACATGCGACTAACTAGATTTTGGTACCAATAACAATTTTTCGATCAAAATTCATTGCATTAGTAGTTCTGCTTTAAATCCTTTATAGCCCTATAACGTAAACAATCAACAATAACAACACAGTCATTCACACACAAGCTGAGCAATGAGTTGTTGTTTTAAAGCATTGTCGCCGCTGTACCCGCTGCTGATAAGGGCTTCGGTCGAGATATTGATACACACACGCAGCGTGCGCTGAGTGACGATTCAAGCAAATATTCTTTACATTCATGTTCCTCCACCGTTCGCCACTGCGCATTTCGTCTTCAAAAGACTTTTAAAAAAGACTTTTATTTCAAAAAAGTTAGACGAAAAAGTCCTCAAAAGACTTTTTCCCAAGACTTTTAAAAATAAAAGTCTCAAAATAACTTTTTCCCAAGACTTTTAAAAATAAAAGTCTTCAAAAGACTTTTTTCAAAGACTTTTAAAAATAAAAGTCTTCAAAAGACTTTTACTTTTAAAATAAAAGTTAAAAGTTAACTTTTAACTTTTACTTTTATTATAAAAGTTAAAAGTTAACTTTTAACTTTTACTTTTATTATAAAAGTTAAAAGTTAACTTTTAACTTTTACTTTTAAAATAAAAGTTAAAAGTTAACTTTTACTTTTAAAATAAAAGTTAAAAGTTGACTTTTTTGCTCAAGGCCATTGCCATAACAGTTATTTTCAGGCTCTGATAAATTACCATTAATTTCAGTATAATACACTCACACAATAAAATTTTTTTTTCTAATTTAATTTTGATGAATTTCTAGCTTCAAATGTCAAATAGAATGTAAACACACACACACAAAGAACAAGAGGGACGACAAAATTAGAAAATTTCGCAGCTTTGTCGTTGTCGTACGCGTCGGCAGCACCGACATTTTATTTTTTCCTCGTTTCCCATATGAGACTGTCTTATTTTGACAACTTGCAGCCACAATAATCGTCGAACTACTACAATGTGTATTCATCACTTCGTTGCTGAATGCACGCATGTGACTTTATATCAAGAATGGTAGAATCCATTATTGTGCCATGGGCAGGTCCGTTTTCTTTTTTCGTTTTAGTCTGACGTCTAAAGACGTCATAGCGTCTTCATATTGACAGTTTTCTTCGAGGTGCCTGCTTGTAGCTATGATTATTAAAGGAATTAATGGATCAATCGGCAAGATCTGTTACAATTGTTGGAGTTGCCATATAAAACTCCAACAACAAAAAAAGCAACAACACAATCGGAGCATTCGGGTAACATTCAACCAATTCCACATGTAGCTTGTATGTAGACTCTAGTTTAGGCCGGAAGGATAATGTTGTGATTTTTGTTTTGCACATCGGTTTTTTCCGCTCTCGCCTGGTTTCGGAATTATAACCTTTTGCAATTTTGAATGTTCAGAGCTATATCTATATATGTTAAGTATGCATTTTATTTAGAAAAAAATAAATGGAAGTGGAAAAAAGTAATAAAAATTTAATTTTGCATTTTTTCGAAAAGTATAAGGTTTTCGATAAAACGTGATATTCCATAAATAAAAGATATTTTAAATACCTATGTAATGGTGCCCACACCAACCAATGTACTATAGTTTAGAAGATATCAAAACTATATAACTATAAGATATCCGAACTTAAATTTAAAGCTAAAGTAAAGCTAAAATAATGTGATACAATAGTAAGTATAACATATTATATACCATTTTAAAGGTAAAAGAACAAGCTTTCCATAACTGTAATTTGTTTTATACCTTAATGTGTCCGTTTGGAAAAAAAAAATTTTTGTTTCAAGGTCAACTTGTCACATTTTTCTAAAAATCAATATAACTCCATCACAGCCATGTTATGGACAAAAATGTGTATTACATAAATGAAAGGTATTAAAAATACCTTTCCAACAGTACGTCGTTAGTTCCGCTACCTCTATTAGTTTATGAGATAAGTGACTTTTATTAAACCATTTATTTGTCCTTCACACGGTCATAAATCCAAGGTGGCTGACCAGCCCCTGATAAAAACCAGCCACTTCCGTTCCTGATGGTCTCAACTAACGGTAAAGAAAAGATGAACGAAGTCTGAGCTTGGCAGCTATTCTGCATTTATGCCCTATATTTTATATCCCGTTTCTTTATTTACTGGCGCGATCTTGTATTCTATCATTCTTAGTATTATATGTAACAAATGTATTCAGTGTAAGCCACACTGATAGTTGTCGTCAGATTGAAGCAATTGTACGTGTAAATATTTGTTAAAAATGTGTAAACTTCTTGTTAAATTTTAAAAATGACCTATTTCAGATGTCTTTATAATCCACTGGATTGGGCAAAAAGTCTTACTTGAGTTTACAAGACAAGACTTAAATTCGGCGAGAATCACTCGTAATTGGTGGTCATATAATTAGCCGATTGGCTAAAACCCGACAGAAGCTTTTGCTTGGAACCTCAATAACAAAAAAACCAAGAGTTTAAAATTTCAATGTACATATATATAAAACACGCTCCACCCCGTTAACGTTAAGGCTTATTGATAATTTATTTTCGATAATTTTTCTCTGAAGTATGGTGATTATAGTGAAAAAATAGTATAAATAATGCTGAAGCGTTTAATTTATATGAAGTAAGAGATTTACAACACTCAATCAACTAATATGTACTTTCCTATCGGATGGCCAAACACCATCAATCTATCTTTGCCAAATGAATATTTGAATATCAATCATATTTCTTGCGATTCAGTCAAGATTTTAGTGGCTGCCATAGGAGACGACTTCTTGGGTGTGTGGTATGCGAATCCTCTTATACCAATAACGTTTTTCCGACGTGATAAAAAGTCTTTCAATGAACTTGGAGCAAATAAATTAATTATTTGGAAGCCTGACTCGCGAAAGATCGCTATTCTAACTAGCACGGGATTGTTGCTTTTATATGGTATAGACTTCGATATAAATTCCAATGGTGGAGTACTCGCACAGGTGGATCCGCCAAATCGAAATCTTAAGAGGGACTCAGCTGAACTCTTTATTAAAGAAAATATACCTAGACTAAATCTTAAGGAGCTCTGCAGCATTTCTATGGGATTTAGTATTTTAACGATTTGTTGTATTAGCTTGCAAGAGCTAATAATAGCAACGGCAAATGGGCAACTCATAAAGACACAATGGAAAGAACTCGAAGATGGTAGTGAAAATCACACTTTAATCATATTGGAACATATTCCATTTTATATGAACCAAAATAGTAATTTAAAAAATATTCCGGCAATCGATAACAGTCATTGCATTGCTTTTATGGATTATTCACCATTTATAGGTGGTTGCGCGATTATATTTAATGATCAACGTGCCGCTTTTCTAGTTGCAATGCAGTTGCGCTTCGAGGAGCAAAAAATGCATGGCTTGTGGGTGCCGGATGTAGATGACGCCACTGTATGCAGCGTGAATCATAAATTTCGATTACTTGCATATGGCCGGAAGAACTCTGATGTGAATGTTTATTCTATAGAAGATACTACTGGCGGATTAGAGCTTTCACACAAGTTATCATGTAATTCCATAGTAATGCCTGGTGGCCTGGGTGCTGTTAACGAATTAAAATGGACACCCGACGGCTGTGTAGTGGCCGTTTCATGGGAGAATGGCGGCTTTTCTCTTTGGAGCACATTTGGGACCTTGCTGATGTCATCTCTTTCTTGGGATTTCAGCATTCATATTGATCTAATGCATAAGAATCCACTAATAATTAGAAAAATGGAGTGGTCAACGGAGGGGTACCAATTATTTTTAACATGCAATAGCAGTAATCCTAAACAGAGTCAAAATACTAACGTTTTGCTTCTTAATTTCGTTAAAAGTACATTGACAATGAATCCATGTATGACCTCAAATTCACATATTTTGCTCCAAGGTAAGTGTATACACTACGCCCCAAGGATAGTGTTTATGTTTATAAAGTTCACAAGAACTAATTTTAATATTTCGTATTCTAATTTTTATATAAATACAGGTGACGATACTCTGTACTTGAATTTGGGCGATAATTTAGAAGATATATATTTCGGATCAAGCCTAACTTTTCCAAATATTCATGTTAATAATAAAGGCAGTGAAGTAGTTCATGATGAAAATATGGAAATTAAAAAAACTATTGACATCTCCAGAATCCTATCTGAGAGCAAATATTGGAATGTTCTTCAGGCTCCGTTGGCTTATTCTGCTAATAACTGGCCTATTCGTTATTCTGCAGTTGATACCTATGGATTAAATCTGGCCATTGCTGGGCGCACAGGATTGGCACATTACTCAATGCTGACTAAAAAGTGGAAGTTATTTGGTAATGAGTCACAGGAGAAGGACTTTGTAGTTTCAGGAGGTCTGTTCTGGTGGAAAGGATTTATTATTATGGGTTGCTATTCTTTGTTAGACCGCATTGACGAAATACGTTGCTATCCTAAAGAATGTAAGTTAGATAATCAGTTTGGGAATAAAATTCAAGTTCGTGCACCAGTACTCTCGCTTAATATGTTCAAGGATCAACTTATCGTCCTAACAACCGATGGTCTAGTCACCATGTTTATACTGACTCAGCTTAATCTTTGTGCTTTAAGTGTGGATTATGCCTACGAAGTGGATGTGAAAAGCATATGTATACATCCAGCATGCATTGTGTCCCTAGCGGTAACTAACCTTAAAAACGATTTGACCACAAAGTCAAACCATGCAACTGACTGTTCGGCTCCGGCAGCGGCTGAAACTATAATACTTAATGTCTGCGGACGAATACTCATGATTCAGCGCGACTTACACAATAATGTGATCAACTCGTTGATGGTCTCTTGTTTGGCATCATGCGTGGAGGTTTTCTGGCTCGCAAATACCTATGAAAAAATTCCAATGCGCGACTGTTTATGGTTATTCTCAGGGGCACATGGCATGCGGGTCTGGCTACCGATTCTGCCGCCAACAAATGAAGAAGTAAGAGATGCATCGCATCGTCTTCATACTTTCATGTCGAAACGCATAATGCTATCCTTCCCGCTAAAGTTGTACCCGCTCGTTATACTTTTTGATAATGTCATTGTTCTTGGCGTGGAAAATGAAACTACGCTTTACACAAGTGAACAAAATTCTCACTTTTCGCTACCATTCAGTTTGCTGGAACTCAAGTCCCAGGTGTATTTGCACAAGATATTGCGCCAATTAATTAAACGTAATCTGGGATATAGCGCCTGGGAGATTGCGAAGTCCTGTCGCGCACTGCCATACTTCCCCCATGCATTAGAGTTATTATTGCACGAAGTTCTCGAAGAGGAGGCAACTACCAAAGATCCTATTCCAGATGCATTACTACCCAGCATACTTGATTTTATACGGGAGTTTCCTGTGTATATGCAGACCATCGTTCAGTGCGCGCGTAAGACTGAGATAGCTCTATGGCCTTATTTGTTTTCGATGGCAGGGAAACCAAAGGAATTGTTCCAGCAATGCTTGCAAAGAGAGGAACTTGAGACCGCAGCGAGTTATTTGATTATTTTGCAAAATCTGGAGCCATCAGTTATAAGTAAGCAGTATGCAACATTATTGCTTGATATATCTCTAGAAAATCATAAATGGGAGCTTGCAAAGGATTTAATACGATTTCTGAAAGCCATCGACCCTAACGAAATCGATTCCCCACGGTCATCCATGGTTGTAAATGTAAAAATTGCTCCACCATCGCAAACGACCGCACAGGTTAATCCAAACCCCGAGGTTCTTAGTCTAATTTTAGGAACTATTGCCCGTGAACGTAGTTTCTCTACAACTGTCGTTACTAATATTCCTAAAGCAGGCAAAGAAAGGAATTCTACGCCTTTAACCATGGCATCTACAAGCTCAAATATGATTGGAAGCGAATCATCAGGGATCTTAGTCAATGCAAGTTGCCAACCGGTATTGCGTCGGAAATCTGAGCGTAGTAATTCCATAAGGGAAAGAAAAGAGACTTTCTTTATTGAATCTATTCTTCAACGACATGCACGCACTTTATTAGAAAAATTTAAACTAATCGATTTGGGTTACATGAGCGCCTTTCTGGATTTTCATCTTGTGAGCTGGCTATCACAAGAAAAGGACCGTACTGCCAAATTAAATGATTTTGTGGAGACATTAATTACACTACACAAAGAGTTAAACTTGCCACCACTTATATGCGATGCCTCTGATTATCTTATATACAGTGCTGATGTAAATTCAAACTGCAATCTGCATGATTTTCCGTATGTGAGACATAATATATCGAGCCATACTTCAGAATCGGGTTACTTTAGTGTAGCCCTGATGGATACACCAACAAGCACAAACAATGGAAATCAAAAGCCGTATAGGATACATGCCATACAGGAACTTCAGTCTTCAGAATTACTGTCTAGATCCAATTCTCAAATATCGTTCGATAATGAGAAATATTCTTTTAAACCCTTTGCTGTAGAATTTGATTGCCTGGAAAACACTGAATATATAAATTGCATAAAATTGTTACCAGAAAAGCTAGCGGTGAAGATGCGCTATCTCTTACAACTCTTTATTGAGGCCAATTGTATAGACTATGCCCTGGTGCTATCCATTTTGTTACAAGATGCTGCCTCTATTGGTCGCATAATAAATGTTCTTATTCGAACGGAGTCTCTAACTACGTGCAGTCGTATAGAATCTGCAATGTTACGTTTTGTGAGCTGGACTTTCGAAAAGCATTGTGTCTATCAAACCTTCACGAGAGCATTACAGCCCCATCTGTATATATTGCATCAATATTTACAGCCCACGTCTACAAGTATTAATTATTTCAATTACGTAAGGGGTAAATCAGACAGCTCCGTATTGGGAGAAGAATCGATTTCTACAGAAGCAACCAATAGTACAATTAAAATCTCCCAAAATGAAAACACTAGAAGTCCTGACTGGTCTGTGAAAAAACAGTTACATGATGGTAAACCTGTTTTGTGTTCGTCTAGTGCCGGCTCCCAAGAAAAACATATAAAATCTCTGAATATGAGAACATCAGAGAAAGGCAATACTGATGTAAAAACTGGGCGTAATGAGCTTAGCGGATGTAAGATCATGTAAAGTTATTTTTTTGATGCATTGTGGACGATAAGCAATTTTACTCTTAACTTTTTTATATGATGTTGATAAGTATGTTATGAAGAACAATTTCAACGGGCAATCGAATAAATTGTACGTATTAATTTTATATAGCAATAAAATACATAAAAATTAATAATTAAATAAATAAAAGTAATGTAATAATGTAATGTACTTGAGGTAAAGGAGTGTTTAAGATAAAATTAAATTGTTAATAGGTCTAAAAAGTAGGAAAGTAGAAGCATAATAATGTGAAGAAGACATGCGCAGAAAGTCAGCGAATATGCGATGGAAAATTGGTGCATGACGGAATGTTAATACCGCAGATTAACGTTGTCAAGAACGAAAAAATCTTACCGTTCAATCATTATTGGTACATCACTTATAGAAATGTTTGTTGTTTTCTGTACTCTGCGGAAAAGTATTTTGCCACCATTACTCGTATGTACTCTTAATTTTTAAATTTTGACATTAACACGTTCACGCCGGCGCTGTAATTCATGGTACTCGTCTATAGGCGGCTTTTCGCTCTATCGGGCGGGAGCTAATTAGAAAGAAATGTGTTCAATGATCATACGTTAAATTTTATTTTAATCTTCAATTATATGGAAATTATTTTTACATAAAGATCTCAAAATTTGGTGTTACGCACCGCCTAATAGTCTAGTGCTGGTGGTACGCGCCGGCGCGTACGTGTTAAACAATGCATAAAAACAAAAAATGTATTTCATCTAATCCTTCAGATTTGCGTACGTCTTTGACAAAAAAGAAAACAAAAAATGAATAAACAATGTAATAGTAATTTATTTAATGCAATACTACCACTATTAATGACACTTCTCCTATTCCAGTTTCTACATTTTTATTATATACATATTCATTATCTTAGTAATAATCTGTATCATTATCTGACGTTTATCGCTTAATTTTGATGTCATACTTATATTTTTTTCATACATAATATATTTTTTGTACCCATGTAGGATTTTAACTAGGTTAATAGAATACGAGGTCTGTTCAAAAAGTAAAGCCGATTTTTAATTTGAATTGCGCGGGTGCAGCGATTCGAGCAAATACTTTTGTTTTTAGGTTGGCAGCACATTCATACGTATGTAGAATGAAACACGAAACTAAACAAGTCTAATATTGCAAGTTTAGAGAGTTGAAATGCAATTGTTTTAAATTTTTGTTTTACTTCTACAAACAGTACTTTGGAAGTGTACTTACAAGTACATTTTGGGATGATTACCATGATGTACTAAGGAAATATAAGAATAAACTTAGAGAGGCCAAGCGAAACTCTTGGAGATTATTCTGCGAACAGTTGACTCAGTAAACGAGACAGTTAAAATCAAGGAAGTATTATTGAAAACTCACTCGTAACCTGGACTAATGACATGGAAGGACGGTATTGAGAGTTCGATAAAGATACTAATGAAAGACCACTTCCCAAACTGTTTTTAGGCATATACGCAACCCAACAGGAAATGGATGCGCGATCATAAGGATGGAATGACGAAAACGCGTCACAAAATAAGAAAAACCATAAATGCCTTTAAACTGTTCAAGGCTGCAGGGGCGGACGGCATCTTCCCGGCAATGATTCAATGCTGCGAGGAGGCATTGGAGCACAGACTAGCCTCACTTTTTACGGCATGCATCCAATTGGATTACACGCCGAAAGCATGAAGACAGGCGAAGATGGTCTTTATCCCTAAACCAGAGAAAGGGGATTACACTTCAGCAAGGGCATACAGACCAATAAGTCTGACATTAATTCTGCTCCAGACCATGGATCGCATTTGCGATGACATGATCAAGTAGAGCATTCCAAGGGAAGCACTGACGTATAAATAACACGCTTACGTCAAGGGAAAATCGCTGGAAACCGCACTGCGGGGTTAGTGTACGGAATCGAAAAGTCATTGGACAAGAATATGCTCACGCCACTTTTGTGGACATTAAGCTCACTCAACATGCACCGATCCGTTCTGAGGTGGATAAAACACTTGCTGAGCTACAGCTTCATAAGATGTGAAATATGTATGAGTAATATCACAGAAAATAATATTCAAATGAAAAATGAAGAAAAAAAAAATTGTCGCAAATTTTTGCGATGGCAATAGTTGGAGCAATACCCGTCCAAAAAACTAGTTAAAGCTTTGGCATTATCTACGTTTTACGACACTACGCTACGACACTTAGGCCGTGGTTATGCTACCGAGCAAAACTCGGTGGGAAATTAGAGCTGGGCCACAATACGGCAGCGACAGTGTCAGTGTTTCTCTCACCATGCAAACCTTATGGGAAAAAACACTGCCGAGTAGGGGAAAAATTATAGAATCTAGTTCGGCAGTGAGCAGTGAAATTAAAATCCTCTCATTTTTTGGATAAAAGTGTTGCAACCCTTTTAGAAAAAATCTCACTTATTCTATAGGAATGAAACAAAACAAATACTCAAACAAATACAAATGTGAAAACAAATGACAAATGACAGATAGCGCTGCGCGCTGCCACTGTTTTCATTGTAGGCTGACAGCGAAAGTGAGAGAAACACTGACACTGTCGCTGCCGTATTGTGGCCCAGCTCTTACTCTCATTTTTGTATTCGGAGTACGTGCAAAAAGAGTGGTTACGCTTGTGCTTGACCCACGCTTGCTTTCTTCAAAAATATATATTTTTTCTCACCTTCAACAGCAACCCGCCTACTACACAAATGAGAAAACGTATTATTTGCGGTGTAGTTTTCGACGCGATTGAAGACCAAATGTTTATATTAATTGAAATCTGCTTAACATATATAAAGGCGTAATATTTTGGACCGATAATCAGAGGAATATAATTGATAGATTTATCAGTTCATTCCAATTTTTCACTCCACTCTTCAGTACTTTTGTGAATATTGAGACTAAGCAACACCGGTTTGCTTGGTGTCCTCGGTGTACGCTAGACCGAGTTTTCGTGCTCGGTGTGAGAGAGTGATGTTGAGAACAGAAAAATATCCCATTCTCTCTTTTACACACAGAACAACAAAAAAAAGTCCTACTTGCCAAGCAAAACTCGATAGCATAACCACGGCCATATCATAACTACGGCCTTACTCAAGTTTTATACAGATTATAGGGAAATTTTGCAAATTTCCCCCTTTTTTGGAATTTAGCAAAAAATATGACAAATACAATATACATATCAAGTCGAACAAATCAAATAAAAAACCAACTGCGACAACTTATTTGACATAAGATACAATGAAGTTGGGTGCGAATTCGAGATTTCGAAATTTCCCTTGTCGGTTTTTAATGATCTGGATAGCAAGATCTGGATAGATGTTACATTGCAAACGCAAACAGTCAAACACTTTCCGTAGTTATACTTATACATAATTAGAGTTGCTTTGTGCAATTATTTTCACGCAATCCTCCTTTGTCCGATATAAGTGCAGCTTTTTCACTCCAAAACATGCATACCTTTTTATTACACCATTCAACAACTCCGTTCTGTTGCAGTTTGCACTCGTCGCTAGCAACAGAGTATTTGTTATGCCAACAGTTCATCCGTTTTTATTCTCTCACGGATGAACTGAGAGTTGACAGCTTTATACAGAAAACGAAAATAAAGTGACTGTTTGATCGAACAACTGTTTGCAATGTAATATGGACCTTACGCTACCGTGCAAACTTGGTGGGAATTTTACTCTAATTTTTGTGATGGGATTGCACTGTACGGTCTACTCGTTGTACGCTAGACCGAGTTTTCGTGCACGGTATGGCCGTGGTTATGCTATCGAGTTTTGCTTGGCAAGTAGGACTTTTTGTTGTTGTTTTGTGTGCAAACAATTCTCTCTTTTACACACAAAACAACAAAAAAAAGTCCTACTTGCCAAGCAAAACTCGATAGCATAACCACGGCCTATGAGAGCGTGGTTCTGACACCGAAAACATCGCATTCTATCTTGTATACACAAAACAACAACAAAAAAGTCCTACTGGTCAAGCATGCACGGAAGAGTAACCACGTCCTGAGCGAGTTCAAAAAAATGCTCGTCCGCATGCTCACGTACAGTGTATTTCAATTTTAAGGTAAGATTGAAAAAATTATTTTAAATGTTTCTTTAATCAAAACAAATGGTACTCAAAGTGTTAAACAGCATAAAGCATGGTAAGTAAGCTTTCTGCACCAATACTGGTGAAATAAATTTCTAAAAGAAATTAAAGATTCCTACTTGTTGCTGGAATTAATTTCTTGTTGCTGGAATTATTTACTATGCATTTTACTTAGGAAAAAAAGTAATAAAAATTTTAATTTGCGTTTTCCTCGAAAACTATGAGGTTTCCGATAAAATGATACATTACATAAATGAAAGATGTTTTCAATATTATAAATAATATATATATAGCTCCGAACTTTTTAAATTTCAAAGGGTAATAGTTTCGAAGCCAGACGAGAACGGGAAGAATATTTTCTTAGGAAAAAATTAATAAGTGGGAAAAGATTACTAAAATTATAAAAAGTAATTTTTCTCTAAAAGTAATGGCCTTCTTGAAAAAATGTATTTTACATAAATGGCATTTCGAATTCCTTTATAACGGTACCAATCCTATCCGGATATCTTTAATAGTTTAGGAGATATAGTGATAAAAATTTTAACGGGGTATAACTCGGTAATGTTGTAATCAGCATAAAAAACTAAAGCAACAACAACGAAATTTTAGTAGTTCCGGACCGGTAAAATCAAGCATTTTATCATAATCCAGTGGAAATAGACCTTCATTTTTGCATGAAAAATGCATATTAGCTTTCATTATTGCAATATCATGTATTTTTAATAACCTTTCCTAAACATGATCATACGATCCACCCAGCAACTATAATATATTGGGTGTATAACTTAAAAACACGGAATTTTTTTAGGAAATTTAAGTGTTTATTTAAGATGATCATGGACAATTCAAAATATGGTGGATTGGAATTTTCCCATCTTTCTGGCAATTTGTGGATGCCATCCCAAAAAAACCGGCCATCTTTTAATTCAAAGAACGTATCGAGCTAATTTTTGATGCCTTGGACTGAAGTAAACCGTATTCCGAAAAGTGCATTCTGCATCGACCGAAACAAATGCTATTCAGAAGGAGCCAAGTCTGGACTATATGGCGGTTGGGGCAGAACTTCCTCTCCGCTATTTTCCAAATAGTTTTTTACGGGTTGGGCAGCATGTTCGCCATACAACTCCACGAGCAAACGATGACTTTCGGCTGCAGTTTTCTTTGCGAAAAAGTGATTCAGCAAAACTTCCCGCAAATGCGGGTTTTTCGCATTTCAAAATGTTCCAAAACTCAACAAAATATCTTACGCACAAGCAACTCAAACACTGTTGACTGATTTTGATAGGTTATGAATAGAGCTTCAAAATAGCGTTTATGTCAATGATTTGCTACCGCGCATACACAAGTGTTGTCATCTAGGGTTCAATACCGGTTTACAAGTTATATTCCCAATATAAACCAGAGATTATTCTCTGATATAAACCACACTAAATAGTTGCTAAATTTCGTTGCTATTTGCACGCAGTTGCGAAGAGCTGTACAGTTCATTAAAAAAAGCCCAGCTCTTGTTTGATTTGGGAAAGTATACAATTAGAATATGCCAAAAAGAAGGTTTTCATCCAACGAGGAGCCAGCAGTAGTTACGGACCCTACAAAAGTATGTCACCCTTTGTCTGGCGTCGGTAAAATAAAATCTGTGCATTGTAAGGATTTTGTGTAAGTTTGGCTTCTAGAAAAATGTCTTGCATATTTTGAAGTTTTTGCTTTTACAACAAAGCACCTATGAGGAGTGTACTTTCTACCCAACTGAGTATCTAAATGTAGTAATAGGACCAAACGGAACAGGTAAATCTACACTAGTTGCTGCAATCGTCCTGGGATTAGGCGGAGACCCCAAGGTGCTTTCGCGTGCGTCTTCAATAAAAGATTACATTAAGAATGGAAAAACAGCTGCAAAAATTGTAGTGGAAATTATTGCCGACAATAAAGGGAAATGCATTCAATTCCACCGAAATTTTAGTGAAGCCTGCAAGTCTGAATACAAGGTAAAGTTGTTTCCGATACCATTGCATTAATATTAATATTTTGTTGTCTTATTTTGTAAATATATTAGATTAATGGAGATGTTGTGGGAAAAACGAATTTCTTAAAAAAAGTTGCTGAATTCAAAATACAGATAAATAATCTGTGCCAATTTTTGCCACAGGATCGCGTTCAAGTAAGTTGATTTTTTGAGAAATATTTTGTATGGATGACGATTGCTATCCGTAGTTATTTATACACGCATTAATCATTTCATCCAATCCAAAATGAAAATGTGGAATCTTCGATTGATTAATTGGTACGAATTGTCTGCGGGTGCGGAAGCGGAAAATATGTATTACAGTATGTACGTGATGTATGCAGACCACCAATGTTTTTCCGGCTCTGCGTTTCAATTACAGCAAAATTTGTTCCTACTTGACTGGCAGATCGTATATATTTCGGAACATACCAACCTTCCTCATCAGCAACCTCTTTTGGTGTCTTTAATGTACAACATTCGCTATATAAGCTTATCGGTTGTCAAATAAATTAATACGAATTAAAAACTGTTAAAGAGACTCACAAGCAAATAATTGTACGCACATTACAAGTTTTTGTCAAATTTGTTGCTTTTGTGTTTTACATGCTCTCTTGAAATAACTATACGATCAGGCAGTCAAGTGGAAACGCTGATCCGGAAAGATATGGATGGTGATGCGGAAAGATATATTCACATTTGTTACCGTGTAGAAAAATGCAAATTAAAAATAATTGATTTGCAATAAATATAATATAATAATAATACAGAAGGTAGCGTGCCGCGCTCTTGCACAAAACATGGTCTATCTCATGCTTGATTCTGAAAACGGTCTGCATAGAGAGAGCATGTAAAACACAAAAGCAAAAACTTTTGGTGTGCTTATAATTATTTGTTTCTAAGTTTCTTCAACAATTTGTAATTCGAATTAAGCTATTTGACAAACGATGAGCTTATATAGCGAGTGTTGTACATTAAAGACACCGACAGAGATCGCTGATGAGGAACTTTGGCATGTTCCGAAATACATAGCTATACGATCTACCGGTCAAGTTGAAACAAATTTGCTGTAATTGGAACGCTGAGTCGGAAAATTATGGGTGGTGTGGTGTACATACATCACTCATACAATGTAATACATATATTCAGATATTAATAGTCTTATTCCAAGAGTCACGATGACGACGATTTCGGGTGATTTTGTGTATGCTTTTCGTGCCTTATAAAGTGGGTGACGAAAAGCTCCAAAAAAGTTACCCGTCATCGTCGTCGTTGTGACTTGGAACAAGGCTGTTAATGAAATTCCATTTTTTAATTCAGGATTTTGCTAAGATGAATCCACAAGAAATTCTTGCAAACACCATAAACTCTGTTTGCAATGAAAATGTTATTGAGAATTTTGGGAAACTCAAGGAACTTCGAAAGCATCAACAGAACGGGAAAAAGATTTTAGAAACTACCTTACAGAATCATCGAGAATCGCTAACGCGACTTGAGGAGTATGTGATTATTTTGCCAATGTTTTGAATTTACCTGATTCTTTGATTTAATTATGCGATTAAGGCTCAAACAAATCTTAGAACGATATAATAAGAGAAAGCAGATCTTAGAGAAAATGGACTTTTGCAACTCTAAGAAATTGTGGTTGGAGTTTGATGAAATCGAAAAAAAAATAGATGAAATCAAAAATGACCTGAACGAAGCAAAAAAACGCTTAGTTCAACGGAAAAAAGCGTTTGATGAGATCAAGAAGAAACAAGAAGAAATAACTAAAAAGAGAAATGAATTGATGGAAGATGCTAAAAGAAAGGTATAAAATATTGTATCCGTTTTCTTTTATATTTTTTCATGAGAGATGTAAATACTTCGATGCAAAATCACAATATATTCAAATTTTTATTTTATACTACCTAATAATGTTTAACTATCGAATAACTTTTAATCGAAATTTAGATTCATATCATAATAATGTATGAATAATGCTATTTCAGTCAAAAACAAAATTGTCTAACAGCACGGAAATAAATATAATTTCCAATTCGAAAATTATCAATGGGTTACAATATCAGTTTATCAACTGAGGACTTTATTTACTTAATACAGAAGAAGATATATACAAATGTATAGAAGTGCGTGAAGTTAAATTCGTAAATCCGACGCGAATTTAGCAAAGACACAAACCAAAATACGAATTTAAATTCGTGCATAATTAGCAGTGCCAAGGTAAGGTGTCATTCAGATTTACTTATTCGTTTAGTAAAACATATAATCTGAAAATGGTTTGTATATTGTTGGAAAGGTCAATATATCAGCTACCTTATCCTGAAAAATTCATCCGTGCACAGGCAAGGATGTGGCGTCAGTGGCCAATGTTACCCAGTGTACCTCCAGAAGCACTTCTCATACACATTTTGTTCAACAAAAAACATAACTTGGACAAACGTTGTATACAGTTCGAAAGGTCACTATATCAGCTACCTATTCCTGAAAAGTCTAGCCGTGCACAGGCAAAGATGTGGCGTCAGTGGCCAGTGTTGGGTTACCCACTGCACCTTCTCATACACTTCGACAAACACTTTGTTCGCCAACACTGGCCACTGACGCCACATCTTTGCCTGTGCACGGCTAGACTTTTCAGGAATAGGTAGCTGATATAGTGACCTTTCGAACTGTATACAACGTTTGTCCAAGTTATGTTTTTTGTTGAACAAAGTGTTTGTCGAAATGTATGAGAAGGTGCACTGGGTAACCAAACACTGACCACTGACGCCACATCTTTGCCTGTGCACGGCTAGACTTTTCAGGAGTAGGTAGCTGATATAGTGACCTTTCGAACTGTATACAACGTTTGTCCAAGTTATGTTTTTTGTTGAACAAAGTGTTTGTCGAAGTGTATGAAAGGTGCACTGGGTAACCCAACACTGACCACTGACGCCACATCCTTGCCTGTGCACGGATGAATTTTTCAGGATAAGGTAGCTGATATATTGACCTTTCCAACAATATACAAACCGTTTTCAGATTATATGTTTTACTAAACGAATAAGTAAATCTGAATGACACCTTACCTTGGCACTGCTAATTATGCACGAATTTAAATTCGTATTTTGGTTTGTGTCTTTGCTAAATTCGCGTCGGATTTACGAATTTAACTTCACGCACTTAATGTATAGTAGATACTAACTATGACAATGTGACTGATGGTAATAATACGCAACTAGTTTATGTATGAATAATACATTAGAGTGGTCCTCAGCTATTGGGGCCAAACATTTTTTGAGCTTTTTATATCCTATACCTTAAGGTTAATGCTACGTTTACACCGACCTCGAATGAGAATAATGAATGAGTCATTCGCAAATCGTTTACACTGCATCATTCTCCTTGATTTTGTGTATTGCCTTGTGTTTTTGACAGAAAAAAATAGAATTATTATTATTAATAAATTATTTTCGTTCCATTTCCACTGTTTTGTTTTGGGAATTTTTTGTTCCCAGCTATAGAGTGATTCAAAATCTTTATTTTGTTCTCATTCGTTTCGCATTCATGACGAATGAGATATTTGAGAAAATATTCGAATTCGACAATTCTTCAATTCTCAATTTCTTTTAGATATAGAAAAGTATATATATTCTTGATCAGCATCGCCTCCTGAGTCGATTTAGCCATGTCCGTCCGTCTGTATGTCTGTCTGTTAAAATCACGATCACAGGAAAACCGCGAAGATATAATGAAATTTTTCAGAAATATTGTTTCTTATGGTGTGCAGGTTGGTATTGAAAATGGGCAAAATCGGTTAACGACCACGTCCATTTTTTATTAGAAATGTGATATCAGCGTTCGTTTTTGAGTTATGACAACAAAATTTCATACCTGGGTAGAGTACGGCATTTTTTCTCTTGGTTCAATACGATATTTAAATAATCTTCGATATAAAATCGATAATAAAAAAATTATTATACTTCCGATTGTGTTTCTCTCTTTTTTCAAGAGTTAATGAACAAATGTTGCTACATTGTGTGTTTTTAGGAAAAAATGTATAATCAAGTAAAAATTATGGTTTTTATTATTAAATTGACTCACATTTTTTATCTGACAATCGGAAAATTTGCAATTTTTTTTCGAGGTGCGCCTTTTTTTAGCAAGGGGGGGTATATTCAATCAAATTGGTAATTTTGTAGATTGGTATTCTTAATTCCTTAAAAAAGTGATCTCCTTCTTTGAAGTATTATTTTTTATTCATCTTTTAACAATTTCCCAAAGATTTTCTATAGGGTTTAGATCAGGCGGTGGCCACTCCATAACCGTTACATTTTTTATCTGTAAATCCCAATTTCGCCACCTTCGAAGTGTGCTTTGGATCATTTTCCTGTCGCAAGATCAAAGACAGAGGCATTTCCTACTCAGCAAACGGAAGCATAACATTTTAAAGTATCTATAAAAATTGGTTCATTGCAGTATCGTGCTCGATAACGCTTCTTTTTGTGGCGTCTTATTATATCTTCCGGTAATATTAAATTTAGACTCGTCACTAAAGAGAACGACCTTCCACTTTTGAACGGGTCAATTTAAGTAGGCCCTGGCAAGCTTTCGTCTTTTTGATTACCTTTTGAAATCAATGAGAATCAAATGTTCTGCTGGGTGATAAGCACGAAAAGAGGCGTAAAGAACAGTTCTTGGACACTTCCACTCTATCTAGACTATCTATCTATCTATCTATCTATCTAGAATAACCTAGACTAAGCCTTTTGCACGGAATCGAGCAATGATTCGAGAAACTGGACATTTTTGTACGTTTTATTTTAAAGAAATAGTTTTCTGCGATATTCCACTAGAATAGTCGACCACAATCAGATTTTTTAACTCAAAACCAAATTTATCGCACACCATTTGAAAAAAAATGTTATTATAATATTTTTAAAAACAAACCGAAATGGTCTGCTTACACGAAAATATAAATAGAAAATAATCCCTTGAAGGACTGATATTACAAGTTTTAAAAAAAATTAAATCAATATACCGTTACATCGGCAAAATTTGTTTATTTCTGCTTGAGTCGCAATTGTTTTGTCCAGGAAGATGTTGAGTTTTTTCTTAAAAATGTTAATAAAATCTAATCAATCTAACTTTTAATAGTTTTCAAAGGAATTTCAAAAGGCTAATGCTAAACCATTTTCACATACTTAAATTTTAGTTGCATATGTTTTGTCCACCACTGTATATGAATGTTTAAAGATTTTTTTCCCCTTAATTAAAATTGACATTTAATATGACGCATGGGAATGCACAGAACTAAATGGAGTCCAAAGGCGTAGTTAAAAACATTTCTATACCTATCACTCTTCTCTGCATTAAAATTGGAAGTAACACATATAACACATACTTATGTATTTCCAGATAAATATATCAAAAGGCATATACGAACAAAAAAATAAACTTTGTCAAGAAATTGAGGAAGCTAAGAACGGAATTCGTGAAGCTAAAAATGATTTCGAGGTTCTATACAGTTAATAATATAAATAAACCGTTTGTAAATTTTAATTTAATTAATAGAAAAAAAAACGTGAGTGGTCTGATAGACAGAGTGATTTGAGTCATGAAGCCACAATGCTGGCGGTTATCGTGGAAGATCTCAAAATTGCTAGTTCTTCTGTTGGTAAAAAATCAGAGAGAGAGTCTAATCAAAAAAGTCTACAAGAAGAACTGGACCAATTAAAGTCTGATATAAAAGAACATTTTAAAAACCTCTCCCACATAAATAAGAAGCTGGATGAAGAATGTACACCCGAGATTCAAGTGCTCAAGAAACGATTAGAACATTCGAAAAATGTTGCAGAACAAAAGTTGCAGGTAATTTTAGAGTAATTCGAATTTATTGCTATAAAGCATTATTTTTCCGAAAGCTACTACGAAATAATTTCCCTGATGTTCACAAAGCTGTGCTGTGGTTAGAAAACAACAAACACCTTTTTCAAGGAACGGTATATACTCCAATGATTCTTGAGGTAGCTTAGCCACTTTTTAAAGCAAATAAAGTTTAAAATTTATTTGTTTTGTTTAGTTAAATGTATGTGATCCAAAGAAATCTAAATATTTTGAAAACACCATCCCATTAAGAGATCTCTTATCGTTTGTATGTGAAAACAAATCCGATGTTTCAATACTCGTTAACGAATTATGCATCAAGCAGAAAATACAGATCAATGTTGCTCATTCATCTTCAGCAACTGAATGTAGATATAAACCAGATGAACCTATAACAAATTTACAGTAATCAATTTATATTGAATGTCACCATATGTATATTTATAAAAATGGTCATATCATTTTCTCTGATTTTAGAAAATTTGGCTTCACAACATATCTTATCGATCTACTAGATGGTCCTCCAGCAATCTTAAATTATTTGTGTTATTCATTTAAACTACATAACATTCCAGTAGGAACCGAACAAGTTAACAGGCACACTGATTCAATTCCAACTCACATTCGACAGTATTTTGGAGGTGATTTTTTTCATCAGTTAAAACTTACATAACAATTTATCTTCCAATACTAGGAGATCAACGGTACAACATATCTGTATCGAAATACTCTAAAGAACGTTCCTTGATGCAATCCAATATTAAAGGAAAAAATTTACTTCTCGGGTGTGATATGAATATAGTACAAAATTTGCAACAAAGGTAACGTCTATGAATACGTGAAATGTACGGAAAATGGTTTTGGTTGTTTGTTAGGTTTTATTAATATACATTAAGTGAACTATTATATTACAGTAAAGTTTTTATTATATTCAGTAAGTTATACCACAGAATAAACAGTATACAGAATGCGCATCTCATACAAAAAAAATTTTGTTCCGTGGTCGCAATATTACGACCACTGTTAACTTAACATTACGTCCGCTGTTAATAATACTACGACCAGCATTTAACAGCCTTTGTTTCTGTAAAGTTCAACTCGTTTGGTATTTCTAACAGAACCGAGTGAGCTGATCAACATTTCCCGACGGCAACTTCGTCATCATTCGGTATCATCGTTGCTCAGTCGATTTTTTCCTACAGCATTTCTATTGTACTATAAATATGTACACACATACACAATAAATATGTTTGTACAGATATACCCTGTAGTTCTTGTCTCCAAGACATCCTCGATGAATCGTGCACGACATAGGCCCGTCGTTGAGGACGTATGCAAGACAACTCTATGGCGATCATCGACGACATTTTCATACAAATGTCGTTTTTGTCTTCGACAACACACGACAATGTCATCTATGTTGTCTTCGACGACAACACACGACAATGTCGTCTATGTTGTCTTCGACGATAACACACGCCAATGTCGTCTATGTTGTCTTCGACGACAACACACGCCAATGTCATTTATGTTGTCTTCGATTACATTTATTTATTTTAACATTTCTGATTCGATAATATTATAAGAATGAATTAAAAACACATGTATCATCAATTTTCAAAACTTTTATTTTTTTTTTCTCTATTTCTTTGTTTGTTGCATTTATTTTTTATTTTTTTAAGTATTTGACGCAACTCTGTAACAAAATTTTCGTAATGCTTCCCTTCGGCTTTCGTTGCTATATACAATGCATTTAAAAAGTTTCCATACTGCTTCAAAGATACTTTATTTCGATGGACAGAATTCTCTCAACCCCTGCTAGGCTTCCCGACAGAATGCGTTTTATCACACCAGTCTGAAAAAGATTAAAAGTGAATATTAAAATTTTAATTTTTATTTATAAGTATTCATATAGTTATAATTTGTTAGAAACATTTTCATTAGGTGAAAACTACCTAGATATTTTTATGACAAAGAAACTTTTGAAAAATTCCGACTACGTCAGCTCATTTGACATTTAAATAAAATCAGTATAAATAAGATGGCATGTCTACGAAAGCTTCAAAGGGAAATTTTAAATAAAAAAGCAGATTATTTGCAAAGATTGCATGATAGTCGTATTAATGGTACAAGTTCAAGTTCAACTACCGCTGATATTCACTTTACGAGTGTACCGTTTGTTAATCAATTAGCGGATGATGACGGCCATTCGAATAGTGCCATTACACTTGCCGAAAAATTAAAAAAAATATTTGTAAAGCATAATGTAACCAGGAAATTGAGTGACGAACTCCTCCAGGCCTTGAAAGAAGAAGGTATTGACGTACCAAGTACAAGCAAGAAAATGTTCAGTGAAAGACTTTCTAAAATTAAACTACGCAGTGTGTGCCCCGGAACATATTTTCATTTCGGAATTACGAAACAATTGCTGAAACTTGATGCGAAACTGTTGAGCATCGACAAAATAGAGCTCGATGTAGGTATTGACGGATTGCCACTATTTAAAAGCAGTGCAATGGGACTGTGGCCAATTTTGGGGAGAACAGTCAACATTGCAGTGGATTGCTTATTTATTATTGGTGTATACTGTGGGTTAAAAAAGCCAACTTGTGTAAATTCCTTTCTACACGACCTTATTTCGGAGTTAAAAGGCTTAAAACAAGATAGTCTATGTTTTAATGAAACTAAAATTCCTGTAGTGATCCGTGCTTTTATTTGCGATGCGCCTGCTCGAGCTTTTGTGTCAGGTAGCGTAAGTCACAATTCCTTCTATGGATGCAGTAAATGTCTTCAAGTAGGCAGAAGAGTTGAAGGCGTTACTGCGAAGTACGGGAGTTAAGAACCAATGAAAGTTTTAGAAGAAGATTGGATCAAAATCATCATTCGAAAAGATTTCAGCAGCATATTTTGGATTTGGAAACTTTAGATTTTGATATGATTTCACAATTTCCTTTAGATCCAATGCATTTAGTGGATCTCGGTGTAACCAGAAAAATGTTAAAATTTATTGTAAGCAGATTAAAGCAAAATGAAAAAACTGTAATATCTGACAGGCTTTTTGTACTGAGAAGGCATATTCCCAAAGAATTCGGAAGGAATCCAAGGCCTTTGGAAGAGCTTTGTAAATGGAAAGCTATTTAATATCGCCAGTTTCTGCTTTATACGGGTGTAGTAGTCCTTAAGGATTTAGTAAGTGAAGATATGTACTATCATTTACTTCTATTGCATATTGCAATTACATTAACAATTTAACTACTACAGAAAATATGTTGAAAGATTTTGTGAAATTTTTCCCCAAGATATATGGCGAAAAGTCGCTGACATACAATGTGCATAATCTCCTTCATTTGAGCGATTGTGCTCGCAATTTTGGATATCTTTCTCAGTTCTCCGCATATCCATTTGAAAATTTTATGCGACATTTAAAAAAATCTATTAAGAAACCTAATAAAATTCTGGAACAAATTCGAAATAAATATCTTTCAAAAGAGATTGTTAAACCAAAGGAACAAATTAGATGTAATAAAAGACATGGAATACTGTTCGATTTAAATGGTGCGGATTGCTATTTAAGTTCGAAGTCTCCGAATAATTATTGTTTATTAAGAAGTGGAATTGTTAAAATAACTCGATCACGAAATGGCTATTTAAATGGGAAGAAAGTTATAAAAACATCAAATTTTTTTGAAATACCCGTTCCTTCAAGAGACGTAGGAATATATATTGTTAAAGAAGTAGAGCAAAATGAAATTTCATTTACTTCGGCTGAAGTGATCTGCAAATTCATAAATTTGCCGTATAAAGATGAATTTATTATTATGACAGTATTGCACAATTGTCTTTAAATTTTGTATTTTTTATGTGAATGAAAATATATAATAAAATTTCATAATTATTATACGGAAACTTACTATGTCCTCTTTTTTTTCTCCAACGAGCTCTTCATCTAACCTTTTCAGGCTTTCAGTGCACTTGATGGGAAATTGATGTGATGTACTGCAAAATCCCAAACTACGGCGCAATAAAATATTCGTCTCCGCGAGCATGCTGGCTACGGCCTCTTGACTTTTTAAAATGTTGTCAACTTTCTCCTCATGTTTTAATAGTCTTGCATTGAAATCCATCTGTTGGGATGGAAAAATTAATGTAAATTAATGTCATAAGCCATATGGTTTAACAATTATACTTACTTTTTTATAGTCTTTTGATTTTGAACAATAACGTGTGATTTTTTGTTCCAATTTTTCAATCAATGACAATCTTATCAAGGCTATTTCATGTTATACAATTTCCAGTCCTAAGTTCTTTTTTTTATTATACAAAAATGACGACGACAACACACGACAATGTCATCTATGTTGTCTTCGACGACAACACAGGACAATGTCATCTATGTTGTCTTGTTTATTATATTGTATACGAATTCGTACGAACTTATTAATGTTCATTCGGGTAGAATTCGGGTCATAATCGTTTGCAAGACAACGAACAAGACATTGTCTTGTATCTATCTTTATGCGGACAGTTTGCAAGACATGTCCCTAAACATGTCGTCAATGAAAATTGCTGACGAAAAATAGGAATTGTCGTGCAAGACATCATCGACGACAATGTCATCGACGATGTTTTGGACTACAGGGTATATGTTTACACAAGGAAGATGTAGGAATGTGTTTCGCAGGCATATCAAACTCCTAAAAAATTGTCGACTAGCACTTTTTTCGTTTTCTAAAACAAAACTACTGTGTAAAAAAAGAAGAAATCATGAGAAAAATGCATAGAATATTGATAATCTATGAATTGTTACAAAAAATGTTTATAAACGGAATTATATTTTCTTTCTATCGTGTTATTTCAAATTCGTAAAAAACATTCGTTTAACCCTATAAAAGGGTTTCCATTAACTTTTTAATGTTACTCGTATAACGTATTCAATGTGTTGATATGCCGACTAAAGTAGATCATCTGCCTATTCAAATTCTTCAACAGCACACTATGCTCGCATCGGAGATCGTGCCAGCGCTTTACAAAGCCTGGACATCAAACAAGAAGCAGAACAAAGTTACGAAAGCAAAATTCCTTCCAAAAACTATAAAATGCAAAATTTTAAACAAATCCAGACGGACGGACGGCTGCACATGGTTAGTTATTGTAAGAGAAGCAAAAGAAGACAAATCGCACCGTTCTTCTCATCACCCGCTGTACACGATAAATGGATCCATTCTTTCTTTCACACTTTACTTGATATACGAGTGCTGCATCGATTATCTCTTCTTACGCATATTCGCTAGCATTGTTAGTGCAAAATAAAAGAAACAAAGTCGATCTTTCGATCCCTTCATACTCATTCGAAAAGATCTTCGACTCTCATATCATGTGTGTTTGTTGGTAGAGTGTGCACTGAACTCGCTTTTTTGATGAAACTTGCCTAACTAATAACAGCAGAGAACTTCGTCGCCCGACAAATTAACAGCGACAAAGCTCTGTTAACCAAATTTTGTTATCCCCCTATTGCTTTCGGCCCGCACCCATAATTCAGATGGCTTTGTTGGGCGACATGCGCATTCTGTATACTGTTTATTCTGTGGTTGTACATACATATGTATATGCTTTTAGGCATATCTCTCTTATGAACGTTAATGTGAAGATTCCCCAAATTCTTTCACAATTTGTTTCTTAGTCTTACGATTGGAGTTATCATGCATTGGTAGCATTTCTCAAATATTTTCGTATTCCAAATCGAAGAGAAATGCATTGAATTGAAGTTTCAGTTTGAATACAATAATTGAATTTATGGTGCAGTAACCATCTAGATGCTGGATTGAAGTGAATTTACATGATCTATATTTTTAGCACCATATTGTCATGATTTTTAACAAGAAAACTAAAAAGCTGTATATCTTGTTTAGGGGTCTGACATAAGAGATTGTGGTAAATCACATTATGGCTTACTACTTATCAAGGCTTTTAATGCATATTTTAGGCTTAACGAGTTATTGAAAAGGTCGGATATATTAAAAAATGAACGGACATCTACTGAAACTAAAATTGATACACTTGAATATCAATGCCAAGAAATAAATAACAAGAGGCGTGCCATTGAATCCACTGTAACACGTTTCAATCAATTAAAAGATAAGTGTAAGAGACAAGAATATAAAATTAGACAGTTAAAAGAAAATGTTGTGAGTAAGTATTAATTTTAATATTACGTATAAACGTACAATTTTCATTAAACACTCCTTTCTCATTTAAAGGCATTTCTGATATGGACAACGCGTTTAAAAGAAAAAGTCAATTACTTTTAATCAGAATAATTGAACGGAATAAACAAAAGGTTCAAACATTGCAATCGTATCAAAAAGCAATAGCTAAACTGAAACAAGCTGAAGCTATGGTTCAATTACATAAGGAACAAACCGAAGAGATTACTAACGCCATTGAGAACGCTACGGATAATTTAAAACAATCTCAGGTACTTGTTAATTTAACGTAATGTAGAACAAAAAAATTGTATGTATTAGTTCTCATCTACATAGCTTATTTATAGTGTCTTCATCACCATGCAGCTTTGCTATGGGTACTCTCCCTCCTTCACCGCTACATCTTCCCTTCCTCTTCGATTCATTCCCATTGGCTTGAATCGGCGAGCACTAGGAGTTATGGGGGTAGCGGACTTATCAATATTGTCGGCTAATTTTCATTCCATTGATTGATATTAGGTATTATTAGGTCTAATCTGCGATGAAGTCATTAACTTTCAACTTCCTGTTTCGTTTGAAAATATTGTATCAACTTTGTTCACACGAGAAATGGAAAATTGGGGTCAATTCACATATACGTGAGGCTTATTAACAACGTATATGGTAGGGTATATATGAGCTGTTATATTTGAAAGTGGAATAAGTCCAGTTTTTTAAAAAAATGAGTTATTGGTAATTTTAGTAAGATATAGACACATTCTATCCATATTTATAATCATACATTCAATTGAGTAGGTTTTTTTAACAAAGTCAACAAAAGAATTTCGACTATAAAATGTTATCACAAAAATATTTTTTTTGAAAGTGGAATAAGTCCACTCCGAATAATAATAATTATATTAAGAAAATGTTTAAAAGGAAGAAACCGCATAAAATTTATTAGAAAACTATTATGAAAAAAAGTTATCCATTTAAAATAATTTTTTTATTTGGAAAACAACAAAAACCTTAGCATATTTACTATGTTGCCACTGTATAAAGCTTCAAGATCCTTAACAAGATCGAAATACAACGATATGATGAGCTTATTGTCTTACATACCAACTATAACTATTGTTATAATATGTATTGTATGTTACTTTTTAATGTGGTATAAATCCATTCGGAGATGAAATATCGTTTATTTATTAGATAATTTTAATTATTAGTTATTAATAATTTAATAATTTTAATTATTAGTTATTAATATTAATATTAATATTATTACTTCATAATAAAATTAAATAATAAAAAATTATTACTTCATAATAAAATTAAAAAGAATTAAAAACATCACTCAAATTGATTAGCTTTTGACAATATTTGTTTAAATATTTATTTAAATGCAAACCCTTAAATATCTCAATACATGAAAAAATGGACTTATTCCACTTTCAATTATAACAACACAAATGTTATCGCAAAAATATTATTTTTGAAAGTGGTATAAGTCCATTTGGAGCTAAAAAAATCCTTTGATTATTTAAATATTTTCATTAATTATTATTTCATAATAAAATTTAATAGGTGTGTAGTGTTAAAAACATCACTCGGGTTGATTAACGTTTGCCAATATTTTTAAATTGATTCAAACGCAAACCTTCAAATATCTCGATACATGAAAAAATGGACTTATTCCACTTTCAAATATAACAGCTCATATAGGGATGTGCCTGGATCATCAGCACGGTACGCTATATGAAGTACACATTGTAAAATACACATTGTGGTGTTCAAATACATGATTAAATAAAATATCCAATTCATAAATTACGACATTTTTCTCGACGTTGGTTATTATAGTATATGTTCTTGGTTATATATTTTTATACCAAAAACCGATAATAATTTTATTTTGCGCAAATTTTATTGTGTATTTAAATATTTAAATACTAAAAAAGAACATACAATATTGTTTTTTAGAAAGTTGTAGATGCAGTTACTATAGCCTTAGACAATACTAAGCAGAAACGCCAGATTAAAGTTGTTCAGGCTTTAAAATCAACAAATAATCACAAGCCATCTGATGTTAACTTTCCATACACTGAAATGTTTGAGGAACTACCGAATGAGTTAGAAGACTTAAAAGAGGTCTTGAATGATTTTGTTGCTCGGTTAGAGTGCTTGAGTGATGTCGATCAGGAGGTACCATTTCTTTACACAAAAATAAACAAGTTTAACTTTCTGGCTATTTTAGATTGTAACTGAATACGAACGAAGATGTGCTGATATTAAGGCCTTAGAGAAGGATATATTAGATAATGTTCAGTCTGAGAAAAATATAACAGCAGAAATATCGACCATTTTTACAAATTGGTATCCTGAAATAAGCAGTATTGTTAATACATTAAATGAACATTTTGGAACATTTATGGACTCCATGAGTTATGTCGGAGAGGTGATTTTGGCAAGGAAGGAAGATGTAATATAAATGATTTTATAATGTTGAATCTACAACAGAAGCGTGTTTTCGTTACAGTTTGATTTTGAGTCATACGGAATTCAGATAATGGTCCAATATCGAAAAAATGTTCCACTACAGTCCCTCGACCGGAACGTTCAGTCGGGTGGGGAACGCGCGGTGGCTATTGCAGTTTACACATTGTCACTGCAACACATCACTCATGTGCCATTTCGGTAAAACTATTTCTCGTATTACACAGGTGCTTGTCTTAAAATTTTATTTTTAGTTGTGTTGACGAAATTAACCAAGGCATGGATGCACGAAATGAAAGAAAGATTTTCGAAATGTTGGTGAATGAGACCACTAAAACTGGTAGATCCCAATATTTCTTCGTGACACCAAAGGTAATGTATTTTCAAATGTCGTAAGCTGAATTCAGCACTAAAATATTCCAATGTAGTAGTAAATAGTATATTGGAACAAGTTAGGGCCAGAAATGAACAAATTTTTTTTCGGAAGGCAGCCATGTTACGCCATTAAGTTACGAGGGTTTAAAAGTCAAATCATTATTATTTATTAAAATTAGATATCTCCTAAACTAAGTTTAAAATATCTTTTTATTATCATACATAATATAATTGGTCTTAAAATAAAAATCATTCTGGTGATGATCTAGTAGTCTTTGATCGAAAATTACTCTTCCATAGTCATATTAACCGCATGTCTAACAGAGCGAACAGCATATTAGGTTTATAAAACGATGAGCTAACCTCTCGTGCATGAACTTCTTAGAAAGCTTAAGCTGGTTTTATTACTGCCTCCTGCAATTAATTTTTCAGATTCAGCTTGTTTAGCTAAACAAAAGATGATAAATGTTGGAATATATTTATTATATTATATGCGTGATGTAAATACATACACCACCCATATCCTTCTTAAATGTGCTTATCAAACTATAAAGCAATATGCTTAGTTTATATCTATTTAAAAAAAATAAAAAATAAACTAAAAAAAAAACTATATTCGGCCTGACCGAATCTTAAATACCCTTGAAATGTTTTTGACCATAAAATACTATACAGTTTTGTTGAGAAAGCTTGTATAGTTGTCAATATAACCCATGGTAAAATGTTTGCTGCTACGTAAGCCAAAGGCGGATCACACCCATATTGGCTGATATATCGTTTTTAATAAAAACTAGGCGTGGACACAGATTCCCCATTTTCAACACCAACCCTCGCGCAGCAGTAAAGGATATTTCTGCAAAATTCCGATATCTTCACGGGTTCTCCTGTGATCGTGATTTGCGCAGACAGACTGACGGACGGACATGGCTAAATCAAGGCAAGAGGTGACGCTGATCAAGAATATATACAGGGTGTTTCGCATAAGAGGGCTCAAAAGTCTAGGACGTGTAGGATGGGTCAAGATAAGAAAAAAATAAAAAAGTAAAGTAAAAAGTAAAGCAAATAAAAAAGTTTTCCTGCGAAAAATTGCAATCGATCCCATTCGAATTGGTCTGTTCGCACTTCACAACTTTTCGCAGCAATTTTTCCGACATAATATTGCTTCAATGTTTGCATTTACAATCAGTAACATGAAATAAAATCCTTCGCATGTTTTCGTCGGAATTCGCATGAATGCAGTTCGCATAAAATCTGATGCAGTGTGCGAGGAGCCTTTAACTGGTATAGCCTTTTATACATTATAAATAATAGACAAACACAAATAATATCTCAAAAGTATGTATTGTATGTATGGTATGTATACCTTAAAGTTTATTCTTATTCATTCAATCCAATATAATAATCTAATTATATATTGATTCAACTATTATCAAGCTACCAATGTTTATAACTCTTTGTTAAAAGATTTATTTTATTTTTAGCTTCTCCCAAAATTA
Source organism: Myopa testacea (assembly GCA_949629155.1). Taxonomy (NCBI): domain Eukaryota; kingdom Metazoa; phylum Arthropoda; class Insecta; order Diptera; family Conopidae; genus Myopa; species Myopa testacea. The sequence goes on along the minus strand of OX451348.1, from coordinate 5,748,771 downwards.
AAAGATCACGAAAGAATGACCGTTCACGTTGTATTCAATGGAAAAATGGTGCAGGAAAAGAACGCATTTTCATTTACGATTTAAAATTTGTTCTGCCAATTAAAAAATATTTATGAAGTACTGTCTTTTATATAGCACATTTCTGTTCTTGCCTATATTCCTATTTAAAAACGATTACAATTGCTGCATTAAAAAAGTTATTAACGTACTAAGACACTGTTTGCTATTTCCTATAAACTCATACTCGTGTATTCCTTCGTGTTTCATTGTGCGTAATATCGAGATACTACTGTAATTCCTTTGTTTACGCTTATTTCCACATTCTGCCTATCTTATTTTATGGTTTTAAACTTCTTTATGTATGCATGTGCATGATGCAATATTCAACGGTACTTTGTATAAAAAGCTGTGTTAAATTTAAGTCAAAGTAATGATCGTAATTTGTATACTGATCAGTTTGTTAGTTTGTTTAATGTTACAATAAAAAAAGGAATAACAAGAAACGTTGAAAGACGGTAACTCACTGAAATGAGTGTTGTTTTTATTAATAGTTTGTAATGATTTATATAGTATGATAGACATTTTGTGACAGTTGTATCTAAATCAGTGATGAATGTCTGCGAGATACCAGTGAAAGCAAAGATGGTGCGAAATCCCAAAACGAAAAAAATTGAACTATTATTGAAAAAACGCAATTACCAATGGGCAAATGAAGTTCTCATAGTAAGCACTTCTTTACGGCAGCAGTTTCTTTTACAGAACTTAACATATTTTCTACATATTTTACATATACTTATATTCGATGACAATCCCAAAAGTAAGGTCTCATATTTTTCTATATATAAAGAAAAGCTTATTTTCAATATTGTTCTTTTACAAACGGATGTCAATTGATGACAGTGCCATCGTGGTAAGTATAGGCTTGTTACGGAGTGCGGGAAGTAAACACAATAGTGTTTCCAACAGCTGCAGATGTCCCGTCGTCCTCAGCGCCTTACCATAGAAACCTTACTTTTGAGATCAGTCTCGTACAACTAATAGCAAATGACGTGTATATATTAGTCTTCCAAATATGCCTATATAAAACCCATACCCGTTAATAGAAATTGTATCGAATAATGCAAAAGCCTGAATGTTTACAATAACGTTTTGAATTCTAAAAGCATTCATATAATTATTTAGCAGATATTATCACAAGGAAAATAATGAAATTTATTACGATCCTGAACACTTATATGAGAATGAAAGCAAAATACTTTAAATTTATTTTCCCCCAAGAACTATATAAATGACTAATTTAAGCATCAGTTTCCATAATTAGTTCCTTCAGCTGGTTCAAAACGATGCATAGTGCTTATGCATCCTTTTGAACCAGGCGAAGACACTAATTATGGAATTTCAAATCTAATGAGGAAAACAATATTATGCAGTTTTTATTATGCTACAATGCCGTTAGGGAAAGGAATTCATAAGTGGAAACCAGAAGAGTTAGTTCCACCACGTAGGAAAAAGAGTACAAGACTGGAGAAACTCCTCTTATTTACTGAGAGAGCTAAAAAAAATGTCCGTCCGCGTGTTCACATACAGTGTATGTGAATTTTATGGTGAAATTGTCGACTTGTTGCAAGCTAAAACAGGCCATTACAAAGCATGATATCTGAAAAGGTAAACCGTTTTGCTTTGTTACCACAACGCCACAAAATGATGGGGTGAGTTAGTGGCAGGGATACCAATGACACAACTTTATTACTAATTATTTTTTGGTTTTTAAATAAACATTAATAGAAAAACTACTTTGCATTTATGAGTTCTCGAGGTTTTGACGATTTCTAAGCTGTTTAGAAATATTAAAAAGTAATGTAAACTTATTTGTTTTTGTAATTCTTCATTTTTCTTTTATTTAAATTAAAATGTGTTAAAAACAAATAAATTTACACTTCATTTATTTAAATTAAAATTAGTTAAACATAAACAAATTCTCAATTCATGCATTTAAAATTAAATTCATTTAAATTAAAGACTAAAAGAACTAAAATCACAATTAACTAAATATTAAACTAAATCACACATTAATATCTCTTTCGGCTAAAAATACGCGTGGTAGGTTAAAAACAGCTGACTAAATTTGTGAAATGAGCAATTTTTATGAATTTTAACTTCGTTTTACTCGCAAAATATTCAATATTGTGCAACTATATGAATTAAAAAAGTTTTCATGTACATTTCTAGATGCATGCGTTGGTTTTAAAACTGGCTTGAAAAATCATATTTCCTCCTTATTGCTATGAAGAAGAACAAGAGTTGCATTCCTCTCTCAAAATATTTTGTAAACAAATTCCCGAGCTGTCAAAATTTGTTCCCGAAGTGTCAAAATTACATGCGTTTTGTTTTTGTAATCTGCTACACCCAACCCTGATCAACGAGTATGTATCATGAAGAGATTACAAAGGCGAATTCAACGCAGAGAAATTTTCAACATTAGCGACATCGATCAGGGACATACCGATTGGTTGGACTCAAACTGCGTTTGATAATGTTTGATGCTTATAAGGTTGTTGAATTCTGTATGACTTCGTATGTGAATATGCGTAAGAAGAGTTAATACATCGAGCACCCGGTTGCCAGATAAAGTGTGAAAGAAAGAATCGATCAATTTGTTGTTAACAGCGGGCGATGAGAAGAACGGTGCAAGAGAAGAACGATTCGTCCTCCTTTTGTTCTTTCACAATAACAAAACATGCATAGCCGTCCGACCGCCGAACAAACAGATTTGCTTTCAATTTTACATTTTATGGCTTTTGAATGGAATTTTGCTTTTTCTAGCTTCATTCTGCTACTGTTTCAGTGTCTAAGCTTTGTAAAGCGCTGGCACGATCTACGTTCCGAGCATAGCGTGCTGTGGAAGAATTTGTATAGGCTGCAGTTATATTTAGTCGGCATATCAATTCCCTATACACTTTATACGAGTAAGATTGAAAAGTTAATGAAGTCAAATTATGAAAATACATATTTCAGAAGAAGTCTATTACCGTTAACTTAAAAACATTGGCTGACGTTACAGAGAGAGAAAAGTGGGACAAGTATTCGATATAAAATAATAATTTATTATGTATGATTTCTATCTATATTGTTTAATTGTTTTGTTAGATTTTTTAAATTAATACTTATTTGTTAGACTGTTTTTACTCGTTTTATCAATTATATTTTATGCATAAATATATAACTGTATAACTGTACCTACAAGCCATAACAGCCTACTCGAGTTAATTGATAAAAATTAATAGACATTTAATGAATAAATACTTCCTCTGAAATATTTTCATAATTTGACTTCATTAACTTTTCAGTCTTACTCGTATAAAGTGTATAGGGAATTGATATGCCGACTAAATATAACTGCAGCCTATACAAATTCTTCCACAGCACGCTATGCTCGGAACGTAGATCGTGCCAGTGCTTTACAAAGCTTAGGCACCGAAACGGTAGCAGAACGAAGCTAGAAAAAGCAAAATTTCATTCAAAAGCCATAAAATGTAAAATTGAAAGCAAATCTGTTTGTTCGGCGGACGAACGGCTATGCATGTTTTGTTATTGTGAAAGAACAAAACGAAGACGAATTGCACCGTTCTTCTCATCGCCCGCTGTTAACAACAAATTGCTCGATTCTTTCTTTCACACTTTATCTGGCAACCGGGTGCTCGATGTATTAACTCTTCTTACGCATATTCACATACGAAGTCATACAGAATTCAACAACCTTATAAGCATCAAACATTATCAAACGCAGTTTGAGTCCAACCAATCGGTATGTCCCTGATCGATGTCGCTAATGTTGAAAAGTTCTCTGCCTTGAATTCGCATTTGTAATCTCTTTATGATACATACTCGTTGATAGAAGGTTGCGCCAGTAAACAAATAAAAGTGCGCATCTACGTCAATAAGTATTTCTGAAATCACTAGGATCACAACACACGGTACAAATGCCAAACTTGAAAAGTGATATGAAGAAAAGTTGGAACATGTTAAATGTTACTCGAACGTTCCGATTTTGTTGTTACTTCTTTGTTATTGTAGTTTTATACGGCAATTCCAACAAAAGCTAAAGTTCTGCTCGGTCTCGTTTATTTTCGGAGGTATATCCCTTTGAAATTTGGAAATTAAGAGAGTATATATCTTCAACTATACAAGATGCTTACATGTTATTCGTATCGTTGGAAAGGCATTTAAAAGACCTTTCATTTGTGTAAAAAATGTATAATTACTGTAATAATTACTTTATACAAAAATGTAAACTGTATAATTAACGAACAAAAACTTAAGCCTTTAAGCTTAAGTTTTAGTACTTTACGTTTAGCATAATAATAGCACGTTTACACCGCATGTTTAACTCGGCTAAACGTGCTTAACTCCCTAAACACATGTTTAACTACATGCTTAGCCATACAAATTAAACATGTTTAAAAACATGTTTAAAAATAAAACACATTGCTAAACACATAAAATTTGGTTTACAACCCTGATAACAGCGAAATCCGAACATCTCCTCGGGAAAATTGCACGTCACAACAGTTGTTGGTGTCCGTTATTATTCAAGTTGTTATTATTCAAAGGTAAAATAAAAATGAAATAGATTTTATTTGTTTACAATAATATACTTATTATTTTTAGAATGTCATCAGCGAGGGAAAGTCGTTCGGCATTGGGAATGCGCTGAGAATTTCTCGAGTTATGGATAGATAAACTGCCGGAGTTGCGCGGTTCGCGGAGAAACTCCCACATTCGAGAGGAAATTGCTGACGCGATGAGGGAACGCGAGTTCAATTTTACCGCAGAGGCAATACGAGTCAAAATGCACAATATGACTTCGAAATACAGGTATGTTGGTTCTATAAAAAAATACATTGTTTTACATTATTGCAATACATTTTATGTTGATTCTATAAAAAAATACAGGTATGTTGGTTCTATATATCATAAAAATGATCATAACAAATGAAATCTTTCAGAGACGAAAAAAAAGAGATCCTGGGGCGATTCAAACCGAACAACGTAGAATCTGTAGTGGAAGAAAGCACACGTACGTAAAATTTTATATACGAGTACATATGTTCATACATACATTATAAACATACATATATTGTTACACATTCTTATTTTATTATTATATTAATATACATATGCATATATACGTTTACTGTTTTTCAGAAGAAATTATCGTGATTCAACTGCCTCCGGCCCCAGCAACTCCATCGCCATCGGATGAGGAGGAGCCGTCAAACTCTCGAAAACGGAAAAGGTGCTCTGGGGAGGAGCTGCTGGAAAAGGTGTGCGAGATGAACGAACGCCTCATGCAGAAAATAGAGGAGATGGACCGCCGGGATGCTAATGCCCTCCAAGAGCTTACAGCGGAAGAAAAAAAGAAAACAGATATAATGAGAGAAATGTTAAACATAATTAAAAATAAATAAAAAACGTTTAAATAAAAATTATGTACCTATAAAATTCTTGATCGCACGTCGAATTTCCAACGCAGCAGGATCGTTGTCCGCATGCACATGGGTGTCCACCGGTTGAAGTCTTAAATTTTGTGCCTCCTCTGTTAATAGCGCGTTCATCCATTTTTCATTTAGCCTGTCGTTATGTTCATCTAAAAAGTTATGCAATATGCAACAGCATTTTATTATTGCTGTCGCGTTGGCAATGTTGTTGTCGATACCTTTACCGATTCGCCTGAATCGAGCTTTGAGTTGGCCGAAAGCATTTTCCACTACTCTGCGTGCTTTTGAAAGTCGGTAGTTAAAATCTTCTTCGCCCTCCTCTGCCAACGCATTGTAGGGTATTGGGCTTCATAAGATACCGTGACAATCTAAACGCTGAATCTTCTATTACAAGCACGGGAACATCTACCCCTGCTAAGTTCTTTGCTTTTGATTGCATGATTGTTGCATTGTGGAGCAGCCTTTTCACGGTGGATTTTTCCCAAATGGTTGAATCATTGCAGCTTCCTGGGGCTCCAACATTAATATATATAAAAAAGCGATATCTGAAACGAGTATTAAATGAGAGTAAGGAAAACATATAAAGAAATTTCCATAAAGTTCTGTGCACCTGTAATCGACGAGCGCATCATGGAGTACCAGCCTTTGTAGTTGAAATAATCAACTGCTTCCTTTTTCGGAGGTTTTATCTCAATGTGACAACCGTCTGCAAATTACATTTGTAGATGAGTTTGTAAAAATAGCACATTTAAAAATTGAGGCCAAACCTACCAACAGCTCCAAAGCATTGCACAAATCCAATATCCTCAAAGCCTGTTACGCATTCCAATATCTTTTCCTGTGTAAGAAATTGACTGGGTAAGTACTCTGGAACAAGCACATCCCATAATAATTTGCAAAAATCTTTTAAAATCTGACAGACACTGGCTTTGGACACACCAAATAATCTTCCTATTGAGTTGAATTCTCCTGATGACCGCAAGACCAATAGCTACCCGCGTATCAAGCGGTATACACAACCTGTAATTCGTGTCCACTTTCGACATGTCAGACTGGCTTTCGCATAAAAGCGTGAAGCATTCTCTGCTCATTCGGAAACTTTCTTTGAAGAAAGCATGGCTGTGGTTGGGAACATCCCACTCCCAGAATCGTCCATACCTTTCCTCAAAGAAAGTGAGATGAATAAATTATGATAACTGCAACAATTGTTATACTTACAACAGCCCACCATCGCCTAAGGATTCTTGCATCAATGTGTGAACCCAATGCAATATTGTTTTAGACAATTCTCATTAACATTCTCAGTAATACTTTATGTTTCCTTAGCCGAGCTAATAAAGGCCGCCTTCTAACGTTTTTTTTTCAACTACTGCTTATTTCGTGAATGGTAACACTTAGCTCATGTCTGATTTGACAGATAATTAGTTTTATCCTTCCGCTGAACGAATATGGTTGTGTATACGCTTGAACAACGCTGGGAAATATTGCGACATTACTTTGAAAATCCGATGCCGATTTTGCCAAAAAAATCATCTTTTCAGATGAAGCTCATTTTGATCTTGGCGGGTATGTAAACAAGCAAAATTGTCGCATTTGGGGCACAGAAAACCCGCACGCATACATTGAAAAGCCGGTGCACCCAAAACGAGTCACTGTTTGGTGCGGATTTTGGTCCAGAGGTATAATTGGGCCATTTTTCTTCGAAAATGAGCAGGGAGTGGCCGTTACAGTCAATGGCGATCGTTATCGGGCCATGTTGAAGAGGAGGATATTGGCAACATTTGGCAACGAGTATAAATAGGTAAAGAGATCAACGAGTATAAATAGGTAAAGAGATTGCATGAAACATTTGTTGCCCGCAACATTTGTGATTTCATGCAACGAGTATAAATAGGTAAAGAGATTGCATGAAACATTTGTTGCCGGCAACATTTGTGATTTCATGTGTTAAGATTAGAGCCGCTGTTAATTAGCAGGACATAGCTCTGTAATCAAAAACCAGCTCTGTAAAGCAGAAAACCGAAGATGAAAACGAAGTTCGTTACAGAGTACAAAAATTCTTTTGTATTCTGCGCTGGTAGGAAAGCAAAATTGAATGATGTACTAATGAGTGAGGATTTCGGAAGATCTTTTCTAATTAGTATGAAGGGATCGCAAGATCGACTTTGCTTCTGTTATTTTGCACTAACAATGCAAGTGAATATGATGAAGTGTGAAAGAAAGAATCGATCAATTTGTGGAGTACAGCGGCGAAGAGAAGAGCGGTGCGATTCGTCTTCTTTTGCTTCTCTTACAATAACAAACCAAGTGAAGCTGTCCGTCCGTCTGAATTTGTTTTAAATTTTTCATTTCATGGTTTTTGAAAGAATTTTGCTTTTCGTAACTTGGTTCTGCTTCTTTTTCGATGTCCAAGCTTTGTAAAGCGCTGGCACGATCTACGTTCCGAGCATAGCGGAACGTAGAAGAATTGTTTAAGAAGACAAATTGATATTGTTGCTGTTTAAGAATTTGTATGGGCATGTAGTTGGCATATCAATTCACTATACACGTTATACGAGTAAGACTGAAAGGTTAATAGAAGACAAATTATGGAAATATTTTTATTATATGTGTGTGGTAATACAAAGTATGATTTTTAAGAAATCTGCTTTAGCCCATTATCACCGATTTCATTAGTAACACTTATTAAACAACATTATTTTACAATACTTATTAAGTAATATTATATAAACTACATATATATGAAGCTAGGTATTTTCCAAAAGTCTCCTTGTGGATTTCAGCTCGTCGTCTTACTGAACTTATCAAATTTGTGCGGGCAACTTTAATGAGAAATATGCCATATGCTTTTAATTTTACAATAGCTGTTAATAGACAAATCTATATAAAAATAAAATATTTATTAAAGTTTAAATTGTGTTTCATTTTCGTATTTTAATATGAATTCTATTATACAACATATACAGTACATAATATTTAATTTACATGTTCCCTAATAATAACTAATAATTAAAAATAAATTATATTTACATTTTATTTCAATTTAATTTTAGTTTAACTTAAATTTATAATTGTGTTAAAGTATTTATAATTTTAAGTAACCTGAATTCTAATTTTAATGGACCCTTAGGACAAATCATTAATCTTATTTATCTACAAGTCTTTGCATCTTAGCATTAGCTATTTTCGTTGTTTTGGTTCTTTTTAATTCGAATTTCTTTCTTGCTTCTTCGGCAACTAATTTTTCTTTTAACCATCTCGCATTTTTTCGAATTAAGCACAATTTAAACTTCAATAAATATTTTATTTTTATATAGATTTGTCTATTAGCAGTTATTATAAAATTAAAAACATATTGCATATTTTTCATTAAAATTGCACGCATTCACACAAATTTGATAAGTTCAGTAAGACGACGAGCTGAAATCCACAAGGAGACGTTTGGAAAATACTTAGCTTCATATATACATATGTAGTTTATATAATATTACTTAATAAGTATTGTAAAATAATGTTGTTTAATAAGTGTTACTAATGAAATCGGTGATAATGGGCTAAAGCAGATTTCTTAAAAATCATACTTTGTATTACCACACACATATAATATAAATATTTCCATAATTTGTCTTCTATTAACCTTTCAGTCTTACTCGTATAACGTGTATAGCGAATTGATATGCCGACTACATGCCCATACAAATTCTTAAACAGCACGCTATGCTCGGAACGTAGATCGTGCCAGCGCTTTACAAAGCTTTTGCATCGAAAAAGAAGCAGAACAAAGTTACGAAAAGCAAAATTCTTTCAAAAACCATGAAATGAAAAATTTGAAACAAATCCAGACGGACGGACAGCTTCACTTGGTTTGTTATTGCAAGAGAAGCAAAAGACGAATCGCACCGTTCTTCTCATCACCCGCTGTACTCCACGAATTGATCCATTCTTTCTTTCACACTTTATCATATTCGCTAGCATTGTTAGTGCATAATTGAAGCAAAGTCGATTTTCCGATCCCTTCATACTCATTAGAAAAGATCTTCCGAACCCCTCACTCATTAGTAGAGCATTCAATTTTGCTTTGCTACCAGCGCAGAATACAATCCAAGTTTTGTACTCTCTAAAGAAGTTCGGTTTTATCATCGGTTTTCTGCTTTACAGAGATATTTTGTTCTTTACAGTGCTAAGTCCTGCTAATTAACAGCTGCCCTAATCTTCACGCATGAAATCACGATGTTGCCGGCAACAAATGTTTCATGCAATCTCTTTACGAATATATGCTCGTTGCATTTGGTTTCAACAGGACGGCGCTACGTGCCACACAGCCGAAGCTACACTCGCATTTTCAAAAAAAAAAAGGTATTTGGCGGACCCTATATAAAATTCGACGGCAATGTTTACAATTTTGTATGCAAAAAATATACAAATATGGCAGTTCAGCTATTGTGACGTAGATGCGCAGAAGAAAACATTTTTGAAAGCTGATCGGCGTAATCGTGTATTCTATTATTTTTGAAACACAACCACAGCCGTGGTTAGGCCGTGGTTATGCTATCGAGTTTTGCTTGGCAAGTAGGACTTTTTTTTTTTGTTTTGTGTGTAAAAGAGAGAACGGGATAATTTTTTTGTTCTCAACATCATTCTCTCACACCGAGCACGAAAACTCGGTCTAGCGTACACCAGAGATAATGAGATAGGACACTTCGAATTCGCTGTTTCAATACATATGCATTTTGCTGAAATTTCACTAAACCTATGACAAAAAAACGTGTGCGCTGTCCTCTCATGTGTACTTCGCCACAGAAAATCGTGTGCTTTGTCCTCTCATGTGTACTTCGCCGCAGTATCAAATGCACGCATGCAATATTGATTTTACGGGGTGCATTTTTGGAAACGTCAAAAATATATTTAAGAAATTAAACTTTTATTTATGCTCACATTATATACATAAGATATTTTATGTTCCAGTTCCTTATAATTATAATAAATGTATACTTTCAGATTTTACATAGTATTTGTTGATTTATTTGTTTATAATTAATTGGTATAAAGTTGTCGTTGTGCGAATATTTGGCTGTCAGTGAAAAGTTGTTCGAATTTTCACAAAAAAAATTAAGATTAGTAACTCCAGAATGGTCGCATTTATATATTTTCTTTTATTTTCCAATATATTTGAAAATTATCTTTTGTTCATCCATCTGGGGGACTTAAATTCCCTTTTAACACCTACTGCTTGTATATTTGAGAAACTTCACCACCTTTGTTTACATATGGTGAAAAATTAATTTCATAAAACCAATCAGAAGTTGATCGTTGTGAAATGTAATTTTATTTTATTTTATATAATATATTTCTTTAAGATAAATGATTTATTATACCCTACACCTTAAGGTTGAGGGTATATTCACTTTGTCACGAAATGTGTAACGCATAGAAATAGAGACGATAGGTATAGAAAAGTATATATATTCTTGATCAGCGTGACCTCCTGAGTCGATTTAGCCATGTCCGTCCGTCTGTCTGTCTGTCTGTTGAAATCACGCTCACAGGAAAACCGGTGTAGATATCGTGACGAAATTTTGCGCAAATATTGGTTCTTGTGGTGTGCAGGTTGGTATTGAAAATGGGCAAAATCGGTCCACGACCACGCCCATTTTTTAGTAAAAATGTGATATCAGCCGTTGTTTTTGAGTTATGACAACAAAATTTCATTCCTGAGTATAGAGTAGCATTGTCCGTTAATATGCCAAATATGGGCGTGATCCGCCCACTTTTAGGTTACAGAGGCAAAAGATGGTTATAAGGTTAAATATATAAACTTCCTGAATAAAACTTTAGATAACAACTTATTTTCCAATAAAACATTATAACAACAAAACTGGGCGAGGTCCGCCCACTTTTACACTACTTATACAGTATAGCAGTATGAAAACAAGTTTATTACCACGGAAATAAAGTTTAAATTTGAACATAATAATAATAATAAACTACTAAACTAGTTATTTTGTTTTGAAAACGGTAATGACCACGCCTACCATTTATACAGAGGCGTAGATAGGTATCATGGAGCCCGGGACGGTTAATCAACTTGCAGCCCCTAAAATTCCAATAATTCAATAAGTCACTACTTGATTTCCACAACTGCCGCCCCCGACAGTGTGCCTCCCAGAGTGGTCCGCCCATCCCCCCTCCCCACCCTAGCCACGGCACTTTTTTCAAAACTTCTAGGTGTAGGGTATTTAAGATTCGGCCAGGCCGAATATAGCTTTCTTACTGGTTTTTGTTTTTGATTAATGAAAATCAAGAAGAAAATAAGCATCTTATAGCATGTTCTTCTCTAATGGGTGGAAAGCGCAGATGCGTATAGCACTGCGTTTTTCTATTTCACTCATCCTGATTTTTCCATATTAAGTATATAGAAATTGCATTGTGTAAATTTACATAATTTATTTTAATTTTCTTTTCGTTACAACATATAAAAAGAATAAGAAAAAAGACCATTTTTATAATAGGTGTAGGAATTAATAATGCGGATTTAGATAACAGATGGTGTAACTAGCGTTATGTGCATCAGAGCACGAGGAATCAAATAAATGCCATTTTCAAGCCAAAAAATCCGCATTATTAATTCCTACACCTAATACATTACAAGAAAATTGAAATTACAGATTTGTATGCATATTCTCAAATTTACTTAAATCGCTAGCAAGCAACTCGGATGGCACTTTAGCAACATCCTGTTGCTTTTTCTCCATTTGTCTGATCCGTTCATCACGTTCCTCTTTGATAATCCTTGGAATGAATCACTGATTGTAGCTGTAAGAGCCTGTTAAAAAAGTAGGTAAAGTCAAGCTCAGCAGGAATTAGCAATTGCAGCTATTTCCGATTCCTTCTCTTTTAATTGTGCCCGCAGTTCATCCATATACAATGACACGCGAAGTGAAGAAATTTCCGAGTTCAGCGGCGCCGGTACATTCTGACTATGATGCTTCTTATGTTCCACTAATTGACTTGCTTCTCTAAGTCATTAATGTGAGATACATTCAACAATTGCACTTTGCAAGTACAGTGAAAACTCTACTTGCGGACACCTCCCACAGGCGGACACCTCTAATAAGCGGACAGTTTCTTGAGTTCCTTGGATTTCCAAGTATTTTTAGAACAAATTGCACTCTGCTAGACGGACACTCCCATGGCCGGACGCGGACACCCTTTTTCTATAAAACCCCTCCTGTAGACGGACGGAAAAAATACACATTAATGCTAACAAAAAAAAAACAGAGCAACACTAACGCACATTTACTGCTTTTTAAGTGGCATACGGACTTAAACATATTAAATTGTGTGATTCCCCTTTCTTTAAACCATTGACAGTTTGTTGCACAGTTTTCTTTGATCTTTGTTAAGAGTGTTAATTTCAAAGCAATTGTTGACTAAATAAGGTCGTGTAACGATTTGTCGACAATTTTTTATCGTAATAATGGCCGGGCGAAATTCTCTTTCACTTAAAGAAAAAATTACAATTACAAATGTGCATGAACAAGAAAAACTTTTTGTGCGTGAAATTGCAAAAAGGTAATAAGATATAACATTTTGAAAAAAGTATCTTAATTGTGTAAGTTTTTAGATTTAATATTGGTAAAACCCAGTCTGCAAATAGTTTAAGAAATAACTTATGTTTTTTTCTGTTAATATACCAATAAACATATTCTGTTAATATTCTGTTAATAAACCGACCATTTTTAATCAACTATCCCGTAGGCGGACACCTCTCGCTAACGGACAAACCTGCTGTGACGATCGGTGTCCGCCCACGGGAGCTTTCACTGTATTTTGATTTTGTTGCAACAACTTTCCATTGTGCGTGCCTAATTCAAGCACAAAACTACATAATCAGTAGCTGTAGCAAGGTGGACCTGCGATTAAAAAAGTATAAAAACTCATCTTATTTCACTGTATGTAATTTATAGACACCAACTTCATTTTTCAACCTATCTAGCCCAAAAACATTATTCCAAAAGCCGACACGTGATTGGAAACGTTCCACATTGTCTTGCATTACTTTGTGCTGAACCTGCAGCAATAATTATGAATCATCTGCAGTAGTTTTACCATTTCTGTTTCTCCTGGTAAATCTGCATGAAATGAGTTAACTTATTTGTGTTTTTATTAAATTTACACTTAGTCTTAGGTTTGTGCATTACAGGCCTCAAATAATATCCATTCCAGATATCTTATATTGCTTTATCAGCTTATATTGCTTTAATATAAGCTCCAAACTTTCGCAAACAATAATGTTTAAATAAATAAATGTATAAACTAAACGAATTCGTGGTTAAACATGAAACAGCTGTTTTTTTCAACATACTGAAAGATAGAAAACAATAACAACAATATGGTAGATCTCACGTATAGTGTACATGAATTCAACAGATTATAAAAAATAGACGTCAAACCGATTTTTGAAGCGGCGAATTCGAAGTGTCCTATCTCATTGTCTCTGGCAAAGACTACAAGACTGGAAACTCTTTTTTCGCTTTGAATGTGTTGGTGAAATCAGGCTTGGGTGTTGTAGATTGCAAAAACAAAACGCATGTAATTTTGACAGTTCGGGAACGAATTTTGACAGTCCGGGAATTTGTTTACAAAATATTTTGAGAGAGGATTGCAACTCTTGTTCTTCTTCACAGCAATAAGCCAGAAATATGATTTTTCAAATACGTAAAAAAGACCAAGGAGCCAGTTTTAAAAGTTTTAAATGCTTCTAGTATGCTTTAAATGTATATGTAACCTTTCTTAAGTCATAAAGTTGCACAATATTGTATATTTTGCAAGCAAAACGAAGTTAAAATTCATAAAAATTGCTCATTTCACAAATTTAGTCAGCTGTTTTTAACCTACCACGCGTATTTTTAGCCGAAAGAGATGCCAACGTATTCAACATGTTTTGTTGAATATTAATGTGTAATTTAGTTTAATATTTAGTTAATACTGATTTTAGTTCTTTTGGTCTTTAATTCAAATGAATTTAATTTTAAATGCATGAATTTATTTGTGTTTATCTATTTTGAATTTAAATAAATTTATTTGTGCTAACTCATTTCAATTTAAATGAAAGAGAAATGAAAGATTACAAAAACAAATAAGTTTACATTACTTTTTAATATTTCCAAACAGCTTAGAAATCTTCAAAACCTCGAGAACTCATAAATGCAAAGTAGTTTTTCTAGTAATGTTTACTTAAAAACCAAAAAAATACTTAGTAATAAAGTTGTTTCATTGGTATCCCTTCCACTAACTCACCCCATCATTTTGTGGTGGTGTGGTAATAGAGCAAAACGGTTTACCTTTTCAGATATCATGCTTTGTGATAGCCTGTTTTAGCTTGTAACAAGTCAACAATTTCACCTTAAAATTCACATACACTGTATGTGAACATGCGGACGGACATTTTTTTGAGCTCTCTCATGAAATAAGTGGAGTTTCCAGTCTTGTAGTCTTTGGGCATCAGCTCCTGAGTCGATTTAGCTATGTCCGTTCGTCTGTTTGTTAAAATCACGATCATAAGAGAACGGGTGAAGATATAATAATAAAATTATATAATTATTGAAGATATAATTTATATAATAATAAAAATGCAGAAATATTGTTTCTTATGGTGTGCAGGCTGGTATTGAAAATGGGCCAAATCGGTCAATGACCACGCCCATTTTTTTTTAGAAATGTGATATCAGCGTTCGTTTGTGAGTTATGACCACAAAATTTCATTCCTGGGCATACAGTAGCATTATCCGTTAATATGCTAAATATGGGCGTGATCCGCCAGTTTTAAGTTACACAGGCAAAAGAGGGTCTTAAATGGTTATATTGTTAAATTGTTATAGAAATCATTATAATCCGCTCCAGGTTGTTCGTTTTAAATCTTAACATCTTTATGGAGTTGCGAATCTGTATGGTGCTAGAAAAATTATTTTAAACTTAAATTTATTATAAATTTATTTTTGGTTCATTAAAAAACGTTTTATATAAAAATGTTTTTTATTTAATTTAATTTAAATAATTGTTCAGTCTAAACTGTGAAATCGCTGCCGAAAAACTAAAAAGAAGTTTTGGTTGTAAAATATTCTAGATATGTACTTATGTATAACAATATATAAATCGTAGTTGCAATTAATTGCGTTTCAAAAATTGGGAGAGTAGTTTGCAACTGCATTTGTTTCCAACCAGTTTATAAAATAGTTGTTGACAGACTTGTTGATAAACTGTTTAATTCATACAATTACTTTGTTTCGGCCCCAGCGGGTAGCTATGGAACAGATTACTGTCTTCCCGAAAAGGCCCATCGAATTGTTATTTTTGTTGTTGTTGTTGTTTGTGATGGAGACACCAAAAACAACAAAAACATCCGTCGCTCTCCCCTACTTTCAAAGTTATTGCCCTTTGAAGTTTGAAATTAGTATCCCTATATCTTCTAAACTATAGAAGATATCCGGTATGGATATATACCGTTAGAAACGTAAGTTAAATACCTTTCATTTATGTAAAGTAAGATTTTACAAACAAATGCATATTTTTGGAGAAAACGCGATTTTAATATTTGTACTATTTCCGGCCCATTAATAAAGTAAAACAAGTCATTAACCCACATAATTGTTCGGAAAATAACGAAGTAGAGGTCAGTAGGTTTATTTTAGGGCGTGTATGCGTCCTCCGGCCTACGGCCGCGCTTTTTGATTATAACCCTCAGTATGTCAAACACCGGCTACGCAACAGAATAGTACTTTTCATAACAATATTTCATTTTCTTAGCTTTCTCCTAAAATGCTGATGTCTCCAAAAATATGGATTTCTCGGTAAAATTTTACTTTACATAAATGAAAGGTATTTAACTTACGTTTCTAACGGTATATATCTATACCGGATATCTTCTATAGTTTAGAAGATATAGGGATACTAATTTCAAATTTCAAAGGGCTATAACTTTGAAAGTAGGGGAGAGCGACAGATGTTTTTGTTGTTTTTGGTGTCTCCATCACAAACAACAACAACAACAAAAACAACAATTCGCTGGGCCTTTTCGGGAAGACAGTAATTTAAGCCTATTTGGCTGTGGTTTTGCATAACTTTTTAGTGCTTAAATAAAGTTTTTAGTCGTTGGCTTTTGTTAGATTACAAATCGTATATCGATTTTTGGCATGTTCTTTTTTTTTGTATTTCGTTAATAATTTTTTAGCTTTATAAAGCATGCATGCATGTTATTTTTTCGATATAATGTTAATAAAAACAGATTTAAAACAAAACTGCATCATTACTTGTCTTCATACTGTTTTTGGACTCGTCAGTTAGCAGAAATGGGGGTCGTATGCAGACTTTTATCGGTCAAAATTACAAGGAAATTACTTCCTTTTCCTTGCTACTTAGAATGATTTCATCGAAATATTTTACAATTTCAGACAACTGCTAACAATAGAACAGCTCCCATTTCGTATGGTGATAGATTTATTCCACGGCGATATTCACTCAGCAACCACGACCGTAATGCTAAGTTCACCAGCAAAGAAAATGAGGAAGATATCTTAAAGATGGTAAAGCAAACCGATTTCCGCGTTTATGTAATATTTGTACTTAATTCTCTAATACTTGAATGCGGATTTTAGCGATTTCCATTGCGGATTGTAAGACAAAATTATTTTTCATTAGCAATTAATGAGAGTTTTGGTATAAAAGAGCGTCGTATTTTGGAGTTTACCGATTCACGGATAAAGAGTTCGAACATTCTTTATAACGATAAGGTCAAAGAATTTATCTATGGTCGACTTAATGATTATGACTGGCCATGTAAACCCCGCTCGAAGCCTTTAGCTTTTACAGATACCACTCACGATTTGCCTGGCTTCGACTTTTCGTCTGGTAAGAATCATATTTCTAAAGATTATGTTATTTCTATTTTTAGTTTCATAGATTTGAACTTAGTGGACTGGTCCGTCAATGAACAAATTGTGGCGTCATTTGGAAGAGACCTCATTATATGGAAGCGTTGTGAGGATCTAACTATGATATTTAGTATAAAAAGTTCCAGGGCCATTTCGTACTGTCCGAATGGAAAATATTTAGCCATTGGTTGTAAAACTAGATGCTGGCCAAGTAAGATATGTACATATTTAAGAAAGACCGGTAATAATATACGCATCATTTATTTATAATTATAATCAGGGGCTTTTGGAGACAATGCAAGGCTCATGGAAAATAATTTTATACGCCCCTATATTTTTTATCAACATGTTGTTATTCGATTTCAGGCTGCTAATAGTGTGAAACCCGGGGTAGCAGCCCCTGCAACACGCTCCTGTAAGCGCGTGATTATACTTAAGCCATAACAGCCTAAATGGGTCTATCCTTCCATTCAGGAGTATTAACTAAAATTTTCGATTTTTTGTTCATTTATTTTATTGTTTTGTACAGAATTTACAGTACTTTACACCTTTTTTTTTTTACTTATGTATAATTTAATGTAAAACCAGTAAGAGCGATATATTCGGCCTGGCCGAATCTTAGATACCTACACCTAAAAGTTTTGAAAAAATTTAATTGTACAGTATAAATACAGTGGCGTAGCTAGAGTGGGGCGGGGGTGGCGGTGCGCCCCTGGCGTCACAATTTCGGGGGCAGCAGCTTTAGAAATCAAGTATTGAATTCTAAGAATTTTTGGGGATGCAAGTTGATTAACCGTCCTTGGATCGATGAGTCCTAGCTACGCCACTGTATAAATAGTAGGCGTGGTCGTTACCTGTTTTCAAAACAAAATAACTAGCTTAGTTCTTTTATTAGGCTGCTCGCACACTGCATGCGTTTTTCGTTCGTCCGAATTCTGACGAAAACATGCGAACGATCCCATTGCATGTTATTGATTGTAAATGCGCACATTGAAGCACTGTTTCGTCGTCAGAATTGCTGCGAAAAGTTGCGAATTGCGAACGATCCCATTTGAATGGGAAACTGCGCCCAGTTTTGCTGTTGCGGTGGAAAAGTGGGTGGATCACGCCCATATTTGGCATATAAATGGATAATGCTACTCTATACCCAGGAGTTTAAAAATGTTTATCACATTTCTAATAAAAAGTTGGTGTGGTCGTTGACCGATTTTGCCCATTTCAATACCAACCTGCACACCATAAGAAAGAACATTTCTGCAAATTCATTATGATATCTTCACCAGTTCTCCTGTGATCGTGATTTCAACAGACATACAGACAGGCGGAATCGGACATGGCTAAATCGACTCAGGAGGTGACGCTGATCAAGTGAATATACCTTAAGGTGTAGGGTAACCTTAAGGTGTAGGGTATAACAACAAAAAAACGAATATTATGTGGAACGTACTTTAAGATAAGGTTGTTCTTCCTGGGTAAAAATAACATACCAACGTTTCATAAGTCGAACCAATTGTTGGAGTTATAGTCGAAAAACTGAAGTGCTTCTTTTTCAAAATTTTTCAATTTCAATTTTTCAAATTATTAATTTTTTTTAATTCTTAGGTTTTAAACTACTACTTTTACTACCTGTGCCCTATTTCATCAAGTTACAGATTTGTGATTTTTAAGAATTTTTCACAATTTTGTAGAAATGCGAAAAGAATGTGTTTCACTAAATAACACGTATGTATGTAATTGTAGCTTAAAAATAAAAATATGTAAATAATTACATAGGTACCAAGATTAGTTACAAACTTTTGTGTTTACAATCACAATTTTATGAATATCTTTTTTTTTCTAGAATTCTTTGTATCAAGAAGGAAACATTCTTGCAAACTTTGTAGAATTTTAAATATATTCCACAGGCGATCATTCATGTAAAAATTACTTACAAGTGTGAGAAAGGCAAATAATATTCAATTGAAAAAGCATGAACATAAGTTCCTAAACAGTTAAGTTAACATTCCATCTTAAATTAAAAATTTCAAGAAATTATAAAGCTTGAAGCTTTAGTATTAAATAAATGAAATTAAATATATTAAGGTCCATTTTATTGACTCGTCGTTAAACTCCGTAGTTATCTATTGAATTTGATAGGCTGTTAAAAATAAGAGCCATCAGAGCCCAACATATCAATAAACCCGTGGAATTTGTAACGAAATTGATAGCTACATTGAATTTTGTTAGATTTTGAAAAATACAAATATTTATTTACGTATTTTTTTGTTCATATTCGAACGTGGGCTATTCGGTCTGAAATGAAAAGTTCATTCTGTTTTCTACAACTGTAATTTTTCCCTTGTTTCGTATATTTTCCACACGTCATCAGACGTCACACGTCATTTTCCACACGTAGTAACCCCTGGTGGGGGCCCAATATTCGATTATAAACAAAACAATACGCCAATTTATAAAAGTAATTTTACTTTTTAAATTCCATCTTAAATAAGGTTGAGAAAAACGAATCCTGATAATTTAATATACCTTAGTAAATACGTATTTTTATTTAACTACGAGTGAACAAAATGGCCCTAAATACAATCTATATACATATATAAAATCCCTATGCGTTTCTGTTAGCAAAATATGTCCGGGACTTTTTTTGTGACTTCCACATCACTTAGAATCCTTTTCTAAATTTCAAATTTCAAAAATCCAAACGGCTTCGCCATTTTTTTGCAAAAAATCGGATTGGGATGAAATCTGTTGAATTATTTGCTTTAATCTGTGTTTTTGGGTGCCTACTACAGCCGCAGAATACCTACCTGAAAAACACCCGGATCATTGTAGAACACACGCAGACTGTGAAAATTTATCCCTACGCGATGTCCAAGAAATTCTTATTTTACATGGTAAAAATTGTACAGACTTCGGTATTAAAACTCCACCTCAAGACTTGCCTCATGATGCCGGAGCAGCACTTGATATAATAAAAGAAAGAGCAACAGGTCAAGATATGGTCGAATGTTTAAATGATGAACAGGGTGTTGCTTTAATAGAGTTATAGATGCAATATACACATCTAGCAGATCATCAAAATGCTCTTTCCTAGATGGACATGGGGGAAGTGGAAAAACCTACCTATACACAATCCTCTTGGGCGTGGTGCGAGGAAACGCGATATAGCGTTACCTGTGGCCTCCACGGGAATCGCGGTCAACTTTTTAAAAGGAGATTGCACATACCATTCCCAGTTAAAACTGCCAGTACCGCTGGTGGAGACGACGGTTATCACAAAAAATGTTGCTTTTAAAGAAATATTCTCAAACAATATTTGAATAAAATACAAACAATCGATATTAATTGCGATTAATTTTTTACTCTTCATTCTACAAAATAAATAAACCCAAAAGTGTAAGGTGAGAAAGTCCAAAAGACTTCGCAATTTTTGTTACGAAATAAATAAAAAATAATACCTTCCTGGCGAAGTCACGCTTATATACTAGTAAGTTTAGAAAGAAATTTTAAAATAAATTTTTTTCCTTTTTTTAGAATTCTGAAAATCTTAAAATTCTTTCAGTATGAGTTAACTCTTCAATGTATTCTTATATGTGTTATCTAATATGTATTCTTTAATGATGTCCACTGTAAGCTATATTTCCAGGTGCAACCTTTTTTTTTAAAAGCTTGAAATTTGCTTCCTATTGTATTCGTAATGCGGTCGCTTTCATAGTTGCGTTTGTAGTGGCCTAACATAGTAAATAAAGTGTAATTAACTAAGACTCAACAATTCTCAACAAATATTTTAACAAAATTGACTCTCCACCACCTAGACTCTCTGTGGCTTTTGCGTCTATTTTTAACTAGGAAACCAATGCATATACATATATTAAAAATTAAAATTATTCATTTTAAATTACTTCTAATTACTATGGTTGTCCGTTTTAGATTTTGCCACACCCACATCAAAAGTGACACAACTAAAAATGTTTTTCCATATTTTAATTTTAACTGAATGTGCTAGTGTCGGAAAATTTTCCAAATAAAGTATCCTTTTTTTCTCTTATCAGAGACGCTTAATTAATTTTTGCCATGACCAGAATATTACAAATTTGTGAAAAAATACCTTCAGTTTACAAACTCAATCTTTTGCGAAACGGTGTTTGTGATCGAAGCGATTCTACATCCAATTTTCACATTACATTTAGACATACGTGTCAGGGGACTTCGCTGCATTCCTTCGCATGTAAAAACAGTATGTAAAAACTGTTCCACTTTCCACATTGGATTGTAAAATATTGTAGAGGACATCCCATTCGCTTTTCCCTTCGTATGTAACCATCGAAAAAATAATTTCATTTCAGCCAAGAAGTATGCCATAAATTTGTTTTTATTAAAAAAAACGCACAAATTTGTACTTAAATATATATAATTAATGTTTCTGTATTTATGAAATAAGTGCATGTATTATTTATTGTCTTCGTTATTGTTGCCTTCTTGTCTTCGCATATCTTCCTTTAGTGGCGGTCCTTATATTTTCCGGCAAGAACTCATCTGCTTTACAAACTCGTTTTCAGTGAGTCCATTTGTTTTTATAGCGTCTGTAAAGCAAAATAAATAAAGACTAATGAATAATGTATTCAACTAAACTAATTTTACTTTCTTGAATTTCTTTTGCAAGAGCCATTTCTCTTCACCACTGTAATCCTTCTTATTTCGTAAATCCTTCGACAAGAAGGACCACGGATCTTTTGGATAAAACCTATGAGGTGTAGAGGTCGACGTTATCCGTTCAGTGATTTCAAAAAGGACTTCCCAAAAACAGGGGGTCGACCTAAACTAACTGTCTGGCGTAATACGCCGCTAGACCAGATTACAAAGCCTGCAACTAAGTTGGCTTTGTACTTCGCCTTACAATTAAGTTGGCGGAGAATTGAAAATAAAAGCCTGGAGTTATCTTGGCTGTCTATCGACAATTCTTGCTTTATTCGGGATCGCTTGGGTTTTTATACCCTAAGAGATCCCATTCTTTTCATTAGAGTGAACATATCAATATAATAATTTGTATATACTTAATCTACTCTTACATTCTATTAGCCTAATTATGTCGCCTTTCTCGATCTTCTCACTTTGGAAAT
This sequence comes from Myopa testacea, assembly GCA_949629155.1. Classification (NCBI taxonomy): domain Eukaryota; kingdom Metazoa; phylum Arthropoda; class Insecta; order Diptera; family Conopidae; genus Myopa; species Myopa testacea. The sequence goes on along the minus strand of OX451348.1, from coordinate 5,726,226 downwards.
CACTCAATACTTTACATTGTTTACAATATAAAGTTATTACTTTTGAGTCACTTATTGAACCATTGCCCAATTATAAATTCGGCTTAGAATTGGGCGGTTCATTCAAAAAGAAATTTGAAACTATTGCAGTGGAGCGAAAAGTGCAAGCAGAAAGTCGGTCACCATGCATTGCACTTTAGCGCGTTGGAAATAAGCACAGTTTCTCAAGTATGTGCTAGATCTAGGAAAGTGTATGAAATACTCAGGGGCGGAGTTCGGGTATGTCGGTACACTACACCCTCGCCCTTAAGAGAAAAATTATATTGGAAGAATATAATTTTTATCAGTGGATGCCAATGTGAAGATCGAGATTTCTTTAAAATTATATGTTGGAATCTTTTACAAATTAATTTCCTATTTTAACATTTGATCTTATATCTAGAGTGAGTGATTAAAGCTAACAGGTTCTTAGTATTATAATGCTTATAATAATAATTTCATAATAGCTAGTTTATATGGCTTAGAATTTAATGGATTAAGTTTATTATAAAATTGTCTTATAAGTATATTTTGCAGAGTAACATATAATGAAGATAAAGTATAATAATATATAATGGGAAATATATGTATTTGTTTATTCTTAAAATTATTTTCTTTTTAATTGTTACACATTGTTTGCAATATAAGGTTTTAATAAGTTGTTGTGTAATTCTTTGTACGAGCCATTTATATCTATGACTGAATTTACACCTTTTCGTTCAATAATTTTGTATGGTCCTTTGTATGGACTATTGTATTTTTTTCTGTTTTCTACTTTTATTAAGACCAAGTCTCCTTTTTGCAAGTCAAGTGGTTTTGCATAATTATTTAATTGTTTTGTATTTCTTTTTATACCCTACACACGAAGTGAATAGGGTATATTCACTTACTGCTTCCGTTTGTAACGCATTAAAGGAGGCGTGACAGGTATAGAAAAGTATATATATTCTTGATCAGCGTGACCTCCTGAGTCGATTTAGCCATGTCCGTCCGTCTGTCTGTCTGTCAGTCTGTCTGTCTGTCCGTCTGTGGAAATCACGATTACAAGAGAACGAATAGAGATATCTTCTTCTAACTTGGCACGAATATTGTCTATCATGAGAAACTCATCGCTATTGAAAATGGGCAAAATCGTATCATTACCACGCCTACTTTTTATGGTGAATATAAATTAATCCATGCTTATAGCTCAATTTCTCAGCTTGTAGAACGAATTTGGGGTTGAAATTTTGTCCAGAAGTCTATTGTCTCTGACCAGAACAGACTACCAAAAATGGGCGTGGTCCGCCCACTAATTAAATAAAACTCGATTACAGGAGAACGAATAGAGATATCTTCTTCAAACTTGGCACGAATATTGTCTATCATTAGAAACTCATCGGTATTGAAAATGGGCAAAATCGGACCATTACCACGCCTACTTTTTATAGTGAATATAAATTAATCCATGCTTATAGCTCAATTTCTCAGCTTGTAGAACGAATTTGGGGTTGAAATTTTGTCCAGAAGTCTATTGTCTCTGACCAGAACAGACTACCAAAAATGGGCGTGGTCCGCCCACTAATTAAATAAAACTCGATTACAGGAGAACGAATAGAGATATTTTCATCAAATTTGGCACGAATATTCTCTGTACGAATCACGAATAATATATTGAAAAGGAAAACAATTACACCATTGCCACGCTTAATTTTTAAGTAAACGTGTGTAGGGTATATGAACTTCGGCCAGGCCGAAGTTAACACTCTTTCTGGTTTTCTTTTCATTCTCAATTTGCTTTTTTGCTATCTGAAGTGAAGTTCGTAATCTGATCTTCAGTTCGTTAACATAGTCGTCAATGTTGTTTGTGTTTATTGTGCTTGTAAATGGGTCAGTCGGTAATTGGGGTAATTTTCCAAAAATGAGTTCATGCGGTGAGTAATTTGTAGTTATGTGTGGAGTTGTGTTGTATGCAAACATGTAGTACGGTAACCAAATGTCCCATTCATAATTATTCGCGAAATTTAATAGAAATTCGTTTAACACTCTGTGATTTCGTTCAAACTGAACCTAACGTTTGATGATGATACGGTGTTGAAAATATCTGTTTTATTTTAAGCAAATCACATATGTTTTTTAATAATTCATTTGTAAATTCTGTCCCTTTGTCTGATTTTAATACTTTGAAATGTCCGAATTTTAAAATTAATTGTTCTACAATTGTTTTGGCTATGGTTAGAGCGTCTTTGGTCTGTATTGGATGTGCTATTATATATTTTGTTAAGTCACATTGCATTGTTAAAATGTATCTGTAACCGTTTGATATCTTAAGAGGGCCTACCGTACTCTTTGAACGTACTCATTTTGTTCACATATCTCATCTGTGGAATCAGCTTCCACTTAGTCTTAGAAGTTCACGCCCTTCAGTAGGGGGTTGTTGGAGCATCTTGGGAGATAATGTGTCGGGTGCAGTCTCGGCGACAGTGTAGTAACATGCGTGTTACTTTCTAACATTACTATAACATAACTATATTGTGGCAAATTAATCTATCACTTTATCTTTTGTACTCTGTTCTAATTTATCCTTCTTTTTTTGTACTTCTATCTTTCTTATTCCGTGACAATTTTATGTTTAATGTCCTATTTTTAACTTTACCAGTATTTGTATTAATGCATTTATTTTGTTCACCATTTTTCTATAATTTTCCAAGTTGTTGCTTAGGTTGAGTCGAGACAAGCAAAAATCGTATAGGGGGAGGGTCAATTTTCCGCCGTTTAGGAGGGAGAGATCGTATTCTAAAAACTAACAAGATCTGCACATCGTTACATTATCTCTCCTATTAAGAGTTTAAGATGACAAAAAGCGTAATAGCTGTGTATTGTACCAGAGTAACAGAAGAGAATATATATATAATATCAGCATTAAGTGCTTTGCAAAATATGGGAGGGGTCCGACCACACTTTTGCATTGTATTTCTGATTGTATTTCGCACCAGAATCTTCGTTGAAAAGATTGAAGTGAGATGTACTATAAGGAAAAAATGTAATATATGAACATTTATTATCAAAAATATTCACCCGGCAAAGAATGAACGTGATTTTTGTATTGTATAATTCACCTTATATATGTTATTCTACGTGTTTTCTTTGGCAGTGAGCTTCGCAGAATAATTGAATATCTTTACATCTAGGACCAATATTATATGTATATCCAAAGATAGGTGTGCTTCGCCCACTTCTTAATATACCATACAAATTATGAGAGTGGCCAGGCCCAAAATTTTTTTGATTTTATTTACACTTATTAAGTATATCTATAACTCATATAGTTACTCAAATAGTTTGTTGTCTATTTTTACATTTGTTTTTCTTTTATAGTTTTAGAGTTATGGGACATAACATCCTATAATGACGTTGTTGTTAAAAATGGCAAAGTGTTTAACCAAAAACATGTGAATATATTGTGCATAGAATGGAGCAAGAAAGGAAATCAAATAGTTTGCGGCACTAATAATGGTACTCTTTACGCACTTTCCGTACCAGGATTAAGAACTATAAAAATTCAGAAACATAAACTGCCCATATCAATGATAAAGTTTTCGCCTACTATGCGTTACCTAGCCTGTAGCGACGTTGAAGGAAACATCACGATTATAAATTGGAGTACTTATGATGTGTACGTCCAGGTCCGATCAAAGCGTAGGCTTAAAGTGAGTTTCGACTGGCACCCGTGGAATGGCGTCGATTTGGCCATTTGTAAGATCCCTCTCATATAAATAACCGAGTGAGTTTAAAATACTACAAATCTTCATACATTTTATTTTACTTTAAGCTGAAGAAATCCCGGCATCCATTGTGATTTTAAACGTGCCAAACATAGAAATTGTGGCTTATTATCAAAGAAAAGATACCAAGATCATAATCGACTCTGTGACTTTTAGCAAACTGACAGGTGAACTGCTCGTAAGCGTGTCAGAATACGCTGTTGACGGCTGCATAAATGCTGAAATTCTTGTTTTGTCTTCTCTTGATCACATCGTGGATGTACTCAAACTTTCGGAGAGTGGTGCTCGATTTATGATGTGGAGTCCAGATGGAACTAAACTGGCCAGCGCTGGAAACGATGAAACGTTGACAATTTGGAATTTCTACACTGTCAGCAACATCAAAAATAAATCCTGTGATCGAAACCAGTGTGAGAAGAATTCTAAGGAGCCCTTTGGTGCACCTTTTGGAATGCAATTTAATAGGTGGTCCTCTTTTAAGTGATTTTTTATGTAAATGAATTATAAAAATACATTTCAAAATTAAGAGCCTGAGAACTAAGTTTGAAAGCTTAATTAATACTTGGAAACTTTTCTGTCCTGATGTTGTCACTAAAGTGGAATTAAGGCCTATTTTCGGGAACGTCAAGCAGTCCGAGATGAATGTGACAGAGACACAGCCAAAAGTATTTAACTGTTTTTTACTTGTCGTTTCCGCATATAATCCCCGAATCTCCATCTTTTCGCTAAAAAATAATTCGCGTTCTGACAAAAATAAATTTTTTAATTACTTTATATACAATAGTACATTTAATTAACTATTAAATTTTGTTAATTTAGTTTTTTTTAAATTAGGGCCGTGATGTGCCCAGTTTTACATTATTTTTATTTATAAAAGCTTAAAGTGGAATAATTATTATTCGATGTATCCAAGAATGAAAAACTGAAACACGATCTAAATATCATCTAAGATCAGAATTAAGTAATGTGACATGGGCGTGGGTCGGCCACTTTTGTATTATATGACAAAAAGGAATTTCGCTGAACAGATGGCAGCATATGTAGTTCTATATTTTTCATCAAAAGTATTCATTCTTCGGAAAATGGGCGTGGTCCGCCTATTTAAATAATACGCCTTATAGGATATTTTCAAGTAGATTTGTTCTGGAAGTGAGATAAGCAACATTTCATATATGTGGGATCTTTTACCCGTTGACACGTATTCCGTTCAATGAATTCAATGTATTGATGTAGTTAATGTTTTGTGGTGATGTAGTTATTATCAGGGTTTCCAACTACTTTTGCGTTTCCTCAATCCCACATATGTATATTTAAAACCTATGTATATCAATACTAAACATTCTTTTAAAGATGAGTGTGCCGCACAGTATGTGAGTGTGTTTGGTTTTTAAGCTTCCGCCACACCCCAAATAGCGCTATTTTTGGTTTATATTGTGTTGTATAGGTGGGGTAAATTGCAAATAACTCTGGCAACACTGATCGGAAAGGCGACACTTCGACCGTAACTGTCCAACCACAACGCAACGATGCGACGTCGCAAACGATAACGATTTCTCTCTCTCGAAATCTTCGAATGAGTGACATCTGTCGTCATAAATTATTTACATTTTGTTTTAAATAAAAATAATTTGAATAATTTCCTTGTTTGACAATTCGTTTGTCAAATTTATTTACATTTTTTGGAGAATTTGAAGAATTTCATCGAAAAGTAGGGCATACTGTTTTTCAAAAAATGAGAAAATCGGAAGAAGTTGTCAGAAAATTAGAAAATTTTATGACGACGTGAGAGAGCTCAACGACGTGTTCCATTCCATTTTTCTATAGGAACATCGCAATCGATTGCGACGTCGCATCGTTGTGGTTGGACAGTAACTGTCAGTGTGTAAACAATGGAACAAATGGAATGAAATTGGTGCAGTTGTTGGAAAGTTGTTTACGTTTGAAAATGGAGAAAAATGAAGAAAAATTGCGCTATATTTTGCAGTATTATTACGACAAAGGGAAAAACGCTGCGCAGACTTGTGAAAAAAACTGTGCTATCTACAGTGAGGGTGCTTTATAAAAATCTGCTGCGCGGAAATGGTTCGCTCGCTTTCGTTCTAGTAATTTTAATGTGAAAGATGAGTCACGCTCTGGTAGTCCATTCACTGGAAAAGCTGATGGAATTTTCTGGCTCCAGCAAGATAAGCGATATGCTTATCCGTGTCGATATTGGTATAGAGCTAGGCATTGACCACAAAACTGTTCTAAACCATCTACACAAGGCTGGCTACCAAAAGAAGCTCGATATATGTATGGGTTCCTCATGAGTTGGGCGGAAAAAATATGATAGAGAGAATTAACATCTGCGATGCGCTGTTGTAACCGCATGACATCGAGCCTTTCTTGAAACGTGTCATAAACGGTAATGAGAAATGGGTTAGGTATGATAATCGAAAGCATCATAAATCGTGGGCAAGGGATGGAGAGCGGTCACAAACGATCACAAACGATCACAAAGCCAAGACTGACGCTGACAAAGGTGATGCTGTGTTTATGGTGGAGGGCTGGAAAGGAATCGTCCAGCATGAGCCACTTCTAATTGGTCGAACAATTGATTCCAATGAATGAAAGGTGTTATCTTCCACCATGACAACGCTGGACCAGACACTTCTTTGATTACCTGTCAAACATTGCGAGAGTTTAATTGGGAAGTTCTGATGCATCCAACATATGTAAATAAAATTTCAAACACCACGAACTTTTCCCCAGAACCAATATATTTATATTTATGGTTTATCGAATCATATACTTTTCGATTTCTTTTATTATAGACATGACATTATACCTTGAGGAATACAAAATCTGTGGCTAGACGTACTCAAGTAAGGTGTGAATTGGATTAAATTATATAGAACTCACAAAACATTCAAATATCCGGCAATATCTATCAAAATAATAATTATTTCACCTATTTGTACTCAAGCCGAAAATAACAATTACACTGAAAGTGAATAACTGACACTGCTAAAGATCAATGAGTCTTACATAAAATACGTGTAGATTTACTTTCGTTTAATTTCTTCAATTTATTTAGTGTGTCTTATTAACAATCCCATTAATAGTCGCCTTAGACTTGGTAGCCTTAAGTTCAGCACGTGCAAAGAGGTCGTATGTAAATAACGAACAAGTTTTTCCTGAAAAAGAAAAAGTAGTAAATATGTTAAAATGTAAATGTGTAAAATTATTAATATGTATTGATATATCTACATATGTATTGCGGAAATACATTTAAATTGTGCCTAAAGTGCAGAATTACTGATTTATTGAATTACCATCACACATTTCTTCTCCGCACTCAATACACGTTAATAATTTGGTTTCGACGATTCCGGATTTATTTTTGCTCTTTTTAAAGTTCCTATTCAATGCATAATCTTTTTTATCCCGATTTCTAGTTTTTTGCACTAGCTTTCCCATCTCCACTATTCTGTTAAAAAACTCCTCGTCTTGCTTGGACTTTGGTCTTAGGCTAGTAAGCATCTTCCAGTCGATAGGAACCGTGTACAGTTGCGATAATGCAACTGCTTTCATTTCCGTTGGAATCGGATCAGTGTAAACGTATAATGGCACAGTTTCTCCGTTGTTTTTGAGGAGCTTCCGCATTTTTTTTTTCTTCAATTTGAAGGAAAAACCTTTTTCCTTAATTTTTATTTCTTCTTCTCGAACCATTATTGGTCTCATTTTGAAATCGGGCACCTTCTCAATTAATCGGTTGAATTCTTCCTTGGAATGAACAACAGTTTTACTAAGATCTAAAACCGGTAGAACAGTTTTCTTCTTCGACAAAAGATCATCCAATTTGCTCATTTTTAATTAATTTTCTTTAAGATAAACATAAATACAAACTAGGTACATTCATTTATATCGACCAAACTTTGAATCAGAGAATACTCTCTAGTTTCTGCTGTGAATGTTAAAGCTGAATCGCAATGGAAACCCGTGCCGCTGCTCTATGTCGCAAAAAACGAAATCTATTCTAGCAGCAGTTTTTACAGCAATTTTATTTTGAATACCTTTCCAAGGATCCTAATAACGAGAGAATGAGAGAAAATCCTGCAATTTTTAAACTTTGGATGGCTATAACTCTAAAAGTAGACGAGAATGACAAAAACTGTACGCCTGATATGTTCCAATTTTCGTTGCAAATATTGTGTCATTTGTTTCGATTTGCTACCTGTATTCTATCCGTGATTTATTTCTAAATAATCAGTACCCGAATCTGTTTTCCTAATAATTGCATGAAGTAGTGCAACAAATACGTCAAATGACAATATCAATTCAATATCAATTCTCACGTCAATTCTTTAGAAGAAATTCGTAAATTGAAGGAAACATTAAAAATAATGGAAGAGTGCTGTCGCAAAATTGAATATGCTAAGAAGAACATGGAGTGCAAGCTAAAAAGCATATTCACGGAAGGTCAAGTAAATAAGATCCAGACTGATGTGAAACAACTAAAATGGTCAGAGGACGGCATTGGCCGCTTTACTCTACAAGTGCAAAAGCCTACAAACTGCTATATAAAAAAGGTTTTCCACTTCCAGGCATACGAACGCTACAAAACTGGACAAAAATGATTCACATATCCTCAGGAATAATCGAACCAGTATTTAAAATTTTATCTGCATCGGTACAAATTACTGCAATAGAGAAATTGTGTGTACTGAGTTTCGATGAAATGAAAAGAAATATTTATATTGTATGCCGTCCGACTAAAGATTAGCTCCCGAAAATTATGTACAAGTAGCTATGCTAAGAGATACGGTATATCATTCGAACCATATTACATTAGTATGAACCATTAGTATTAATCTGCACTCTTAGCGTTGATGTTGAAGTTGAAACAACCGATTTTTTATGATTCTGCAAAATGACCGTTGATCTTATGAAACATATTCTTCAAAAAACGACAAGTTGTGGATACACAGTTGCTGCTGTAGTATGCGACTTAGGGGGGAGTAATAGAGCATTGCATAATGAACTCGAAATAAATGAGGGCAAGCCATGGTGCGATCCTGATATATGTATATACATATATATATACCTTCATTGATTTTAACATTGTATTTTCAGGTTCCTGTTCAACAACGAAAAAGTTTTCGTTTTTGCCGACGTTCCTCATTTAATAAAACTTCAGAGAAATCATTTCCTTGATAATGGTTTTATTATTAATGGGAAACTTGTGAAGATCGATATTATTTTTGAATTGCTAAAATGCACGGCAAGTGACTTATATTCATAAAATATGAACTAGTCATCTTAGCGTCAGTGAACCGCAAAGACAAAAAGTAAAAATGGCAACAAAACTTTTTTCATATTCCATCGCGCAAGCCATCACAAGAGCTTCTAGTATTTAAATGGAAAAAATTGAGAAGAATGTCATCAACTATTTAAGGTGGTCAGAATGTTATGCCTACTGTTATAAGTATTATACATTATAAAGATATATATAATTTCAGACTAACGACGTCATTAATTCCCGTGTACAACGAGGAGATACAAGAAGTCGATGCCATGCTTATGGTCTTGATCTTAATTCTCAGAATAAAATTCTAGACGTCGTGACCGAAATGGTTAAAAATATGAGAGGAATAGGAAAACGGGGATTGCTTCCATATCAAAAAGGTAAGGACTTCAATTCTCGTCGCGTTTCGAAAATTTTAAAAGAATTGTCTTTCAGGCATCATATATGCTCTGAAGTACATGTTTCCTGATTTACAAAGTCGATTTGTGATAAAGTATATATTGACCTACCATTTAAATCAAGATATATTGGAAAACTTATGCGAGCGAAGTTATGCGAGCTAAATGATCATCCAGATCGACAGGCATTCAAGTACCGCCTCAGGGCTTATATCCTAGGACGTAATGAATATCATCAGCTATTACATTATGCAAATGTAATAGCTGATGATACGATAGAAAGCATTTCAGATGGTGGCATTGATGGTACATCGGAACCTGGTAATTTTGCAAAATGGTCTTTAACTGGTAATAAAACACACGAAATTTGCTATATAGCCTTTATTTAATATAATTTACTTACACGCATATGGATAGGTGTAATATTTAAAAAGAAAGGCGTTGTCCCCTTCGAAGACAATGAGGACAAGGAGGAGCAAGAATTGGAATCTCTGGAATATGATGCGCTGGAGAATGTCGCGGGGTACGTATGCCACAAGTTGCCGGAGGAAACTGCCCATCTAACTGAGAAACAAGAGATGGCCTCCTCATAATTAAGAACTACATAAAAATGCACATGGACAGAGCCCAACATGTGCAATGTAGCACAAAAATAAAAAGTTTATTTTTCGGGCTCGGATGTGCATATATAAATAAAACAATCACCTAATAATGTTTCACAATTTTTTTATTTATTAAAATATTATTTCTTTTCAGAGACTAAAATATAACTTTGCGGCTTAAGTTCTTGTCGGTTAATTATACAGTTTACATTTTTACATAAATGAAAGGTCTTTTAAATGCCTTTCCAACGATACCAATAACATGTAAGTATCTTGTATAGTTTAAGAGATATACTCTTGTAATTTCCAAATTTCAAAGGGATGTAACTCTGAAAACATACGAGAACGACCAGAACTGTTGCTTTTGTTCGAGTTACCGTATAAAACTACAACACCAAAAAGCAACAACAAAATTGTACCGTTCGAGTAACATTTAACCTGTTCCAACATTTCTTCATACCACTTTTCAAGTTTGGCATATGTACCGTGGGTTGTGACCCTAGTGATTTTAGAAATACTTTCTGACGTACATGCGCAGAACGAGACACCTATTTCTGTTTACTGGCGCACCTTCTATTTTATAAACCTTGGTTGGTTTTAGAGATGAACGTTTTTTAGGAACGGTGACAGCAGTGATTGCGACATTTCTGTCACCGTGATTTTAGCTTTAAGTCACCGTGACTTTGGTAAAAGTAACCGATATAAGAAGTTTTAACATGTTTAAATATCGAAAAACTTAAAAAAAGTAATGACCACGAAATAATGTTTTCTTGTCTATAAACTAGTTTATTTATAAGATAATTCAAATAAAATAATTGTAAATTACAGTGTTAGCATTAGATTTGTATATTTAAAAAAAAAATAAAGCAATATTGTCATAAAATGTGTAATTGTTTGTGTAATTGTTTAAAAATAATATTATGAACTTGATAATATAATTTATAAACGTATGTATTTTATTGCAATGTTTTTTTTAATAACATACTACTATATAATGCACCGCCGCTAACCACTAGAAGTATAACAATTCAAGGTAGTTCTGGTAAATACTATCCTGTATTTTTTATTTATTTACATATTTATTATTTTTATTTAAAAATAAAAGCATTTTCAATTTTTTTCGCCTAATCGACTCCGACATCCGTTTAAAACTTGGCCAGCTTTCGAAAATAGCCTTTCGCAGGGAACCGATGACGCCAATGATCAGAGTTTCTCCTTTGCTACGTGGGCCAGATTTGGGTATTTGTACATATGTATTAACCTGTCTTTTATCAATACAAGAATCCATGCCCCGATGTAGAACATTTTTACAGGGTAGGCTATTGGATAACAAATTAGAAGTTCTGCATACTCAGAAAAATTTTAAAAAAATATTTGTAGTGTTTATAGAGTGTTGCTTTAAACCAAAAACTTTCTTTATGCAATAACAAAACTGATAAACATTTGAAAAACCTAATACTTATAGTAATTTTTATATAATTTCAAACATATATTTTAAGAGTTAACATCAATAATATGGATACATATTTTATTTATATTTAGAAAAGATTGCTTTAAAACGGGCTAAAAAAGATGTAACTGGTTAACTCATTGCTAAACCAAGTAAAACGTTAAAATTTAAAACAAATGTATCAAAAAGCGCTAATACTTTTTTAAAAAAGAGAAACAGTGAATTTAAGGATTTTTTTAAAGTTAGTGTTTCTTTAAAGAAACGGCGGTAAAAGACATGTTAATTTGCCACCAATTAAAAGTATTTCCTGGACCTATGGTATTCTGCAAATACCTTTATACCTCTATAATAGCCTTTGAATTAGCCGTTCCCACTGGCTTGCTCTTGGCTACCAAAGAGTCAAATGAGCTCCAAACAGATAATTGCACTGGCGTAGTTCGCTCCATTATATTTCCAACTGGGCTTACCTGGTGTGTACTATAGGAGTAAGCAGCTACTGCAGAAGTTATTATCTTTTTGCATGATCTGCTGCACATTTGTCTACAATGGCCACATTTTCAGAGCTTGTATATAGAAATGTGGCATAAAGTAACGAATTACTGTTCTGCATGCTCCTAGCGGCTCCTTCTATCCGTTTAAAAGTTATAGAACCATAAGATTTATGGTCTGCGAGAAACTCACTGCTGATAAACTTTTGTAAACCTCTTGTAAACCGTTTACCAAGGGAATTACCATGGAGGCTGTGCAGTACTTTTTTCCACTAATGGTGTTTGTAGCGTCCTGGAAAGGGTTTAAAATTACGATTAATTTGCTTATTATTTTCCACTCTTCCGGTGTTAAGATAGGACGCGGCTTATCAATTAATACCACGGTGCTTTTTATGGCATCCTGGAGCTGCAAAAACCTTTGAATGGTTAGTGTTGAATCCGACCTCGTTTCCACATCTTGTAACACTTTCAAGGGCTCATTACAACAGTTTCCTTGGTATTGCATTAACTTTTCGTTCGCCGTGTAATTTTTTTAAAATGAGTGTCAATTTCCTTAACTTTATTAATTATTTTGAGGGTCTCTGAGTCTTGCAGTCCAGATTTTACAATAAGGTTTAATGTGTGTGCAAAACAACCGAAATGATTCCATTTAACTTAATGGTAATGGCATTTTTAATGTTTGCGGCATTATTATTAGACACTGCAATAATAATTTTATTATTTATTGACCATTCTTCTGACAATCTTTTTAAATCATCCGCTAAGTTGTCGGATGTGTGCGAATATTTTGTTGCACAGCATTCGAGCAAAACTGAATAAAATTCAAAATTCTGCGTCAAAAAATGTGCCGTAAACGCAATAAAATTGGTTGCCTTTAGAGAAGTCCAGCAATCGGTGGTAATACAAAACACCCGTGCCAGGACCCGTACCAACTACCCGTAAGCAGGATTCAAGATAAGCAAGGATTTATAAATTACTTAAATCCTGCGTCCTCCACAATACTAAATGGCCGGAAATCGATGTACAAATTTCAAGAATTTTTCATCAGCCTCTTCCTTCGTTTTTTTAGATAACTTTGGGTTACCGAACAGGGTGGTAGGTAACTTTCCTTTGAGGAATGTGTACCACTGGAGGCTGCTGAGGCATTATTATATTCCGCTGAGCCTTACATATTAAAAAGTATAAACATATATAAACTTTGCCAAATTGGAAACAGTTGTACATTTAGCGTTTAGAGTACATATTATCTTCAGGCTCAAAAAACATCCATATTTCACTTTTTTCTTTGATTTTATGCTATCCATTATATTTGCCTGTGTACGATGAATAAAAGTATCCAACGATTTCTCTTTTAAAAGAATCGTTAACTTAAACATTCGGTTTAACCGTACATTATTCAAATATTGAACACCGCTCTCTGATGTACGAGTACATTTCTAAAACAGTGTAAATGGAAAAAGTCGTTTTTTTCCAAAAGTAATGGGTTTCCCACCAAATTGTATTTTAGATAAATAATAGGTATTTACTTTATAACGAAATCAATCCTATCCTTATATCTCTAATAGTTTAGAAGATATAGCGATAATAATTTCAATTTTTACTGTACTGTACCTCGATAGCTGTACAAGATCAAAAAAGTTGTTTTATTTGTAATCAGTATAAAAAACGAACACAAAAACAATTGGAGAAATTCCACAACGGTAAACTTATACTAATAGTAACTAATATAAGGAAATTGTGATAATACAAAATAATAATTTTGTTACTATTTTATCACTACTTTCATATTATTTTATTTTTCCAAAATTGTTCGAACAATAATAATAATTAATATGTAAGTTAAATTAACAACTAGTAAGAGTGCTATATTCGGCCTGGATAGTTTAAAAAAAAGTTTTGAAAAATTTAATTGAATGAAATAGTTTTATTTGTTCAAATTTTTTATTTATTTAGATTTTTCATTGCAGAAGAATAACATTATAAAGAGAAATACAAACTGAAACTATAGAAAATATGTGGTTATAATGAAAACTACCTTATAATCACAGACAGGTATAAATACAGTGGCGTATATAGGGTGGGTTGGGGGTGGCGGTCTTCCCCGGAGTAACAATGTCGGTGGCGGCAGTTTTGGAAATCAAGTATCGACATATTGAATTTTAGGAATTGTTGGGGCTGCAATTGATTAACCGTCCCGGGCTCCATGAGTCCTAGCTACGCCACTATATAAATAGTAGGCGTGGTCGTTACCTGTTTCAAAACAAAACCAGAAAGAGTGTTAACTTCGGCCTGGCCGAAGTTCATATACCCTACACACGTTTACTTAAAAATTAGGCGTGGCAATGGTCTACTTCTTTTCCTTTTCAATCTCAAATAGCCTGTGATGACAGGCAATATTCGTGCCAAATTTGATGAAAATATCTCTATTCGTTAAATTCGTAGTTTCGAATTTAAAGTATTTACATTAGCAGCTTTTTTGGAAATAGAAGGCGCTTTCAATAACGTTAGTTTGGGAAGCATTTGGGATTACCTGGAGGCTCTAGGAATCAATGAAACCATCCGAAATGGATTTCGTTCCTGCTAAGAACTTGGTTTAGGCCTCGTGGGGCGGCCTGCAGTGGAGCAGACATATTCAACGGGGCACTCCACAAGGCAGTGTTCTATCACCTCTGCTTTGGCTCTTGGTTATCGATAAAATCCTGATTATACATGCTCTTATTTCGTCCGCACTCGTTCCCTTAGCTATTATAGGTTATATTTGATTGAAATCTCCAGACAAAACCAAGGTAACTCCTCCCATGAGTTCGAGTATTTCGTCAAATATCCTGTAACGTCCTGTTTAAAGCTTCGAAAGCTGCTTTGTGAGCCATTGTGCATCCATCCTAGACAATAATTTGGCGTCTTCTTAGAACATCCGACATGCCCGATCGTTTGGTGGTATGGTGCGTTGCATTTTTTGTTCTTGCTAAGTCCAATAGGAGTTGGACTAAATAAGTAATGTGCTCTTCTTCCTCCACGAAGTGGCTGATTTGTCTCACGTTATCTGTTTCTCCGCTGTCTAGAAGCCTATGAATGGAGACGGCTTCGAAATTGCTCTTGAGTTTCGCTCAACCGGTTTACAGTTTGTGCATGTGTTTGTTATGGAATAACATTTTTTCGTTCGTAATTAGGATCGTCTTTATAAAAATAACCAGTAAGAAAACTATATTCGGCCTGGCCGAATCTTAGATACCCTACACCTTAAAAGTTTTTAGGAATTTTTAGGAATTTTAGGAATTAAGGTTTTATGCCAGGTTACCCTAGCGGCCAAAAAGCCTTTTCAAGCCCTAAAAAACCAAATAGCGGACTGCGCAGACAATCTGCATCAAAGGGACTGGACCGCGTCGGACGGCTCCAGGGTCACGAAAAAACTATGGGGTAATCCGGACGCGGCCCAAACTAGGAAGCTTCTGTCTAGAAGTAAGGCGAAACTACGAACAATTATAGGTGTTCTGACAGGACACAATGAACTCAGAGGCCACCTACGGAAGATACGTAGTGTGGAATCTGACGTGTGCAGGGCCTGTCTGGAATACCCAGAGACACTTGAGCACTACCTATGTGACTGCCCTGCATTTGGCAGGGTAAGGCTACAAACACTGGGCTCCATTCAATTAACTACCCTTGAGGAAGTCGGCCGCAAGGGCTGGAATGCTATAAAGAGCTTCGTGCAGGGCACGGGGTTCTTTGATTAAAAGCGGAAATGGTACCCATTCCCCATACCCCCCCCCCCCCCTCTTCTCCTCGTTCCTTTCCATAGGAGGAGCACAATGGGCCACAAGGCCTAAGTGCGTCCGGTCGAGGCCGGAAGACTCTAGGGAGTCCCTCTTTTTAACCTAACCTAACCTAACCTAAGGTTTTATGCCAATGCATTTTTTTATAAATTGATTCTACATTTATATGTCTTATATTCGTTTTATTTGCTCGTTTACAAATCTGAACAAAGAATATTTATACAAAATTTCATATTAATTGATTACATATTATAAAATGACAGACTTATATAAGGATTTATGTAGGACGATTGTGCCATATTACCCTTTCGTCCATGTAACCTAAAAGTATGCGCGCCACGCTCATTTTCTGCAACGTAAAATATAATAATGTCGCTTGATATTGAAATTTTATTGTAATATCTTAAAAACTAGAAGAAATATGTGGTTATAAGGAAAGCTATCTTATAATCACATTGAATCACAGACGGGTATAAATAGTAGGCGTGGTCGTTACCCGTTTTCAAAACAAAATAATTGGCTTAGTATTTTTATACCCTGCACACGAAGTGAGAGGGTATATTCACTTACTGCTTCCGTTAGTAACGCATTAAAGGAGGCGTGACAGGTATAGGAAAGTATATATATTCTTGATCAGCGTGACCTCCTGAGTCGATTTAGCCATGTCCGTCCGTCTGTCTGTCTGTCTGTCTGTCTGTCTGTCCGTCTGTCTGTCTGTGGAAATCACGATTACAAGAGAACGAATAGAGATATCTTCTTCAAACTGGACACGAATATTGTCTATCATTAGAAACTCATCGCTATTGAAAATGGGCAAAATCGGACCATTACCACGCCTACTTTTTATAGTGAATATAAATTAATCCATGCTTATAGCTCAATTTCTCAGCTTGTAGAACGAATTTGGGGATGAAATTATGCCCAGAAGTAGACTGACCAAAAAAAGATTACCACAAATGGGCGTGGTCCGCCCACTAATTAAATAAAATTCGATTACAGGAGAACGAATAGAGATATTTTCATTAAATTTGGCACGAATACTCTCTGTCATCACAGGCTATTTGAGATTGAAAAGGAAAAAAATTAGACCATTGCCACGTCAATTTTTAAGTAAACGTGTGTAGGGTATATGAACTTCGGCCAGGCCGAAGTTAACACTCTTTCTGGTTATTATTGTGTTCAAATTTAAGCTTTATTTCCGTGGTAATAAATTTGCTTTCATGAGCTATACTGTATAAGCAGTGTAAATGTGGGCGGACCGCGGCCACTTTTGCTGTAATAATGTTTTATTAGAAAATAAGTTGTTATGTAAAGTTTGATTCAGGATGTTTATATATTTAACAATATAACCATTTGAGAACCTCTTTTACCTGTATAACCTAAAAGTGGGCGGATCACTCCCATATTTGGCATATCAACGGCTGAAGTTACTCTATACCCAGAAATGAAATTTTGTTATCATAACTAAAAAATAACGGCTGATATCACATTTTTACTAAAAAATGGGCGTGGTCGTGGACCGATTTTGCCCATTTTCAATACCAACCTGCACACCCTAAGAAACAATATTTCCGTAAAATTTCATCACGATATCTTCACCGGTGCTCCTGTGATCGTGATTTCAACAGACAGACAGACAGACAGACAGACGGACGGACATGGCTAAATCGACTCAGGAGGTCGCGCTGATCAAGAATATATATACTTTTCTATACCTATCGTCTCTATTTCTATGCGTTACACATTTCGTGACAAAGTGAATATACCCTTAACCTTAAGGTGTAGGGTATAATTATAAATTGACCTACCTGAATAAGTGTACTGATCCACCTGAAAATTACACATCAAAATATAGGCACACAAGATTTATTTTGTACATTAAAAAACGGGTCCGGTTTTTGTTTGTATAAAAAATCATAGTGCACTTATTTTCTGCGAATTTTAGAAGTTTGGAAAAAAGATGTGCAGCGCCATCAAGTGGCAAGATTTGAAATCTTTATTTAACCTATTTTAATAATAATGTGTGAAATAAATAAAAGTTATCCTCTAGAGGGTGCTGTGCGTCCTTTCATTTAATTTAAGCCTATGGTAAAAAAAAGGCTTACATAAAGGCGAAAACCGCATTAAAATTGGTCGTCCCGTTGCTGAGATATGCACATTTATATTATTCTGCTCCTATAAAAAGGTACATCGCGTCCTCCAGCGGTAAAATTTGAAAACTTCAAATGGCCTATTTTACGGCCACTAATAACCGGAACAAAATATGGGATTCAAATCGGTTATGCGGTTCTTGAGATCATTCCTTTCAACCAAGCAAACAAACATACGTATGCTTTTATTATACTCGTATATTATAGATAATCTCTACAGAAATAATATATGGGAACATTTGGTATGCATAAATTAATGAAATCAAATGTTGTAAATAAATTTATACTTTATTCATACTGATTTGAACAAAAGCCATTTTCGAAAATTGAAACACTTCCAAATATTTTTATTGCATACGGAGGAGCAAATGCTTCAAAGTGAATCGCTTGAGTTTTGAGTAAACTCAGGTTTTATTGATAAATTATTGGGGAGTAAGATTTGTATTTTTCTTATGTTTAGTGAAAAAATCGTTGTACCAAAATAATTAATATATTTGCGGTTGCAGCCGCACAGCGGTTACCCGAAGCTAAACTGTAAATTACACGGCCGCTTAGGCACCCCCTTAATAGTAATTGTTATGTTGTGTCGGGCCTTTCTTCTCGTTCGCTTCCGCGTTATGCAAGGCTTCCACTAAGTGTGCAGTACACCAGAGTATCATGCGTGACATTTGTAAAACGCCTGCTTCTTACCCTTAAAAGGCAGACCTCAAAGAACGAATTTTGAATTCCACCCGCAAACTAAATGAACATGTGGCAACAGATCGTTTCCAGGCGTAGAAAAAAACGTAAAAAATGATTACTTTAGAGATGTTATTCTTTGTTCGCAGATTCTAGCCTGGGGCAGAGGCAGGTACAATAATACGGCTGGCAAACACCACCTATGCTTTTGTTATTGAAACCAATAATATGTGAATATAGACTAATACACAATATTTGTGTAAATAGTAACTAGAAAATGAACATGATTTGTGTATAGTAGTATTCATATTAATTATTTTGAGAGGAACTGCAGTGTGCAGTGTGCTTCGTACATATATAAAAATAGTAAAATAGTAAAAATTGTTTCGCATTTCCAACTCCATCATAAATAGATATTTGTTCTTATTTACAATTTGTAAATAACATTTATACATAAATACAAACGAATCGATAATTTGGGTTTAAGTCAAAATGTTTTGACAGTCTGCTATGGACAAGATATGTCAATTTCAAAATGGTAATTGTTGCATAATCCACTAATCCTTGTAACCAAGCACTAAAAATTACCCTTTCATCATACATTAAAATCATTTTAAGGAGTACATAAAAAAGCATAAATTGCAAGATCAAAAAACACAAATTAAAATACAACCATCTGTCAAAATTCACAATTTTTGTGAAGCCTTTTTATTTACACTCTAGAAACGTTTTGTAAACTTTAAACATTTTTGTTTATTTGTTCGCTTAGGTTTATCTGTGCAACAATCGACCTTAATTATATGTTTCCGTTTCGATTCGCAACTCGCATTTTAACATGTTTGAACCCCTCACAAAGAAGCTTCAGTTTGAATTTTGAGTTTGTGTACTTGTTCAAGTGCATATACATTCATGGTCGTTCTTGCGTTGGTGTTATAGGGTGCTGAAAGTGACGGACTTTAAAACCTTAACCTAACCGACCATTTAAAGGCACTATTACACCCCCAATTAGTTTCAAATTAGCTGTGGCGTAATTGATAGATTCGTTATGGCGATAAAAACATTGAAGATTTAGAGAGTGTTGTATTATGTTATCCTTTGAACAAGTTATGTTTAACCCATTTAGTGGAAGGTATTCCATTAAGGTTTTTAAAAGATCTTTTAATCGAAAAGTTATTTATTTAAACACGAGTTTTTAAAATTACGTACTTCGTTCATTCGTTTTATTATGTTATTATTCGCGTCCATAATGGGTTATTAAAAAACATTTTAAATGAAAAGGAGTCAAATAACTAAAGTATCTTTATTCTTTATCTTTAGTAGATTTATTTTCACATCTGGATGTTGCAAAACAATATTGGGAGAATAATTAAATAAATAAATATATTTAAATAAACGGATTTTTTTCTTAACAAAAAAACGAACATTGTTTATTAGAACGAAGATTAATTGTTATTAGACAAAATTCAACAGATTCAAAAAACTCCAGAGTTTGGATTGCCAAAGGAACTAATTGATAAAGCAATAATAATGTCTTAGATGGCAATAATTTTATTATGTAAAGGAAATTGAAAGAAAATAATGCAGTATTTTAGGAAAAGAGCGGGTAGTTGGGAAGGGTGTAGGGGAATGGGGTAAACAGAAGGCAGACCAACAAAGTCGGGCCACGGGCAAGCTAGTATTCTATATAACATTCGTACAAATTCTAGATTTATTTCTAATTTATATTTATTTTATTATTTATTTATGATGAAAAAAGACAAGGGACGAATTACATCTCCTTCATTGTATAAAATAGACGATGAAAACATGTCATTTAGTGGCATTCCGAATTCTTTAAGCTGCTTCATTTTCTGTAGGCCAAGGCTATAGTCCAGTTGTCCTTGAGCTGCATGTACTCTTGAAAACGCATTTGGGTTTCTTTTCTAAGGTTTTCTTCAAATAATAAGAACGTATAGGTTTCTACGGCAATCATTCGTGTACCATTCGTACCTGAACATGGAATATTTGTTGCTGGATTAACACATCGAAGGACTTCCTCAAATATAGACGTATAATTAAGACGTGCCCCAATTATAATAATTTAGCGGCAGTTGCACTTGGTAGCTTTTATTTGGGTTTTGTCGCAAATTAACAGATGTGCTATATTTCATATTATTCACCCCTTATTTACTCATGTTAGTTAAACAATCGAAAATTGACAGTTTTAGCTCATTTGTTCTCGTTTCTGACCTGTTTGCGGACTGACGATTGCTCTTTTATATTAGAAAATGCACCTTGCTCAAGTTTTATGAATTCCACAAAATGAAGGATTATGCACTCCACTGAACATCACTTCGTCATGGGAATATGCTGGCCTAGAACCATGAAAAGTACAAGCATTGGTCGTTCATTGGTTTGCAACTAAACCGGATTTTTATTCTGTGTTAATCTCGTTAATGTTAATTGCATCATTCAGCCGATGTATTTGGGTGTGTTTGTGAGCAGTTGAGTTTTATTGGAGGATAACAGGACACACAGTACTGTTTGTACACATTTATTGTTATTTTGTGTGTTTATTTGAATACTGTCCCTCTGCTCAGGGCACCTTATAAGGATACCCTACTTGTTTTTGTCGGCGGCTGAGTAAAAAACCTCTGAAGCGGATTAAGGCGATAGAAGATAATACACCCTTAAAGAACGGCGCTCCTCCATTTCCTGTATAATCTCTGTGTTAGCATGGCTTGAAACTGACGAGTATATTGAGTAATATTTACAATCTCTAGCACAAAAGAGGATTAAAAATCGCTTAACTTATTGCAAGGAACATGTGAAACAAAGGAATACTGTGAAGCGTGTTTACTTTCGTGTCACTCAAGTGTACGGATTACTTATCATTTTGTTTACACTGCGAAACTCTATGAAACTGCAACAAAAGGCCAATTAAATTCGGCAATTGATCTCGTTTTGTATTCAACGAATGTATCAGTATGAATCAGTATCAATCTCATACTATAGATTGTGTTGATGTTGAATGCCATACATAGTAAGAAACATACCATGCCATACATAGTAAGAAACAGTTAATAACGTTCTTCAAAGCTATTCTATTCTTTGTTGGTGCGTATAACCACATAGAGAATAAAATTGAACAGTATTCGCATTCAAAATTAAATGAATTATACAATTATTTTACCTGCTTGGATTGGTAATTGGCAAATTCAATTTTTAGTAATTTGCATATTGATCATGTCATTATTACTAATTTGGTTAGATTTTATGGATATGCTTGGATTGATTTTTTTATCAAAACATTTAAAAATACTCCCACATTTTGGCACTCCCACAAAAATCTCACAACTCGTACACGACGGAAGTCTAGACAAAAATTTCGTCATGGACATTCGTCTACGGATTCTTCGGCAACCGAATAAAAGAACGATCATTACTTCACTCACAGAAAATAATATCAATAATATTTATTTACTAGAGCTAAGAAACGATAGAGTTACTTAAATAAACTATAATAGTAACCGTATGTGGTCGAAATTTCGCCCAATATGTATTTTGTTTTTGTTTATCCGTTCAACAAAAACCGTTCAATGTTAAAAGTCTTGAATAATAAGAGATTTCCCCTACTTCCTTTCCTTAAAGCGAAATTTAAGGTAGCATATTATTTATATTAAGTACATATAATTTTATATACTTAAATACTATATGTATTGTAATTATAAATATAAGAATATATACATATAATTGAAAACATTAAAATAAGTGTTGGTGATAAGTTAAAATTATGTTAACAAATCAATTTTATATAAATTTATAGACACACAATTTTGTCCTCTGAGCAGCTGTTATAACTCTGGTATAAAAAGACCATGGCTGTAAACCTATATTTTCATATAGAGGATGTAGATCAATGACAGGAGTGTTCGCTTTGCATGTGTGGAATTCGATTCACAGCAGCACCGGGTGCGGGTTCACAGTAGAAGCATTCCTTAATATAAATAAATTACAGATAAATGACAGACATATACAAAATAAATAATAATAAACAGTTTTATAGAAAATTAACTGTTGATTTATCTCGGGTGATCTGAAATGAGGCACCTACGATCTCCACTCTAGAACAATCAAGCGCTCTGATTTGTTCCGGCTTTACTGACAGTAAAAAACGGTGCACTACTCTGGTTAACAAGTACTGCTCTCTGACTGTTCCTTGATACATTACGCCTTCATTCAAATACACCAAGAGACGAGGATTCACATTCACGAGTAGTTACACATATAATATGCAGGTATATCTTAACTACCCGTAATCACCACGTAATTTCGGAAATTTGCATGCATTTATTTCGTCAAACTAAGGAGGTTCATGAGGCTGCTCTGGTCCTCCTCATTATTATCGAATTTATTATTCACATCACGCTTGGGAAAGGTAAAATATTCTGAAAGCTAAATCGTGAACAAAAATTAGATGCATCGATCGAAAAATTGGTGTATCCATTCGTTTGTTGTATTAAAGATGGTATAAATAAACGTCTGGATGCTGGATCTGGTGTTATTTCGTACACAATCTGAAATATGCACATGGATGGAATGGAATTATTCAAGTTATATAAGTTCAATTACTATAATTTACATTTTATTTGCAATTTATTACTTCTACAATAAATCTTCTAAAAAGTACAATAATATGTACGTAAAGTGTAATGTAAGTTAAAATAAAATTTATTAAATAATTCAAATGTAAATAGCAACGATAATAATTACTGAACACAACATACACACAATATGTACAAGAGAAAGGATATTTCATAAATCAGTATCTTTAAATGAAATTATTTTAAGTGGAATACACTGATGAATCATCACATTGTATTATGTAATGGATAAATGGTTTGAAGTAGCATCATATTGCTAAAAATGTGTCTGAATAGATAATGTTCGTCTATTTTTACAATATACTCGTATAAGTACGCCGTAGTATACGTTTTTAATAGGTATACATTGGAATAAGATTGGATCTAGTGGCAAATACCTACATACAAATACGAAAAACTAGCAAGTAGTATGAAGTTGTAGTGAGCCGATTAATTATTAATGTTAGTTTATATTCTTTAGTTCATGCAAAGTATTCTGTTCAGTATTCAGATTCTAGACTACATTAACCCCGAACTGTTTGGAAACAAGTCGAACACTGTTTCAAAGCGCCCGGAGAGCATTAACCGACGGCTTATAATATTAGCGATTTCCAGTACGGCTTCATTCTGCATAACACAGTCGTAATATCGAGCATAATTGCCCCTGAGCACATAAAGAAGGAGGCATCCAGTGCACGCTTCACGATATCGCTCGTAATTTAAAGCGCTCGATTGTCAGTGGAGATCTTTAAAATATTTGAGGAATTTTTCAAAGCCGCAGTTTACTGCGTTCCTGCGCTCTTCTCTCGCTGGCTTGTTGGTGTTTTGGCTCTTCGGGCTGTAGTTTAGCAGAGCGACGCAGTGGCTTTCGGTGCGCTGGCTTGCGCAGAGGGAAGTACCGAAGTGTGTCTAAAAAAAGCAAAAAATAACAAGGACACACATCCATATAAATGAAAAGGGTTTGTGCACTTAAAAAATGTTTTCACAGTTTTGTTTTTTTCTAGAACACAACACAGAAATATGACATGACACAATCAATTCTAAGCAAAATATTACAGATACAATATATAGTTATACAATATAAATTCTGAAGTTATATTATTGCTTAACAAAATTTTTAAGTTTCTAATTTTAAAATGTTGTCAATCATGAAATGACATTCTTTATCACATTATAAAGTTAATGAATATACTGTTTTTACACTTTTGTATTAGGAAAATTTTATTTATTTATTTTTATTTATTTATCCATTTATAAGTACAATAAGAATAAATAAATAAATTCTTTTGAAGTACACTGATTGATAAGATAGATAAGGTTTGATAAGATTACAAATCATAATAATTTATATCATATTATAAGAAAGATTAATTTTTTGTTGTCATTTTCGTTGTTATGATAGACTGGAGGTCTGCTGTCTCAAAACAAATAGCTTTTCTAAGTGTAGTTGACTCTTTCTGTTCTTTGTTCATATCAGAGCGACAACAGCAGTGCGGTGCCACCTTTTCTTAATGCTGTTGTGCTGTCAAGTTCGAAGCACCGCATCGTTAATGTATCGCGACTGTCTGCATAAAATATGGAAAAAACTTTGCAACGAAGGTAAAATAAAGTCAAGCGAGCAAAGTCCTATAATTAAACAATTATTGCAACTCCCACTTTTTGCTCTCGTGCAACCTCTCGGTTGGGATCTTACGCTATTTGCTCTACTCCTCCTTTTCGGGATCAGCATCGAGATCTGAACATGCATCAGTGTGCACGTTGCGAATGTGGTGCAGATTGTGGAAGCAGCTAGTTCACTACCTCCGTCTGACTATCTGTCTAGATGGAACAACTATGATTTCTTTGGTTTCGTGTTTTGATTCTTTTACGGATTTGATCCAAAATGGTTTGTTGACCATATCAGTTTTTCTTGAATTTATAAATCTAAAGGTTTGATATTCTTCATTTTTATTAGTAATTAATAAATTAAGTAATCAATAGCCAAGCGAAGTAATTTTTATTTACCTTATCAACCGATAGAAGAAAATACAACTAAAACTATGCCGTTAAGAAGTCCCGTCTTGTAAACGTTTTCATTGGTAGACAAATCAGTTACATAACTCGCATTTCAACGTGACGCCTGGTTAACAAATCCGTGTCATAATTATAAATTGCCTTGGATTCTTTAAATGCAAATAGCAATTATATTTTTCGAAGAATTTCCAAAAATTACAGACACCGCTTCTCGCATACTTCGGACCGCATACTATCTGCCCGGATGGTTTTCTAACAGTGGGCACACTTCTCCTCCCCCGTCAAAAGCACGCCTTCACGATCATATGGAAGAATTAATGAGTCTCAGATCTACCTCCAGAAAAGGATACAAGAAGAAGAAGAAGAACTGGAGAATACTTAATGGTAAACCGGAGCGAGTCGTCTTTTACTTGCGTGCAGGCAATTTTACTCCGAAGTAGGTAAATAATTAAGAAAGGTAAATGATCGAAGAAAACAATTATTAAAAATGAATTAGTAACCTGGAATCAAAACAAAACATATTTACATGTATTCGTATGTATGTTCGTACAGATGTAACACCAGTTCTACATTGAAAACTATTGCCGGACTCACGTGACCCAAACCCAAACGAAACCATTAAATACTAATTTATTTTCGATTTAGAATTCAAATACTCCCAATTCTGCTGATATGATGTAAACTTTAGTCCGGAGGTGGTCAGTGGAGGTGCTTTCTCAGTGCGTAATACATACACGCACAATCAAATATAATACCAACAACAAGAAATGCAAATGTCTTTGGCTAAGTAATTTTAAATCTTTTTGTTATTGAGATGAAACAGTAATATTAACATACTTGTTTAGATTAAATACACCAAATTGTGTGTACCAGTGACTCCTGCGGTATCATAAAACACATAAAACACACCTTAAAAATGTACGCACATCCTCTTAAATGTTCTAAAATCGAAAATATACATATTTATTTATTAATGCATGTACTTCTACGAAAATTTGTGTTCAGGTACGAGAATTTTCGAAATTTTCGACTTCTTTCTGAGTACTAATGAAAAAACTTCCATATTTTCTTTGAATACTGTTATATAGTATAGTCTCTGTGTTGTGCTATATTATGTAATATACATACCTTGCATTCGATAACGATAATTCTTTATTTATTTTTATTTCTCTTCAGGTTTGATTTGTAACAATAACAATTTATTACCAAAGGCATTGCAGAAATTAGAAAACGTGAAGAGATACATATGATGATAAGATGTGCATAGATAACACTTATTAGAAAATTTGTCTGTCCTCGCAAATTACAAACTACAAAAAATTCATTTGATCGATTTAATTGATCACTTAAAGTATGTTTTACAAACAAGGAAAGTAAGCCGCGGGTTTCTTTTTGTCAAACATCGTAATTACTTTTTTATACTAATCTCCAATGTAGAATGTATTACTTGATCATCTCACTTCAACAAAAACTATATTGTGATTGTTGTTGAGGAACAAAAAGTCATGTCTTCAATATAAAGCCTTCTAGATTACTGTTAGATAAATAAAAGTGGTTGTCAAATACATACATATAATAAAATGAGGTCATTTAGTTCACACTCTTTAGTGTTTAGATGTTACACGTTCCATTTGAACCACATTTTACTATAATTCACCTCTCAGTACTCAACTTTCAGAATGTTTAGAATAACAAAAGTATATGTTCCAGAAGTACATTAATGTATATTGTCCCTACGTACCCATGTGCCTTGTACCCATTCAACCCTTGTGTTTATTGTAAAACTTTATGCAAAATGTTATTCCGCCTCTTCATTTTCTAATCCAATTTAATGGGCTCGATAAAATTTTGCACGCTTCATTTGTCATTCCTCAACACGTGACATGCAAATATCTTCAGAAGTGTGTTTATTATGAAACTTTACAGATTCTCCCTGTGAATGTAAGTCGGGTGGAAGGAGGAGGATTCATATTTAAATGCCTTGCTTTTATATACGAACATACAGAATGGATCAGTGTTGGAAACAAAATAAAGTAGACAGCAGTCCAAGTAGTAGTTCAGCAGCGTTCTTTTTCCAAATCATTGCAATTTAGCATGACCAGCAATCGCGCATTTATCATTCAATTGTTACCTGTTTTCCTACTCTTCCAAACTATAATTTGTAGAGTAGCCTAATCTATTCTTTAAATAAATGTTCCTATTAATGCTCAGAAGCTCCTTTCTCATTGTCAATATGAGGCCTATAGAGTAATAATGTGGGAAAATATTATAATCTAGAATCTGTACTTTTTAACTAACCCTATTCATTTGTTTACAATCATTTACTATTCACTTGTCTATACAAATCTGTAGTTTTAAGTTAGTTGTATTCTTTAGTTTTTATTGTTTTTCCACTATTTAGTGTGTGAAAATGTTTATTACGAGTATCTTGGCGAATAGTGCCACGACTTAAAACCCACTAACATTTCTTGCGTTTTCGTATAAGAATGGTTTCCCTGTTTTGTATTGTAAAGGGACCGTCTACTTTAACATTATTACCATGACCCTGTTTCTATTTGCTACCCATGCTAACGATGGATAGAATAGTACCAAAAAGTTACCATGGTTCACTTAATTCAGAATTAAGGGCCCTAGTGGGTCTTTGGCTTCGGGGCAGTTTCCGTTCGGGCATATTACACCACGCATCATGAGGGTGTAGTTTACGAATTGAATTGAATAAAATTGCGATTTTCTTTATTAATTTTTTTACTATACTTTTTGTTTTAAATATTTTTTGGTATTTATATTGTTTTTTGCAATTAAATAATACCGAGATATGTTAGGTTTAAGTTCGATATTTAATTTTTTCATGCTGGGCTACGACACATTCACTGCACCCAAAAATCGCTTAGCATCTTAAGCATCGCTTAAGTCTTCACACAAAATTTTCAAAAGTTTTTGTTGTTTGTTACTTTAACAATTATTTATGAAATATAATTTATTATTATCATTGTCGAAATAATATCGGTAACTCTTTGACGAAAATGCTGCATTCACACTGCATATGTTTAAGTTACATTTTATCACATCGATTGAAAATACACTTTCCAATGGTTTTTCCTTTCCAAAGACCTTTTCCAAAGACTTTATAGACATTATATTTTTCGCAAGATATGTTTTCGGTAACGGAAACTCCAGCAAACTTTTCTAAAAGCTAGACGTTTTAACCACAAATGAAATAATCTTTTGCTATTTATATACGAACATACGCAATGTATAATATAAAAATTGAAAATGTTTGATTTTACTTCATCTCAATCTCTAGCCTTGCGTCTGAAATGCGTTAAGCAGTTGAAATCGGAGCTTCACTGATTTTTGCGCTCTCTCTTCTATTACTGTTTCCAACGAACCTGTGCGCAGGGGAAAGAGAAGCGCTCTGTGGCTGTTGTTGGCAGATGAACTCGAAGCTGCAATGGAAACATCCAGGAGCACGGCACTCAGACGTACCTTGAAAATGCAAAGAAACTGCGCAGCTAAGGAAATTTCACTGCAAAAGAATTGGTCCAGCCCTAGTTGTTGGCGCTTTCCTACTAAATCAGTGCGCGTAAACAAACTCCACCAACATTTCGACAACTCGAATACACGAATCGTTAGCGTCTCCACAGCACTCGACCCTTTGCGTCCACACTCCGTATGTTTTGCCGAAATAAATACAAGGCTTCGTGCATTCGGCGCGATATTCTGCAGGGCGGATGCTGGCCCAGAAGGGGCAACTCGAACCCATTTTTGCACTGATTCTATGTTGTGCCACGTACATAGATTTGTTCCGCCTGCGGCAGCGCAGCGGTCGTCATACATAGATATCTATGTGTGCCTGTCTATCCAGCAACTTTTAAATATTGATTCAAGGCATATGCGTGAGCGTGTCTACACACGTACATACATATCTATGTATGTATATGCCCGACAGGCACCTATGTATATTTGTTGTATATGCTTCTGTATGTTTACAGCCGTAATAAGGATAGTCTTGCTTCTAGGGACAAAGTACACTCAAGGCGGAGCGGTGCGCTGAAACCTTTGTGCTCGGCCAAATATATTCGCTCTGGTACATATTATGTGTGTGCAACTCCAGCGAGCGTACAATGCTTCTACACATAGTGATTCTAACCAACAGAATCTGTGAAGTGTGCACCCCCAGGTACTGCATAGCCAAAGGCTGGGACTCGGTTGCAGTCGCATAGTAACATCAAGTGTGCCAGTTTTACGAAAACTGCTTAAACTGCTGTGCCAGTCTTCTTAAAAGCACACAAAAGCAGTGCGGAAGTATTCCTCAAAAATTATCAGGTATTCGAAGAATCCGAATGAACTCAATCTATAACTAATGCAATAAGGAAATCAACTGAAAAGAAGTGTTTACGCCTAATCCAACTATCTCTGCAATCGTCTGGACGTGCGAAAGCAATGGATATGTTTGAGTTACAATGAATTGAAGTAAAGTTGTTTAGTAAAAGGTTTCTACGCTTCCGCTCAGTGGACTTTCCGGCAATTTCCGGCGGCAACTAAGTTTACACGTGTATAAAGTGAAGTATTTCGGCCATTTTGGAGACTGCATACATTCGTCACTCTGGACTTCCCTGGCAATTTTAGAAACCGAAAGGTAAATATTCATTTCACTCATTCAATTTAAATTATTTGAATTATAGTATAAGTACGTAAATTAAACTTGAACTGCTGATGTGAACTTTTATAAAAAATGCAAATTAGAAATACTAATTATTATTAAGACTATTGAATTCTAGAATCTCGCGTCTCCTGGATTAACTAATCTCGAGATCTAAATTGGTAGATAAATACACGACCAAAGAAAGATAATATTTAAAGTTTTTAATTTGGATGCTCTAACTAAATTTGTACCTGAATCTAATTTGAAACCAATAGCTTAATACTTTAGTTTAATCCTTTTCACTTCTATCGTGTTTTACTACTCAGTGTAATTAAATGATTGCATTCAAGTCTAAAACTATCCAGTTTAGGATTTGTGCTTTTCACTTAAATCGTGTTATATTATTAATTTGTTGTACTTACTTCTTTTACTGTACAAATCATCAATTATTATAAATGATTTGAATTAATAAACAAAATTCGTTGCAGGAATTGGATATGTCTTTTCTGGCAACTCTGGACGCGAATGCTTGGCAGGTATGTATATTATTTATTTACAAAACCGTATTCAGATTTATGGCATTGTTTAATACGGAACTTATTTACTTATTTACTTATTTACTTTTGAACGTTACAGAATTTTAACCTTTTCATATCGTAACATTTTTAAAACCAAAATGTTCTCACTTACCCATTATTGTTTAAGTCTACTCCTGTTTATTGAAAGCGCCTAACATCAAGGAAACAGAATTAAAATCTAAATCTATTTAACTGTTCTTGTCCAGTTTCATTCGATAATGTAATCTGTAATCAAGTCCAACAGCAAATTTTTTGGTGGGTCCGTCCGAATAAATACTCTACATCTTAATTCAGCATACTAATGAGCTGAGAGATTTTAGAGATCATTCCTGCAATAGAAGGTTTTTCTGAACAATAACAAAGTGGGTGGAATGAACTCTAATGTTTGTGTTTAATATTTTTATTTCGTCCAAAGAAAAAATTGTCATGAAAACTTGAATGTGTGCTCGTTGTTCGATATGTTATCCTTTTGTGCGGAGGATTTCATTCAAAAGCTGAAAGAACGAATCGCACGCTGTACGATGGTATCATTGAGGAATCTTCTGCCATTGTCAATTTTCGTATTTCTTAATGTTGACCTTAATCTTCAAAATGGCCAATCAACATCCATTGTTGAGCAGAAATGAAGTTAAACATGTGAATAAAATTTTTTCGTCATAGTTAGTGCCGATATCCTTTTATAATTAAAGAAGGTTCCTTCAGTCTTTGTATCAAAAATGCCCGGGATGTTGACCGATATTGCCCATTTGCAATATCAAACGGTTCTACGAAATGTCGAATTTCATGGAGATGGAGAGTATGTATGAACTTCTATTAGTTTTCGTTCAAGCGTGATTTCAACAGACCGACAAATAGCCAGAACGACGGATGAGGACTCTCATCAATATTATACATATACAGGGTGTAACGTATAACCAATTCATTCTTATGCGTTGCACCCTGTAGGCTTACATTTCTGCAATGTGTCCTTTTGTGCGTTACAAGCGAAATAGAGGTTGTTTCAAAATTAAAGACTTTTTTGAATATAACCCGATCCATGGGGATCAGGCGTTACAGTCGGAAAAATTAAGAACGGAAAAATTTGCGGAAGAAGCAGAAACAAAACAGCAATACTCGTGAAATTAAAGCATCGGAACATTTCCATTTTTCTCTTCGGGCTGCAACTGAGCTTATCGAACCGCTTCACAGCCGAGTCGTAATGAGGCAGTGACATTGCGCCGCGGCGGAGCGCAATAGGGCGTTAAGTGCTGCAGCGCGTCTGTCATTTGTTTGTTGACACCCGAACAGAAGAACACGAAATTACTATTACATTTGAAGTAACGATGAAAGGATAAGCGCATATACAATTAGGAAAACTTCTAGTAAAATGAGCATTTTTTAATATTAATTTCGGTTTAAGTTATTCAGAAAGAAAGGACTTATACCAAATTTACTACAAGCTTAGTAAAAATTGCAGTACTCGTAGATAGATAGCACTCTATCTTTTCAGCCAACCTTATAAGTTTTGTACAGTCCTTAAACTTTAATTGGAATGGTAAAATAGCTTTGAATGTACAGTTTAATTACAAGTAGTGTTGCCAAAAGTAATTTTGAATTAAAAAATATCAAAGCATGCCCACAAAAATCCGACAACTCATAAATGAATAATTTGTTTACCTTAGTTAATGCGTATATGTATATGTATAGTATAACCAGTTCACAAAATAAATATATACTTAGCTGTATGGGCGCTACACCCGGTTATTCCATTGTACTGAAATTTTATCCTCGTGCACGATGGACGTCTAAACAAAAGTTTTGCCATGGACATTCATCCACGGATTCTTTGGCCCCTGAATAAAAGAACGATCATAACAAATAATAAATATCAATAATATTTTTTGACTAGAGCTAAGCTTTTTTAGCCTTTGCTAGAGCTAATTAAATAATAAAATAAAATAAATAAAATGTATTGCAATTTTTATCAATATTTACAAAAAGGTCGGCAAAATTTCGCCTGGCATTGATTCCAAAAACTTTAGCAATAACATAATTTAATATCTTAACTGAATTTAATTTTAATTTTAGTAGTAATCGCCCGTGGTCGTAAACTCGACCAATAACAATTTCCATTTTGAATTCTTTGCTTTCAGTTTTAATGAAACTTATTTTACATTATAATATAAATTTTAAAAAATCAAATTGGAAAAATCAAACAAAAAGCTTATTTATTTGTTTTTTAGAAAAAGAAATATTCTGTTTCTCACCATAAATCGGTTAAAGCAGGGTATCAAATAAGTAATAATAGGTAATAATAATTGTCTGAAGATAAGATAGACCCTTCTTCAACATTTACTTCAGTTCGACCTGCAAAGTCAATAAGCAACCAGAAAGAGTGCTATATTCGGCCTGGCCGAATCTTAGATACCCTACACCTAAAAGTTTTTAAAAATTATCTTATTATTAATTAATTAATTATTACAATTTATTTATTTAAACTTTTAATTTATTTAGATTTCTCATTGCAGAACAATAGCATTATAGAGTGAAATACAAACTGAAACTAGAGGAAATATGCGGTTATAAGGAAAGCTAACTTGTAATCAGATTTAATCACAGACGGGTATAAATACAGTGGCGTAGCTAGGATGGGGCGGGGGTGGTGGTTCGCCCTGGGCGCCAATTTCGGGGGCGGCAGTTTTGGAAATTAAGTATTAATTGATTGAATTCTAGAAATTTTTGGGCCTGCAAGTTGATTAACCGTCCCGGGCTCCATGAGTCCTAGCTACGCCACTGCATAAATAGTAGGCGTGGTCGTTACCTGTTTTCAAAACAAAATAACTAGCTTAGTTTTTTTATTATTGTGTTCAAATTTAAACTTTATTTTTGTGGTAATAAATTTTTTTTCATGAGCTACACTTCATGAGTAGTGTAAAAGTGCCCAGTTATGCTGTTATAGTGTTTTATTGAAAAATAAGTTGTTATGTAAAGTTTTATTCTGGAAGTTTATATATTTAACAATATAACCATTTAAGACCCTCTTTTGCCTGTGTAACCTAAAAGTGGGCGGATCACGCCCATATTTGGCATATAACGGATAATGCTACTCTATACCCAAGAATGAAATTTTGTTGTCATAACTCATAAACGAACGCTGATATCACATTTCTAATAAAAAATAGGCGTGGTCGTGGACCGATTTTGCCCATTTTCAATACCAACCTGTACACCACATGAAACAACATTTCATCACGATATCTTCACCGGTTCTCCTGTGATCGTGATTTCAACAGACAGACAGACGGACGGACATGGCTAAATCGACTCAGGAGGTCACGCTGATCAAGAATATATGTATATACTTTTCTATACCTATCGTCTCTATTTCTATGCGTTACACATTCCGTGACAAAGTGAATATACCCTTAACCTTAAGGTGAAGGGTATAAAAATAAGCAAGATAAATATAAAATTGCAATTGACTGGTCCTCTATAAATAACTTGAAAACTCCTGCAATTTGAACCAAACTCAATTTCTGATACTCAAATTGAATAAAATTCAAGTCTGGCAGACCGAAGCAGTTCTGTCGAATGAAAGCGTTGATGCTTTTCGTGTTGCTCATGATACATGAACTTCAATTCCACGTCGCTCTCAAGAATTGAGCATTTCGTATGTCAGATCGTGGCGAATTTTGCATAAAGATTCATGCTTTCAAAATTCAGTTAATACAAAATTCAGTTTCACGAAAATGTGTGATGTGTTTTCAAATTGATGTCTGTTAATTGTTAATTGCCATGCATAATTCCATACTAAACTAATTCCATAACTAAATAACCTGCAAAATAAAAAGACGCCCTATAGACTATTTTGGATAACCCTGTACTCTCCTTATTCTCTTTCTCTTAAATCGTCAATTTCATGTCATTCAAGTGTTATGACCTTCTTTTAATGCAATTTTAGTATTGCCATTTTAGTGTGCCATGAATCTTGTTATTTGTCCGTTAAGTGTTGAAGGAGCTGAATAATACCTCAATTTTACTAATGACTAATGAAGGCCTGGAAAGAAGTATCTACAAATCGGTATATCGTTCATTGAAATTGAATAATCGATACACACGCTAGTGGGAGGGAATGATTTTCTTGTATGCGTATTTATACATAGAGATTTACATTCGAATTCAAAATTAATAAGCTGGCATTTTATTTTTAATATAATTTTATAATTTAAATACTATATGTATTTACATATAAATATTAGCCCATACTACTACTTTCTCCCCGGGTGCCACCATTGCTCGTTTCGCCACTGATTCTACCGTTAAGGCCCAGTTAGTCTAGACATACGTAATGAGACTTTGTGAACGTATCGTAGTAGACGTGCTTAGCGATTAGTTAAACTGTCATTTGATTAGTGAACTGTCATCAACAATTACATATATGTCAACATACATAAATATGTCATGTATACGATGTAGAGCACAAACGAATGAAGAAGTTCGAGAGTTGCAGCAGCCGTCATGTTACGGCGCGTGTTGAATAAGTTATTCATTTAAAAGTGGAGGTGTCTAGTATCTACATTTCAGTTTTCTGTATTCTACTGTAAACTGGTCTCAAATATTCGGATTGGTGATAACTGGGCACACTACAGCCAAGCATCGCCCGATAAGTCTTGAACAGTTTGTTAGTTACTGGCATTTGACGAGAGCGATCGCAAAATTAAATTGTTCAGAAATGTTATTATTGCCTTAATACAACAGAGGAGAAGGATCAAGAAAGGAAACCGACAGTATTGGGTGCATCGCATCCTAAGAAATAAATTGTTAGGAGAACACAACTTACACAATCCATTCCAAATTACTAGAATATGAGATTTCCCCCCCTTTCTTTATACTAAATGTATGATAGAGGTTTCGATAATTAGATGTGGAGTGGAATTGGACAACGCCATCATATAAATTTGAAATTATTTGCGAACCGCAACCATATAAATATTATAGCGAGTTGAAGAGTACTGTACTGTACAGTACTGTGACAGTTAACAAGAGTACAGTTTTCTTATTTGCTCTTTGTTACTGTGTACGGTGTCGTAGCGAGCGATGGGTGGCACCCGGGACGGAAGTAGTGGTGACACCCCTTGATGTAATGATGACGATTACCGTCCGCATGGTTCTTGAAATATTTATAAATACATACAGTAAAAAAACAACATTTTAAAAAAATTGCAAATATACTTAAAATAATACGCTAGAAATTTAAGTAAGTAATTCTTAACTACGAATGCCATTTTTTATCGGCAGAAGCTGAATCGTTGTAATGTGCACACTTGTATACATCTTAATAGATGCTACGAGAAAGGTTCCAGGTACTGTCTTGTTTACTACGATAGTAAACGTATTTTTTCCTTAACATAACAAATTTTTAAATCTTTGTGTATACTTTTGTTGATGATGTACTATGCTTTAACAAGCGTAACAACTCCTTTGCTCTTTCGAGTGCCTTTTGGAACTTGTAAGGCTTTACCTTGAGCCCATTTCGAATAACTTTTGTTCTATAAAACTTAGACGCAAATGCTTGTGGTAGCTTGTAAATAATATAAACAGCTGTCATTGGTATAAATTTGACATAGTTGGCAATATTGCGTGGCCAGATATGCCGGTGTGAAGTTGGTAATCCTTGAATCGCCTAACCCTGTAGTTAACTGAATAGAAGACAGTCGTGAAAATATTTGCACAGAGCGCAAGAAAGACTGAAATGGAATCTGAATATAGAACTTGCCCACTGGTAAAT
This sequence comes from Myopa testacea, assembly GCA_949629155.1. Lineage (NCBI taxonomy): Eukaryota > Metazoa > Arthropoda > Insecta > Diptera > Conopidae > Myopa > Myopa testacea. The sequence goes on along the minus strand of OX451348.1, from coordinate 5,689,993 downwards.
CCAGTGAAGGTCTTTGAAAATCATGGTGGTTAAAATCATGATCAATCGATTGTGGAAAGTGAAACAGGGTGTAGAATCGAATCGATACGGCACACAAAATTTTAGGACATCATCGATGATGTTATGATGATGTTTAACACTGTGTATTTTCTAATAAAAATAGATACTTTTTTAACATTACAGAGAGTAGAGAAAAAAATAATAAAAACCGACTGTTAGAATTACGACGGTTATATAAACTTCGTCCTGACCGAAGATAGCGTTCTCTAGTTTAAAGTCAATTTGCACACAATTCACGTTAACTCTTACAGGGACAAAATCTAGGTAACAATTTCGATAAGAGTCTTATAAGCACCACTTTATTCTTGTAGCGAGTTCACCCCAAATCACGGCTTCCGTGTACTTGAACACAGATTTCAGTTATGATACCATCAGAGCGTAATAATATCATTTCACTGGGAGATTGTTCGAATAATTTAAATTTCCGAATTTAAATTAATTCGTCGTCCGTCGTCTAGTCACCGAACTCGTTCTTTCCTTAACAAGAAACACACTCACAACACATAATTTATGGAAGATGTTTCAAAAGACTAAAACTAAAATGGCGGACCACGCCCATTGAAGGCCTGATCAATCCAAGTGAGTTTGTTCAATCCAAGTGATCCAACCTCTCTCTAAGTACTTCCCCACTTTAGTACCGATAAACCAGATAATAACAGCAGATATTGCAGGGCTGTCTATCACACCCACACGGATAGTATAATGAGATACATTGTTTTCACTCTAAAGTGGTTTTGACATTGGACTGCGTGTGAAGAATTGCTTACCTTCGTCCATATGAAAATTATCTACAAGATTAACGCAACTTCTTCTTGCATTAGATATATTTCATTGATTTTTAGTGGATTTTAATTTTCTTCCTCACCACAAATTGTTGCACGTGACACACTGTATGAGTGTGGGCAAAAGTGTGTCTCCGATTGATATTTCTCCAAACACCGACAGACGTTCAGTCAAGAGTCCAAACACAGTGCAAAGAAGAAATTTACACATTTTGAGATTTTAAGATAAGAGTATGAGACCGAACAGTGTATGTATGTATATCAATAATAACAAAAAGCTTTCAGCAAAATTTTAATAAAAATAAAAATACTTTGTACAGAAACAACTTTTTTCGGGTGATTTGGCGTTCTTTTACTCAACTCGCAGTAATAGTTTTGAATAGTAGGTGAATATTAATCAGAAGTATATTTACAGCGAAAATAAAGGACCATAGAAACATTACTCCGTTTAAAGCAACTACAAAGAGCAAGTTATAAGCTCCTGTTTACCAGAAATGGTTGTCAATGTCAATGTTCCTGGTACGCATGTTCTGAATTATTCTGCCTCATGTTTACTTTAACCGAACCCAAGGTGATTATACAAGAATACAAAAATATTTTGTTTATCTTGACCTGTCGACCAAATGAACCGAATAATATATCAAACGCCGTTAACTGGGGGTGACAAATCAACATCAGTTGATTACTTTTTAGCGAACGGGGTTGGCATGATGTGTAATCACTGTGCGGGGATAGCGATGGCAGCGACACAAACGGTTAACCACGGGATGGTTCACGTTGCCTTAAACAATTAATGAGTGAATATTTTTAAGGTGAAATCACACAGATGTGTAAGAGAAGTTGGAGAGCACATATTTAAGACTCTCCAAAGTGGAAATCTATTAATAAATAATAACAAGTAACACCTTAGAATTTTACGTTTTTGGGAAATGTAGAAATTAATTGCAACATTTAAATTGGAATATTTATTCGTATTTCTTTGTTTCATTGAACGAGTGTCATCACCTTCTAAATAGGAACTGTAAGATAAGCTTAAATTTACTTACATTCGTACTATGTACATATGTTTAAAATATTTGAATTTATTACTTTTAATTAATTTATTTATCAGCTTCTCAAAAGAGGTCGCTTTTCAAGCGAATGGCGAGAAATTGGCTAATCGTATTAAGATACAACCTTTTAAGACATTTACGATATACAGCAGGTTATTAAGGGGCATGGCAGGAAACGTAGGAAACACGTAGGGTTCCGCAAACACGTTACTCGAAACTCTGCGGGAGAAAGCCTGTGACTGTGGGGGGTTCGCAGAATTGTGGACGCTCAAAAGCAGTGCAAGTCAGCGGAAGTACGCTTAGCATCAATGCAATATCGCATCAATATCTACACTTGCTGTTAAATTTTCATATAGTCGCGTTTTTATTACAGAAGTTGGCGAGTGTGCAGACTCGTAGTCATACCTGCGTGGTACGAGGCAAAGCGCGTGCCAACCCCCACTGATAACTACGTTTTACAGCGCTGACCAGTGCACACTGCATCACATACAAGTTACACCGCATTACATACCGGCACAAACTTGGCGCAACCTGTAAAATAAATAAACCGGTACTCATGAAGGCGCTTGTTTAATCACGAGCATAGCCTTTCAATCTGAGGCATATCTCGGGTTCCACAAGGCTCAATTTCCAATGATGTTAAAGGAGCTCTATAATGCCAGACTATCATATACAGCAATATATCTATTGAATGCCGTTTAAATTAGTATTTTCTTAGTGAAGTCTGTTTGGTTGCATCTTTATTTATTCGTCATTCCTTAAGCTTAAGATTCTTTAACTCTTGTGCTGAAATGGCGTCCAGTAAAGTGTACTTTTAAATTAAGAATGAGTTGATCTGATAGAAAACAGAAATAAAAACTAAATTGAATAATTTTGTTAGGTAGTAGGTCTCTAAAAAGATTTCATAATTTATATGTTGTTTAATCTTAGTTATTTATTTAATTGAGTATTGTATGTATTTTAAATTTACTGACAAAATTGAATTTAGAAAAGCATCTAAACTTAAACTTCTGTAGATGTAAGTATGTAGTAAAGTATGTAATGTAGATGTTAGTTCTGAGTGCGGAACTGTTTTTTATGGAAAAAAGAACGATCCAATTTTTCGAGCGTAAAATACTCATATACCATTAGAGAGATGTTGTCAAGCCTGTCAAAAGGTACTTCAATATTTTTACGAAATAATTAAGTACCAGGCAAACAATGAGCACGTGTCCATCGTAATGTATCCGTAATGCTTGTGCCTCGCACTTTTTGTCTTTGAAACTAATAAGCCTACCCGCCCGTATCGTTCCGTCCCGCCCCAAACACCAGGCAAGTGACGGTAGATAGTAAAAAGAGAAACATTGCTGATGTCGTCTCGCACTTGGAACAGTAATTTTGATATGACTTTCAGGTGAACAAGTCGTGTTTTTTGGACGTCTGTGTGCGGTTCTAAAAAAACATATGCATTGTGTCTAAGCGCCGTTCAGTGTCACTCACACTATTCGGCATTCAAAATTTCTTAGATGATGTGTTCAATAATCACTTGAGTTCTCCGTTTGGTGTACGCAGTTCGCAACTTAGCAGTACCGCAGACTCCTTTTAAACAAGGCATAAACAAGGTCACGTGTCGTTTCGCTTTTCATTACCCTCCACGGGCGCTCGGCCAGCAGATTCGCAACGACGATGCCATGCTATAACAGTTTTAACATTAAACGAAATCGAGGCAGAACATTGGATAATTCAGATTAGTTTAGCGTTGCTAAATATAATATTTCATAATTATAAATCCCTTTTTAGTATGTAGACTCGGTAGTAGAAAAGAAAGAGCGCAATTATTCTTGGTCGTGCGTTTTCGACGAAGGATGTTCTACTTCGAAACGATGAAATGCACGGGGCGCTAGAGGAGATAATGATATCAGCTACTAATGCAATTATCTGCGTCATATTATTTGCATATTAGCCGTTAGAGGACTCAGCCGATCAAAGTTCTCTAATCTACCAGCGATTGCATATTCATTGCTGCTGCTCTATACATCGCTGGGCTGCAAAATAAGCATTGACAACGCAGGCAAATTCGTCCTAATGAACTCAGCAGGATATGTTATGGAAGTGTGGTTTCCGATTCCACTGACTTTATTAAGATAAGTGATCATTAGTATACTATCACGTTCAGAACCGCAGGGATATCTACTTCGGTGCATTGTCACGTTCTCACGTGCTCCAGACTTTAAGACAACTTTTTTAAAAATAACATTCATGTCTGCACAAATAAACGTGAATGGATTTTTTATAAGAGTGTTCAGGAAAAAGTGCGATATAACTATTGTAGCTGAGCGATATAAAATTCGAAGTCGAAAATTCGGTGCGCGATTACTAGTTATCGATACCCTCGATACCTAGACATGGCACCCTCAGACATGGCACACTTTGCTTACTTACACTTTATTCATTTGCCAGATGAAAAACTATCACATATCGTAAATATGAAAGATCTGATAACGAAAGAAAAGAAAAGGAATTAAAAAGATGATATGTTTTAGGAGAAAGAGACACCGCATAGCCTCTCAGAAGGAAATGCCTTCAGGCTACTAAGTCTACTATTAGTGTCGTTCTCCATATAAATTGAAACAACATCGCATGTATATTCTTTAATATAATATAATTATAATATATTTTGTTATGATATGTATTTCTATTTATATTATTTAATTACATACGTTTTTCCTATTATATACATATATATCTTTATGTTGCTATTATTTTTATTATATGTATGTATTTATAAATATTGGAACAAAGTTTCAAAAACCACGTGGATGGTAAAAAAAAAGGTGGCACCGTTACTTCCGCCCCGTGTACCGCCATCCTTGCATATGGATAATGTACTAACAGAGTACCAACATAAACCACACACAAGTACTTTTTATACAAAAACATTACATTCCGTCCGCATATAGCAAAGAGGAAGCTAAATTTTCGGATAAATTTGAATGCCCTTTTTATTGCTAAATAGTATTATATATTAAATCAGTAATTGCCCTACGCATGTTTATATAATTTTTTCCCTTATCTTTATTTAACGTTCGATGTAGGTTTACTCCGAACGTATGAAATACCTACTGACGCTCTAATTAACTCCAGGGCAAAACGAAAAAACCTACGAACGAATGTCAGAGCTGGCCATTACTTCAAAGAAACATGGTATGAACTCTTAACACGCAGTGAAACGAGAACCTAACACTCGAAACGAAACTGCATTTCCGTCTTGTATCCTGCTGGCCTGAGCAATGCCGACGGCAAAGCGCATCTTCGCAGATAAGGAATTTGCATATTTGTGTACGCAGTACGCACTTTTGCAGTTAACAGTTGCATCCAAATGCAACTGAGACAGCGTTGCCGTTGTACAGTACACAACCTTTGCACCGAACGCACAAAGGCATGAAACACTCGTATATGAATTAATGGGAATGTATTTTTTTAGTGCCCTTCAGAGTGATTCAATTTCTTACTAAAAATGTGTTGACACAACCTTTCGCTTTGATTGCTTTGACTACCAGAAAACTCTCAATACTCTGCACCCGAAGATAAAGGGGTATATGCTGCCTCTGTCTTCCGCCTTGTAACGTACCGAAGAAGAGATGCGGCAGATCGGAGTCGATTTAATTATTTACCTTCGGGTGCAGCATCGAAACCATCGTAGCTTTCATAATGAATTTTATATAAATATATTAGTTGAATTTAGGCTATAGTAAATCGGCCAACAGAAACAAAATATTTAGCAACGCATGGAAACAAGTAAACAATAAAATGTCTCACACGAATGAGAGTTTTGCCATGGAAGAATTGCTTAACGATTTAAGCAACATAGGTAAAAATTTAGTATCTGTTCTTTGGATATCATAACCAAGCTTACTAGGCACTTACATATATATTAACTGCCCTAAGATAGAATTCAATAACGTACGTCTATACTTTAACCATACTAAGACTTAAAGAATAAATACTTTACCAAAAATTGGCGTGGTCCTTTAAGCTGTATGCTCTTAAGAAGACAGGTACGAAGAGGGATGTAATTTATATTAACTTTCTTAACTGCTGCTGGTAGTAATTGCACCAGCGTATGTGCGGTCCACTGTCTATTTCATATACAATACCATTTTTTATATGAATTTTCTTTTTAGGTCCGAAGAACTTAGCTCTGAGTCCGCAGTCTCTGAATTCCAATCAAAACCCACCGAAACCAACAAAAAGTTCCCCACAACCTTCGAAGTAATTTACATGGAGTTTCTGGCAACATTGGATAAATATTGTCGAATAGAATCTGAATAGTATTTCCTAGTCGGTGAACCGTATCTAGTGGCGGAATCGAACTCTGGGTAGACTGGGTTAGCAGAACCGCAAGAAAATTCAGTACAAAGATGTGAAAAGAATGCTTGCAAAAAACAATCGTATTTAGGTTTTTCAACATTTGACGTTTAATGTAACACAATGTCACTAAGGACTAAGTTACTGTCGTGCACACACGATATTTCTTTAAATATTATTTATTTTGCTGTTGAGTTTTTTTGAAGTCGAGTGTACCCTGACAAACTTTAAACAATTAATGCTTCAATTACAGCTTCTAATTTAAAGGTTAAATTTGAGGCATTTAAAACTGTTCGAACGTTAAAGAATCTGGTTAAGCTTTTCGAAAATATCATAATTGGACTGAATATTATTTGGGCTGTATTATCTTTTAGAAAAACTCGATTTACAATTTCCTTTTGAAATGCGTTGGGGAGACATCAATCAAAGATTTTCAGTCTCAAGTCTTCAAGGGTGCTTTATTTAAGCGTTGTGCATCAAGAAATGATTTATTAAAAGCGCAATATTGAATCAAGATAGATGCTGTGCGTTTAGAACGTGAGACCGTGCCGATAAATGCGTAATTACGGGTTCGATATTCTCGTGCGATATTTTCATATGTTTACATAAACATGTATGTATGTATTGTATATACAATAGTATTTGCAGCGGCGCACTGAAAAATAGATATTGGGGCACTCGAAATTGCGAAATATTGTAATATATTGGTCGATTATAGGTCCATAGGACAATCGACCGCACCACTTTCTGGGGCCTTCAAATTGTGAATTTATGGGAAGTTATGTAAAGGTTGGCTGAGTAATCAATACTATATTATGATCCACGGTTGGTTCGTGGATCATAATATAGTATTAATACTTAGTGTACTGGATTAGATTTAAGAAACAAAGAAAAGGTTTATAGGGTATCGAGTGGAAATAAAACTCACATTATAAGAGTAGTTATTATTGCAGCTAGATGTTTGGAAATTAAATTTTGTCCTATTCATTTACTTTAGTTGTTACATGATTGTAAAATGGTCCCTTCAGTGTTAATATAAAAAGTGGGCGTATCTCTCGACAATTTTCGTCCATTTCGGGCCCAAATGGCGCTACCCAAGAAAAGTATTAAATGTGTGCGAAATTTCATTCAGATATCCCTAGACAGTTAGATAGACGCATTAGGACAGGGCTAAATCGACGAAAGAGTTGACTCCGAAAAAAAATATATACATTTGTATATCTACATTCTATCTATATCTACGTGCGTTCTGCGCATAACAAACGTTGGGACTTAGGATATCACTTTAAGTCCAGCACGAGGTAATGAGATTGGTTGTAAGGTCGATAACGTCGATAATACTTAGTATATGACTCGTATATATAAGAAATAAAGTGCTGATGTATTAGATTATGCTAAGAAAATTGTTTTAGAAGAATTGTATGGAAATCGAGGAGTGCTTCTGCTGAAATTTTGCGCCTATCTTAAATAATATATGTACATATGTACATATGTGTATTCATAGTTCACAATAACAATTCATTTCGGCTCATAATTCATATAAATGCTTCTAGGTTCTAGATCTAGGTTGTGTTTATTTCCACAGGTCATACTTTTTTCTTAGTTAACCCATTCTACCAATGAGAGAGTTCACAACAAATGCACGTTTATGGCCAGCCGTGCTGCAATTGGCCACTCAGTACACTGTGTTTAGCGCTTCTTCGCATAACTGCATGTTCCTTTTAGACGATTTAGTTGAACCTGCCAAGAGAGCAGTGATTTTAACTCGGGGCATCGATACGATGTTCTGCGAAAAGTCTTGCTGTCGACGTTTTGCTGATCAGCATCTTTCAATTGGACTCATGGTCCAATCGCAGCTGCTGCCAATAGCGCTGCTCTTGTTGCATGCTGCAAATGGGGGAACTGGTGCGACATGATATATGTTTGCGGAAGAGTTTGTTTTGTAAAAGATTCACTGATGCAAATTGAACGCCGGTTAAAGTCACTCCGAGGATGAGCATACTGCTTTCGGATCTCCCTGAATGTACCAGATATAAATACATCTTCTGGTCACTAAATCTCTCGAATCAGTTTTGAACCTCTGAGAACATCCAAAAATCCAGCAAAATCAATATACACTCCAGACAGAAGATCCCGCATTAACGCACAACAATTATGTTTTATATATAGGTTATAATAGGTAATTATCGTCAAACTAATAAAGCACACGACTCTTCGGCAGTGCTCCTTCTTTCAGCGAATCCGAAAAGAGACTACACTCAAAATAAAATAAATACGCTTTATTTGTGGACTATGCTTTATAGCAAGTTGGAGTGCTTCTATGAAGAAGGACATCTTGTACGAGTATATGCCCAATTTGCAGTTTTAGGAAATATGTCAGTATACTCCACATATTGTTGGAGTGTCTGAAAAGGATTCTTTTCAGTGTATTTGTTGTCATATTGTATCGTCATGATTATTGCATCACAGGCTATGATTATTTCCTGTAGCATTTATTTCAAAACGAGGCGGTGATCGAAAGAGTCACTTTCGTCATGGAAGACTTCGCCATCGTGCTCTTTATTGGGCTATAAAACGTGAGCGCATTGCGTGAGGCGCCTCTTTTTGTAGACCGAATTAAATTCTGATGTGAAAAATGTTCAGTGCGTCGGAGTTGGTATTTCAAGTGGTTCGCTATACACACTTGTGGTAGTTTAAATACACACCTCTCACAATAAAAGCGGCGTAAGAAGAGATCTTGTGTGAAAATAGATGGGATCATGAAACAAATTGGACATTTAAACACTGCTGAACCATCAATTAAGTTTTAATCTATTCATTTTTATTAATCTTTCATCTGCAATGTAGAAAAAATTCAAAGTGTTGAACCGTTTATGAAATGCTACGGTATTAGAATTCATTTAAATTAATCAAATTCGCATATTTAAGTGTTTTGTACCTTATGTACTACATGTACATGTATGTACAACTTATCTACTCTGATTTTATTAAAATCTGGCCGTTGCTCAGTGGTTTCTTCAAATAACTTTATTAGTCTGAAATATATCTGAAATTATATATATCTCACCTTTAGTGTTTAACGTCTTTCCAAAATAGATATGGTTTTCATCATTCGTTATTAAGTAATTTATGTGTTCAATCATATGTGGGGGTTATCATTCGGTTTGCTATGGACAGACAATTCTTTGTGCGTATACGAAAGTTAAGAAAGAAATCAAATTTTAACCTCTTGTATTGTTTCTTGCAAGAAATCCATGGATATGTGAATTTAAGTGGAGTTGCGAAAAGCGTTTTATTACCTGATTCGAAGCCCTAATTTGGCCTGGGTGGCAAATTAAATTACTTTAAGTGTCCCTCGTCACCTGTAAACAGGCGAGTCTGTCACCTGTCACCGTCGCAAGGCGTCACATTATCTATTTACGCTAATTACGTATAGTACATTAGTACGTAAGCTTGATTACACAGCGGAAGTGTTTGAGGTTTTTGTAATATACGTTTACATGAACTCGGAGTTTGCGAAAACAATGAACAACTGCACTAAAAGGACGTGTCCAGGCACTTTCAACTTCAAGGGTACGAAATCCAGCGGAGAGCTTTATCTAAAATTGAGTATTTATTGTGAGAAATTGTGCATTTGCTGTCTGAAGTGATTTATTTAAGAAGAGTTGTTTTGGAGTATATAATAATAGCCAAATCCGTTTCTTATGTTTGGAAAAGAGTTATGTTTTCAAGAATCTGTTTCCGACCATAAACTTGTATAGTGTGGGCCATCTACTGTTTCTTTTTTAAAATATATAATTTTGTTTTTATATAATTCAATTAGTTTAGTAACTAATTTTAAATGAATGAAATAATTCAAAAAGAAAGCAGCCAAAAAGAGTGCAGCCTGTTTTAGTATCATTTAAAATATTGGAATACATGGAAATTATGTTAAAGAGATTAGCAATAAATTGTAACAAAGCTTGCAATCCACCAGCAAACAATTCCTTATTTCGCATTTGAAGTTTGAGTGAGTTCAATAACTTTTCACAAAGCCAAACAAAGACAAACAATTTTTTCGCAATTTCTCCAAAACGTATGTGAGTAGTACCCTGGGACCCCGAGCAGTCTTTGTTTTCCTTTGTTTGTGATCTTTTGTAGATCGATTTCGAGCCGTTCAGGGATACATTCATCTGTCATCGTTGACAGGGAGTCAACGGCCATATGAAGGATGGAAGCGCGGCAGAGCAACAGGAGATTCCCTCCCTTACATTCTGCATGGAAAGGAATTCGGCAGTGGAAGTAGCAATGGAACTTCGGTTATTGTAAAATACTTATAAATACGATAATTATTTTAATTTTCGCTTTCATTACATCGACACGATTTCTACCGAATAAAACCTCCTCCGCGACAGAGAACCATCCAGCGGTTTGACTGCAGAAAACAGTTCGTGAGTGACCACACCACTCGACAACGTCTTAATGCATGGCCGCAAGGATGATTCGTGAACTGCTCAAGGATACAATTCGCAAACGTTCTTCCTCAAGTCGTCCAAGAAGTAGTCGAATTGGCTGGCTTCTTTATTGGCATACAATCATGTGCCATTGGCACTTGCAGAGTTTTCTGGTGAACTGGCCTGAACTCCACATTCAGTTGAAGGAGAAAGAGTTTCGCCAGTTTCCACATCCGTTCATTCGTCCAGCTGAGTAAATGAGTACATTTCACGTATATGTAGTTGTATATGTAGGCAAAAATGACTCGATTAATAAAAAGTATGGAAATAAATGAGCCCCAAACAACGATTAACTCTGCAAGCGAAGGTGGTAAGAACTGCAGAGGGACGGGGCACAGCAGAAGCAGCATGTAGCGACAATGGCAGCAATAATGGACAACTAAAGGAGCAGCAGGATTTTTTCATGCGAGGCCTGGAGCTAAACTGACGCGCCATTCAAGTGGATCGTTGCTATGACAGAAGAGAGCGCAGCGTGGAGTTCGTTTATTCTAAGGGAAGCACAACAACGATTGCTGATGCCTACTTTAAGAACAACAGGAACAACGAGAACACATCAAATAGAAATGCGGCATGCAGCCTACAGCATCAGCATTCTGCATCCGAACAATCAGCAACGAAACCACCCCAGCCACCGCTACGCCTCCGCCACAGTACCGAAAATGATAATCCTGCAGCTGACGCGAAGCGTAAACGAAATGAAATGAAACCTCTGGGCAATAAACGGCTCGCACATTCGATGTTACTCGGCTTGTGGACTCATAATTGTAATACAGAACTTCGGAGGTAATTCGTGATTGTAAAACCCGCTCGGGGTGATCAGGACTTGTGCGTGTATGTGTGTGTGTATGCTCCTGGGTGTCTGTGTGTGTTTGTGTATGTGGCCGTGTTTCGCTCTGTCGTTACACTCGTGTGGAAATTTGCATATTTCGTATTTCGATTAAGACGAGAGTTTCCTTTTTTAAATTACTCGAAAATAAATTTCGAAACTGTCACTTGCGAGTTGCGTAGAAAACATGTGAATGTTTAACAAATACATTTTACTTTTATTTCTACAATTAATAATATAAGCCAGCGAATAAAAATAATATTAAGCCAAAAATTAATCCATATACTGAAATATACAAACTTCAAATGTGGCGTGATTTATATTGTCTATGGCGTTGTTTTTAATATAAAAATTCAAATTCTTCATGGAATTCGTATGTATTTCTAATTTGAACATTTTCATTTGTATTCTTGTAGATGATATTTAAACCATTTTGCTATCATGTTTGATCTTTAAAATCAATAATGAATATTGAATGAATTCTTTATTTCTAAACTTCTTTCATTCTTTATTTCTGATTCTTTATTGCAATGGCAGGTTTTCCTGACAAACATAAAGTTAAATAAACGTAAAGTAAAATTATAAATCTGCCCGGAAAAATTCGACGTTTAGCAATAGTCAAAAGTTCATTGTGGGAGCAATTATCATTAAATATTGTGTTCTAAATGATTTCGCAAATATCTTCAACTATCCTAAATGAATTAATTCAACTTTATTTAAGTAAAATTCCGTTTAGCGGAATTCGTCTATAGACGAAATGACAATGAGTGAAAATAATCGAATGGAATGAACTTTAACTGTTTGAAGTAGTCTTAAAGTATGCATTTGGAAACAAAATCTAAAATTCTTGGAATAGTAGTCATTCTTCGCCAGCGGTTACACAAACCGTACAAACATACGTTATCTTCGTTCGTTCGTTCGTTTAGTGAAACAAGACGAACGGCGACATGATTTCGCCAACCTAGCAAACAATGTATTAATACGTGGGATGCCTTCAGCAGATCCACCAATGCTCGAGTCCCGACCAGCAGCGAATGCCTCCCCTCGGGCATGCTGCGAATTGCAAACGCCAGGCGAAAAAATAAAGCCCACTAACACAGACAAGCGACGAGTTTCGTCGTGTACTAAGGCCCTCCCTCCGCCTATTGGAGCGGACTAGGCGTGGCCTGTGGAAAATACAAATGGCTGCAAACTCTTCTCCAGAACACGACTTCACTACATGCATGCAAACAAGTGCAGCTGCTTGCGACTGTTTGTGTGTATGGGATGAATCAATACATGGGTCTGACAACACGAAGGCACCAGGAGTTGCAGTTGTAGCCCAGGTATACAGAGTTCACTTCACCGGGGTGGTTTGCGCTCCTCGCAGCGGCGTAGAATGTTTCAGAGCATGACTCCCAAATACATATAATGCTGCGGTGGTGTGACTGAATAAGAGGAGATGAGAGACAGACCAGGAACTGCCGAACTGATGATAGCAACTGTCGTCGGAATGGTCGGAATGGTGGCAGAGAGAATGGTGGTGGTCCATTGGTCTCTCGCTGTACATTGACAGAGATGCCAACTCAGTTTAAAATCCACGAAGCCCCAAATTAAAATCAATCAAATCAAATGCGTATTGTATCAGTTTTTAATTTCTACTTGGGATTTCTCAGCAAAGAATAGGTTTAATTTTATTGAGTTACTGCAACTATTTAAAAAGGCTTCGCAGTTATCAAGTCAATCGGAGAGGTCGGTGTTATTTCCATGCATTTTCTATGTACGAGTAAATATATTTAAGTACACAATGACCAATTAACACAATGAACAATTTTCTGAAGGAAGAACAAATATCTTCACAACTTACTCGTCTATAAATCCTATTATAAACCTATTTTGGGCACTACTTGTAGGTCACTCGATTAATGCTTTTAAATACTAAATTAGATGAAGTGACTGCTTAAATTATTACAGATTATAAATGTATGTAGCTAAAATAAGCGGTCGTATGAACTGTAAATCATACATACGAATCATGTCATAACATAATGACAACTTTAAGTTTTTAGCAAGATTTATTATATTATACATTTACAAATCTATCTAAAATCCTCGATAAATAAGTTGGTGGTATGTTATGCTGCTAACCCTGGGGATGTGGTTCGAGTCGCACCTATTATAGAGTCCTTCTCTGTCGATAGAATTTATATTTATTATATATTGGTGATTATATTGACTTAATAGTATCTATCTTACTTTTGTGGTGTAAAATATTCAAAAATCAGGTTGCGAAACGTTATTTCGGAAGATAAAATCGGTTTGCCGCTTCTATTATAGGTTTATCTCCCTTTAAAAGATTGAAATTATAGTATTAATGTAATTGAAAATGAATTTCTTATTAACTCATAAGTAAAGAGAAAGGTCAAATTTTGTTAGTATGTATGTACATACTCGTACGAGTATCTCACTTATATTTCAGAATTTAACAATTTCGTTGCTTCGTTTTATGAATGCAAATGTTTGCAAATTAAATGATGCTTAAAAAACATGGTAGCCTTTGTATTCAGTTGACATCTCTAGTTTTCGTCTTCACATAGAGAGCACGCTTTAGCTAGAAATGGAGTTGTTCGTGGTCGCCACGAACGTGTGGGGTGCTTCTTCATGTGCGTGCGCCGAACAGCATCACCCTCGCCGTCGCCGTCGCCGTCACCGCAACACACACAAGTACGTTTCTCCGGAGTGTGTAAGGAGGCAGCGTAGAGACACACTGTCGCTTCGATACCCCGAAGGTCTTTGTGCCCAAGCAGAAATTTTAGTTTCAGTCGAAAACTATCGTCTTAGCTGCGCAAGAGTGGCTCGCTTGCGCGTTTTTTGTGTTCGGCTCTCATTAAAAATTTGTTTTGTTGGCTGTCCTGCTGGTTTAAGAGGTCCTTTTAGCGAAACATTCTCGGATATGCGGAGAGATTGAGATATGTAACTTTCGAAGGATAGCTAACGGCCATACGTAAATAAGCTCTAAGCACTAATTAAGTGTACTAAAATTCGGCGTTTAGTGTTAAGTTTTTAAGAAATAATGGAGCTGCTGTAGTACAGACTGAATACTTGAAATTGTGCTGAATTTAGGACTGTAACGTTAGTCGTACTGTCGGCCACACTTCCTTGACCAACACGCGTCTGTGATTGGGCGACCCCACACCCATTTGAATTGTTTGTTTCTTATTAACAAATGTCGGTGAGCAGAAGTGCGCCCATTTGAATAGCATACAGAATTAAGATATAATTCAACTGCCTTAAAAAGTGCCAATTATCGATTGTATTCTGTACCTGTCTGTTGACCCAAAGTTCTGTGTTTTTGTGCTAGTCGAGAAGACAGCGACTTCCGCGGTGATCTCAAAGAAATGCCTATGAATACTTTGTACGGCCGCCGCAACTGAAAAAAATCAAGTGTTACGAAGCATAAAAATATTTTTCCAGAGCAGATCCGATACCAGATTTAAGTCTCAGAAATGCATATTCTTCATAGAACCAACGATCATCAGTTTGAGGATCAAAAATTTATGATGGTGAGTTTTTGCTTTATGAACAAATCGCGATAATCATTTTGTCCTTCAATGCGGTAAAACTAGGTAAGCGCACACTAGTGACCGCACCCGCGGACGTGTACGAATACACATTTTGGGGCATTCGTGTCTAATTTTTTCTCGATTGCCCTATTGCTGCAATCATGGAGGGATTCCTATTCCTCCAACATGAAATATGTAAAATTAATCTCCCGTTAATTCCCGTCGCCCATTACGCTAAAAAGCTTTGTATAGTGTCCCCGCACATGTTGATGTTCTATTCTCGAAAATGTTGCCAATTCTGAGAAAAGAAAACATCATAAGATTCGTCACACCTGTGTATGGGGACGACGGCTTTTGACACAGCTCTATTGTACTCCTTGAGAAATTCATTGCAGTAAAAACCTTTTCCTGAGCGATTGTCAAATATGCGGTATCGAACGCAAATTACGCTTCTCCACGACTAACTGTTCATGCAGTATCTCATGTATGCTTGTCGTACCATCGCCCACGATGAATCAGTTGCGCGGTATGTCGCATGACGGTCTTACATTATCAGTTCGCGTACAGCAATGATGTTTTTTGGCACAACAACCGATTTTGCAGGACCTTCTTTAAATTCACTTGTGAGCGAACACAGATGCGATTGAATTCATTGAACCAGTGATATTTGAACCAGTGTATGTAAATATAGTAGTTTGAGGTGGTGTTTCATCGATGAAAGTCGAAGTCAGTTGAACGTACTCGTATTGCTGTGGAGGAAACGAGTTCACGAGTTAGTTCCATGTTTGGATTGAGATGAAACATTGCAGTTCTAACAAGTTGAATTAAGATCACAAATGTTTACTAATCACTAATTAGAACCAATACCCATCAGAAAAGAGGCTTGCTTGAGATTATAGATGTTTGCCATGAGACGCACTCACCTCTAAAATAAACCTCTTCCTAAGAAGGGACCGAACAGTTAATTTTTTAGTTACTTATCCTAACGGAAGGATAAAATTTAATATTATAGTTATAATAATTAATAGTTAATAGTTAGTACTTCGTTAAGTTGAGTGCCCTACATCACAACGAAACAAACGGATATAATCTATTAACAAAACCATATACATATGTACATTAGGGTGGTTCTTAATTTTCAACTTCCGACTTTTTTGGACTTGCCCTCTATATGATAATGGGTCAGAAGATGTGCGATTAGCGGGATCGGACGACGGGATCGACACCCGTGCCGCATTTAACCGAAGTCCTACCGTGTTGTAGCAAAATACATTTTTCAAAATAATATTTCAAATATTTCCGAAAATATAAAAGCTATGAAAGAGGAATAACGGCAAAAATAACGGTCAAAAAACTCAGATTCATACTTTTATATTTTCGGAACTATTTGAAATATTATTATTATTTTACTTATCCTTCCATGTCAATCACTACACCCAGAGAAAACACTTCAAACGAAGGTAAACGAACGCTTTTGGTTGATAAGACATTCCAGGCAGTGTGAGTTTGAAATTAATTACTGCCAAATTAAATTCAGATTCATTCTTCAGGAATGAAGTGATCGCGTGGTAGAATTAAATAAAAAGCAATATTAATTCTATATTTAAATCGTTCAAACCAAGGTTTTAACTTTTGAAGTTATAGCTTTGAACTTTAAATCCTATGATTTGATGATTTTCTAATGTAATCATTTTGATTTTAGATTTACGTATTTATGTGATTGGATATTTAATGGATATCCATAGATATTTTAGAAAGAAATATAAAAACTTTTAATTTTAAATTTATCTACTCCAAAAGAAGATTTTTAATTCCTGAAATGAGAGCGTCCAGCTTTAAGCCGGATCTTCTACATTCTTGTTTTTAATTATTATAGCTTCGTCCTAAGAACTTGTGTTTAATATTACACTACTTTGAAAAGGTCCTTTTCTTATTATTGTAAAAAGGCAACAACAGTTTTCCTTATAAAAATTTAATCAATTTTATCATTATTTGAAATATGTTAACAAGAACATAAAAATATTGTATTCGTCTTTAAAAATGATGTATCCATTATTCACTTTTTTATTCCACTTGTATTTGTATTTTATATACATATGCTTAAATTAATATCCTTAAACGTAATTACAGTGTAAAAAGCAACAAGTTGACATCTCCAGCAGATAAGAGGCATGTTCGCAAACAATTTTACTTTGAAGTTGTTTGCATTTAAAGCAACATGCATTCAAAACAAATTTGCCATAACTTTAATGTAGATATGTTTGTCCGTTGATACTTTTAAGGACGCCAAATTTCAATGTTTCCCCCGAGTATACGTGTTTGAACCATTCAGTCCTTTGCTGAGAGTACAAGTAATCGGTTGAAGATAAGAATTCTTGAGGAATCCTCAATTTCAATTAATACAATTATTTGAAATACAACTTCTATAAACTTTACTTTTATAAACAATAACAATATTATTCGTTATGATGGCAAAAACTTCAGCATATATGCTACATAGTATGATTGCATTAAATGCAAGCAATATGTGTACAATATGATGTATTGTACAAAAATTACACATGAAATGTTCTCATATGAGCATATAAATTGCTTCATTTAATGTTGTCAATAAAAAACATCATACTATTGTACATACTCGTACTTACATCTTACATCCTACTTACAATACATCACGCTGTACATGGTAATCTTCCATGTAAACAAATTTTTAAATAGTTCTTTCCATTAAAATTCTTTTATGAATTAATTTTAATCTAAATCCAGAAAGAGTGTCATATGTATATCCTACACACGATAGGCGTGGCAATGGTGTTTCCATTTTCCAAATAGCCTGTGATGACAGAGAATATTCGTTCCAAATTTCATGAAGATATTTCCATTCGTTCTCCTGTAATCGAGTTTTATTTAATTAGTGGGCGGTCCACGCCCATTTTTGTTAGTATGTTTTGCACTCGTGAATAAAATTTCAACCTCAAAGTATAAGCATGGATGAATTTATATTCATTGTAATAAGTAGGCCGATGGTCCGATTTTCCCTATTTCCAATACCAATGAGTTTCTGATGACAGACACACAGACTGACGGACAGGGCTCATTGACTCAGGAGGTATAGCTATCTAGAATATATATACTTTTCTATACCTGCCACGCCTCCTTTACTGGGTTACAAATCACAAAGTGAGTAAATGCTCATCACTTCGCATGTAGGGTATAAAAACGCGAAGGAATAATGATAGTTAAATTGCCACTTCGGCACCCGAAAGAAAACACTTTATATACTCGTATTATAGATATATATACGGAAGGATGGAATAATATAGGAGGAACGGACATTATATATATACTATATGTATATGGTATTATATATATTATTTATATCGTATTAATGTTATGTATATATACATACGTATATATATTGTACGCAAATAGTCGAAATTAATTTATGTAATTACAACATAGGGGTTGTTGTTAAAAAGATGGCTGCCTTTTCTCATTGGTCTACGAATAGATTTCTATGAAACCTTACAAAGAGTTTTACTCAAAACGCTAAGCAGGCTTGGTTTTTCTTCTTTTTCAAGTTTATACTAAATTTCTATATGAACTGATTTCGCTGTCCACAAATTTGAAGTCATACCTAATGTGCACCTTATTAGAATATTATGCTTGCAATAGACATGACTTTGGTTGGCTTCTGTTGCCAAACAATGTAATATGCTGAAGTGTGTTCCAATGGTTTATTAGCCAGGGTATCATCACTAAAAGCGCTGTGTTGTGTTCGACAGCATCGATTATAAAATCATCCATTATTTTTGGTTTTCTGATTTGATGTTTACGAACGCAAGGTGCCCCGTAGTGAATTTTTGGTCAGTTTTATTTTTAAATACCGAGTAGTAGTTTTCTGACATAAACCTAGCTTGGAAGAACTGCAAAATTGTTGTCCGTGTCAGCAGCTAGCCTTTTAAGAATAACCCCCATAATGTGTAGTGTGAAATCTACGTGCAACACAAGCAACCAACACTTCCCATTCTTGTAGTTTCGGGGCTACTTTCTTCACTTGTTATGTTACTTGCGAATGATTCTACACATAAAAACTGTCCATAGTATAAACATCGTATACCCAATGCCTCAGAACTAATATTCCACTTCAATTAATCGGTAACTTTTTCTGTCTATAATCAGTGATTTTATGAGAATTCCCTTTATATTTATACTCAGCATTGGGGTTTTCTGATTTCACTGCACGCATATCTTCTGCGGTTGATTCTGGAAATTATTTGGCAACGGATCACGCGAATTGTTCAACGACTTCTTGCTGATTTGTTCCGTGGTCGATGGTGTGCGTGATGATTTTGTAGACGCCGACGAAACCGACGACGACGTTGCGAAACCGTCAACGTTTTCTATTTCTTTTTATTGCGCAACAGGTCTTGGGGAATTCTCACATAAACGTTTGAAGATTTATGTGAATATCGGCTGGCAGAATTTCTAAGAATTCGACTGAAGTGTATAATTTGCCTAATGGAATGAGGGTGGGAAGTTATACAATTTTGACTGTTTCAAGTTCGACCAACAATTTAAAAAAAATCGAAACACTTGCACACGATCATAATTATCTAACCATGTAATATCAGATATATGTACATAGGTGTTTGGCTGGAAAATCGAGGTCCAAATTTTAATGCTGTTCAGAGAGTCACTTTTATCCGTCGTCCTTGTCTGAAACAGCAGCTTGTCGTCTTTTTCCATTCACAGAGAGGTTGCCGTGTCTTACGTAGTTTGCAGGTGCCTAAAAACAAATTCACAGATAGGACAACCAACGGCATGAGTTGTCAAATAAGACGACAGCAACTCAGGTGTCGTCTCTGGCTAAAAATGAATTATGTTTTATATGATCTTTTATAATATGATTATTGTTTCTTATTATATTTCTAGTACAAATAATAAAAAAGAAATAAATGTATGTTATAATAATGTTATTTTTACAAATTTGTTCGAATGGACACAACAAATAAAAGGCAAAACAATAAAGTTTTTAAACAAATAATAAACACTTGCAACTAATTTTTTTAATATTTTATTAATTCTGAAGACAGCGTACAATTTACAACATCAAGACAATTTGATATTTTGGTGCGTGAGATTGAAATATTCCGGAATTCGCTATTCCGGTGCTCCTGTTTTTTGCTCCGGCCGTAAAGAGGGTGACGAGATCGGATTCGCGACCTATTAAACTCCAACGACCTCCTGTCAGGAGCTTAAATGAATGGATTTGACGTTTTAATTGTTACGTGTTCACTCACATATGTTTATTATATACAATACATATATGGAGAGATTTAAAATTATGCACCAAAAAGAAGCTGGGACAAATAAATGCGATTTTACAGCCACAGGTGGTGGCCCCAGTTGCGATGTGTCCCGCAGTTGGCGATTCCGAACACGGATGTTTTGTTCGGATGTATCGCTGTCGTCCTCTTGAACTAAAAACTCCACTAAGGGATCCATAATTAAAAGTTGTAAATTGATTAAAAAAAGGCACTTGATAAACACAACTAAACATTTGCACTTTCCAATTGTTCAGAATTTCCGATTGTTTACATTCTTAGAGTGTTCCAAATTTCCAACAGAAAAACCAATGTTAATATATTTTGGTACAATTTAAATGACGGATATATAATAGAAAAACAAAAGAATTATTGCTCTCATAAATTCCTGTGGTTATTCCCTTATTTTGCTACATTTATAATTCTAATTTCGCGAAAAGAAACAATTTTTTAAGGATTTTAATATATTATTTCAACATGAACAACATACTAAAATTTTTGTCTGGTAGCATCATAAAAGCTAGCTAGTACACAAACCATCTCTGTATATACTATACAAGCGCAACGTAACAGCAAGTCAGCTTTAAAAAAGTCAATCTGTGAATACGACGTCTTCCACTCTGCTGTCTTTTCAAGGACGACGACCGAATCACTCAAGGTTCAGAATAACTTTTTGAATAAGGGGGCTAAGTACAGAAAAAACGTTGTATGTTTGGTTTTGGATTAAACTCTGATGGTTTAATTTTATTGTTTTCAGTTATAGTATTTAGAAGAGCAGACTGTTCTATTTTGCTGCTGCTGTTGTGTGCGTCCGATCACTGTGTCGTTGAAGATCAAAAGGGAAGAAGAATCAAGAGGGAATTCGAGTCCGAATTAGTGGTTGCCAAGCTTTCTGAGCTTTTCTAATTAGTGTTTGGTAACTAGACGGGCTTTCTAAACAACTCAATAATTTCTTTTATTTAACTTATTTAATCTTGTTTTATAAGTTAAATTTTACAAGCCTAACTAAGATTAGGTTAAATATCGCGATTCGATAGATATTTCTTTTATATTTAATTTTTTTTATTTTTATGCTTTTTTATATTTGTTGGTTTTGTTGTTGTTTTTGGCACTGAATCCGACAAAAACACCAATAAAGGGTAGTCTGTTCTTATAATATAATATTATTATTATTATTTATGTAGTATTTCTCTTACAATTTGACATCCCGCATAATGTAAGTTAATATAATATAATCTCCATTTCTTCGGGACTTATAAGTCTACCAATAATGACAGATAATAATAAAAGATTGAAAAGATAAGAGTGTTTTAAATGCATTGAAAACTATAAAATGTAACTATAATTTGGGGCCAGATGCATTACCAGGATGAGGTCTTAAATGCTATGAAGAGCAACTAGTGGCGCCTATCACAGCATTACTTGATTATTCCTTACAATCTGTCTATTTTCCGAATGCTTGCAAATCTTCTTTCATTATATCGTTGTATAAATCTGGTAATAGACGTGATATAAGAAATTATCGTAGCATTGCTGAAATTAGTGCGCTGCCTAAATTGATTGACCGGATAATTGCTGATACATGCTTTAGTTTCTCCTACGCAACATGGTTTTTGCATGGAAAAATCGACTACAACAAACTTACTCGAATTTGCGCCGAAAATTATTAATAACTTCATATTTTCTATGCAAACATTTGTTATCTACACAGCCATCAGCAAAGCTTTTGATGTACTCAAAAAATCATAATTGAGTACTCAATTACACGCCCACGCCCATTTTAAGGCGTATGTGTACAAAAATACATACATACTTATATTTTTGCCGTAGCAAATTATTTTCCATAAATGAAATAATTTGGACTTAAAAAGTATTTTCAAAAACTGTGTCAAAAAATTAAAAAAAAATTCTTTGACCGACAAATTTGCACGATGACCACGGAAACAGCCCCCACGAAACTGGCGAATACTAAGCCATAGCATGGAAAGCACAAGCAAGTCGGTACACGCAGACAGGAATCAGAACATAACGCAGCAGGTGAGCAAATCTTTCGACTATAATGTCAAGGTGAGGTAGATTTTTGGTCATTTATTAACACGTTCTGCAATAAATGCTGCGATATTTGCCAAAAAATGCTATCCTAATCAGGTAGTCATATAATATGAGTTCACCACAGCCATATTTACCACCGGAGCTTTCCACGAAGCATGATTTACTCGTTGCAATGCTATCGTTGCAACACGCATTTAAAGAGCACAAAAAATCAAGCTCCATCCAAGGCTTTTTGGAATAATTTGCTTCCGGGTGACACTCTTGACGAACCGTCCGCACTAACTGAACCAGAACGTCGAATGCTTCAGCGAATAAGGTCAAAGTTATAAAATCTCTGGGCAGATTCGGTCAGCATGGTTGCAAAGAATATGTATAGTTATTTGCTTTTGATATATTTGAAGTCAACGAAGAGTTGCCTAAAATGCTTTCTCAATCGCAGATTTAAGAATTGTTGTAGTGGCTGCATTTAAGCCACTTAAGAATTGAATGTAGTTCGAAATTATAATATTTCACCGGATCGTGTATACAAGGCTCTTTATTGGCTTATTGCAAACTACTCACTTCATAAGGACATAACAATAAATAGATTTAAGTACTGTGAAACCGAAATAAGTACTATGCTACTGATGATCAAACTAACAGTACATACTTACATATATACAAATAAATGATTTCTCACGAAATATATGTGCTTCCTGGGATCAAGGACATGAGGTATTTCAATCTGGACACGCTGGACAATGTTTTGCTATGGCTGAGGCAAATTTAATTCGTGCTAATATTTTACCATTGGGACAAATACTCTAAATCAAAATATAATTGAGACAGATAGACTTTACGAACGGGTTAATTGCGAAGCTAGAAATAAACCGGGTACCTATTTGGAGAGCAGAAACCTTAATGTTATAAAACACCATATCCTGATTTTGATAATGATTTTGCTATTGAATATAATGATTAAAATGGCAGTTTATGCAATAGAAAAAACGATGGAATTAATTTCTTAAATCTATAATATGTACTTCGATAAAATTATTATTTGCCGAATATAATGTTGGAATTTTAATTGTTGCCGGCAGTGCATATGGTCTCATAAATTATGCATTAATGAAATCAGTTATACAAGATTTTAATTAAGTTTTAATTCATTTAAAAGTTCTTTTATTTAAATAATTATTTAAAGCTGAAGTTATTTGAAGGCTTTCCTAAATCTCTTCTAAAATGGATACAATCATAAATTGGATATAAATTGGATGGTGTTTAACAATACAATGAGATTCCTATTCCTTCCGGTGTAGCTCAAGGGCTGCTATTTTCATTAATAATCTCCTTTCTTACAATTTTAATTAAGAACTTTTTATAATCCTTATAAAAATGGAAGTGATGCCACGCTCGTCCAATTCGATTTGGATTCCCGAACTGCATGGTGTAACATTGACTGTATGGACCTAAATTTAAAGAAGTGCAAACAAATAACATTTGCGAAACAAATAACGTTGTCAAAGTCCTTTTTTCTTTAATTACACTATTGGTGGATGGAAATTAGACCCAGTTAAAACTATTGATGATCTAGGAGTAGTCCTTGATCGAAAATTTAATGATCTGTATATCACTAAGTTATTGTATACCTCACTTGTTGGCCAATGTTGGAATATGTCTCGCCTGCCTGGAGCTAAGATTGAATGAGTCCAAAAACAATTCACAATCTCTATTGGGATGAACCACCTTAAGAATATCGGGTAAAGCTTACTTAAACTTACCATCATATACTATAATAATATATATTATATATACCATCATCGAACTGATGTACAATAACTCGAGGGTTTTCACATCCCTACATGCAGTATTTTTATTACCGTACCAGTTATGCCTTGAACAAATAGAAAATCGCACGACGAATATTTCGGTGCGAACTGTCAAATTTACACGGCCTCTTATGGGAAACGAGAAAAAAATAAAATTACGTCGCTGCCTCTGCTTGCGACTGCGAATAAATCGCAGCTGCGATCGATCTGGATGCGATTTGTTCGCAGTCGTCGCTCTTGTTCTTCTTATTTGTGTGTGTTTACATGGACTTTGACAAGCCAAAACTTCGCTGCGGCAGAAGATTTCTGACAGTTCGCACCGAAATATTCGTCGTGCGATTTTCTATGTGTTCAAGGCATTAAGGAGCAAATGCTTCCATGGCTTAATTGGTTCTAATTCCTTAAATAATCAAATAAATTATAATTATATAAATTATTATCATCAATTATTTCTAATTTCTTATAATTATTCTAATATTATATTATTATAGAATATTATAGGTTATATATATATATAGATTATAGATTATATTATTATTATAGATTATTCTAATAATCATCATTTGTATTTCCAACGAGTGTTACTATATTATTACTATACTTCAAGCCTTTGCTATTACTTCTTTATATTATACTTAGCACGTGTGTTAGATGATGATCTGTTGCTATGAACTCATTGTAAATTTATTACTGCTGGAAAAATATTCCCATATATTTGGTCTATATTAGGCTCGTGCCCGACAGACATCCACTGTGTGATTGAAGGAATACAGACACGTTTATTACTATATAGATTTTTTACGGAATTCTGGTTGAATCGTCTATAGTACAGACCTTGCTGCAGCACCAGATCACCGCGATTCCAAATGACGTCTGCTTTTTTAGTCCAGTCTTGTACACGTTTCACTTTTTGTTTTTAACGGATGAAGTGTAGAGATTGAATGCGTTTATGAATGAAGTTTACTACTTCATTAAAATAAGTTTGGGAGAAGGAGGCATTGCAGTAGGCCGGAGAGAGAAGACAAGCAGAACAAATCATAATAAACAGAAATCGATTATCGTTTCTTCTGTTATTTTCTTTATTATGAATATTGTATTTGGATCCTTCAGAACTGAGTCTCGTTTTAGTCTTACTTAATTTATAGCCAAGCACTTGATGTTGTAAGACTGCTTCGTTTGTGCGGTGGTGTTAAACCCATCCTTGCGTTCATCTACATCTTCTGTCTTTTTTTGTCTGGCTTCGAATGAATGATCTGCATATTTAAATCGGATATGGCATCCGTTCGCTTGCCGTGTGTTGGTCACCGAACGCTGAAACGGGCGCGATGGAGCGAATTCGGTGCGTTTGGTGGACGTTCCAACTGCAAGCAAACGTGGACTACCAATAATCATACAGACCAGTCGAGTGGGTGATGAAATTAATTCCGTCGGAAGTAATTTCTTCCAACGCTGATTAGTTTTTGCAGCCGCTATTGACGCCAAAAGAGTCTGAAGAGCAGCCAGTAAGAAGTTTTTAAATTTAATTGAAAAACTTTTAGTCTACGTAGAAAATAATTAGCTTTATATTCGAGTTCATTGAAGATTTAGTTTTGACAAAGTTATCTTTAAAATTCTTTATACAAGTACATATGTACGATGTTTAGAAGTACAAATATATGGTTTACAATATGTACATATATCTTTCCGATCGTCGTCTGAATCTACACAGATATTTGTCTTTCTGTCTGTTTCTAGGCGTTGTTTAGAACGTTGGAAAATATGAATAACAAAATCACAAAATGTCAATTAAATCTCGTATATGAAATTCGAAGCATTACATATTAGTAAATTCAAGGTAAAGAAAAGTTGTTGGGTATCTATTTTTGTGCTATGCAGTGCAGCGTTAGTCATGTTTTCCCATTAAATACAGGAACCAACACTCCTAATGCTTAGTACTGAAATCGAAGTAAAAATTCAGAGCATCCACCTATCCATAAATTCCTAGAAAATACAGTGTTGTGTGAACTTGTGTTATATGAGAGCCAGAGCCTGTACAAACCAGAGAATTACGGTCAGAAAACATTAAAACCAAACATTTTTTATTAATTCAACAATTTTTAATAAAAATATAAACATACGTAAAACGGAAAACCTAAGTAAACAAAAAATGTCTGCTCTCATTTGATTTAAGCTTACTTTTTACGATAAAGGAACTACTGTAGTTGAACAGAACAATGAATTTGTTCCGTTCACCTTACAGAACATGAACAGAACAACGTATGTTGGGATGTTCTAGAACACTATGTACTCGTATATAAAAGAACACAGCTTGTGTATGTACATACTATAAATTAATAGGAGGAATACCAGGCATTTTTCTATATGAAATATGTATCTCAACTATGTGTGTATGTAGATATTTTTTTTTTCCTGTTAAACTTGAGTTCATTTGTATTTTGTTTTGCAAGAGATTCGTGTTTCGCAATTAGCAAAAATTTTTTATTCTGGAACAAATGCAGTTTACGGGACTTTCTCCGATTTTTTTCAGTTTTTTTTTACCGTTAGATTTTACCGTTAGGACCGGAAGTGTGTACTTTATTTCCGGGGCTAGGCAGCCATTTTGGATTTATGGGCGTTTTAAGTTCACGAAAGATGACCTAATAAAAGGTCAATAACTCCTAAAGTAGATAACCTATAGTACCGCCAGTGGTACCATTGGAAAGGTATTGTTATTGTCTTTATTTGTGCTATACATAGTTTTCATAACACTCCAACAGTTTAGAAGTTATACGTATTTTTATGTAATTATGAATTTGTGCTCGTGAAACAGCGATGTTTTTCTCGGAAATGGATACATTAATGTACCACAAAAAATATATATCGTGAAAGCCCATTGTCTTACCTTTAAAATGGTATATAACATGCCATACTTACTTATTGTATTTGTAATGTAAAACCGATATAAAGTAAAAATCATCAGTGGTCAGATTTCATTAAAATTGTATTTACATGCACAAAGACTTAATCCTCTAAATCCTCGACATAAATTTCGTAATCTTCTTCTTCTGGATAATCTTCTATATGTGATTTTGGCATTAGTGGGTTATATATAAGCCCAGCTGTCCGCGCGATTTTTCAATTTTAAATATTGGTAATGTATGTATGAAGGATTTCCGGGGCTAGGCAGCCATGATTTCCGGGGCTATGAAAAATCGCGCGATTTTTCATAAAAATTTTTTAATTTTAAATATTGGTAATGTATGTATGAAGAATTTACTAGCGCCGCAGGCGAAAAATTTTTATGAAAAATCGCGCGATTTTTCATAAAAATTTTTCAATTTTAAATATTAAATACTGAACAATACGCGCTAAGGTACAAAGGTTTCCTGTAGTCAAGTCTAAGATGCGTGTTCGGATATCCACCGAACACTAATTTTGAATATTTCATTAAAAGTGGTCGAAACTGTGGGAGATACCCTATCATGTTATATACCGTTGGAAAGGGGAGGTTATGGGCTCTAAGAAACCTGAATTTAATATATACCTTAATTATCAAAGAAGAGAAAAAAAAAATATTTTGTAATACAACATCCACTATTTTTTCTTAAAACTAAATTATCTCCATAAATACTTGTTAAAATCAAAAAATGATTATGACTTAAAATATCCACCTTGCTAGGACCTTTCGAACGCTATCAATTTTTTACTGGTAAACCTTATAGTTTAGGAGATATCGCTATTTGAAATTTGAGATTTTTTTACATTCAAACGCCCATAAAATCTAAACTAAGGCCACGCCCCAAAAATTTTTTACATGGTTAGATTCAGGACAAGAAGGCGAGCTAAGATGTAGTTTAGGGGACTGAACTGAGCCAGTCCCGTAAACTGCATTTATACCAAATTTTATTCCGATATCTTCACCTGTGCTCCCGTGATCAAGATTTCCGCAGACAGACGGACGGACATCCGTCGAATCGACTCAGGAGATGAAGCTGATCAAGAATCTTTTCTATTTTTATGCGATACATATTTCGGCGCAAGGTGAATATATGTACATATTATACATTTAGGTATAGGGTAAAAAAATTATATTATTTTTTAATGTTGCAAAGTAAAGAAAAGAAAAAGTATTATACAGTGCAAAAACACAAAATTGAATTAAATGAGACAACAGTCCAAACTATTAAGAAAAATTAAAAAGAAATTAGAAGTGCAGTTACGCGTTAGTGCAGTTATCGATATGCGCAAATTGAGTCGAAATGCACCAAGAATTGAGAAAATGGAAAAAGCACACAGCATTTGCATTGATAATAGCAGTAAGAAAAATATTCCATTAAGCGGTAATGTAATTAAACAAAAAGCATTGAAAATTTATAAACATATTAATGAAAATGGATGGTTAATCCAGATATTGTTAGATAATCCAAATAATTATTCAAGAATAACGATACAAAGCCTATAAAGTTTTTAATGCCGATTAAACTGGGATTTGTTGGGAAAAATTTCCCAAAAATTCCCAATAGAACCTTTACATAAAAAAAAATTAAAAAAGCGCGCCCGGGAGTTAAAGCATCACAAGATCGTGTCGCACTACTTTTGTGCTGCATCGCGACGAGAGATTTTGGAACAAATGCAGAACAGCTGCCAAGCTCAGATTTTTTTTTCCTTTTTTTTACCGTTATTTGAGACCGTTATAAACGAAAGTGGCCATGTTTTTTCGGGGGCTGGTCAGCCATCTTGGATTTATGACCGTTTGAAGGTCAAATAAATGTACTAATAAAAGGCACTTATCTCATAAACTAAGTGAGCTAGCGGAACAAAATTTCCGCATAAAAAATTTTTCATAAAAATTTTTTAATTTAAAATGTTTTTCACTAGAGCGGCGCAGGCAAAATTGTTATTGAAATTTTGAAAAGTAAAGCTAAAGTAATGAAAAACAATAGTAAGTATAACATATTATATACCATTTTAAAGGTAAAAGAACAGGCTTTCCATAACTGTAATTTGTTTTATACCTTAATGTGTCCGTTTGGCAGAAAAAAATTATTGTTTCAAGGTCAACTTGTCACATTTTTCTAAAAATCAATATAACTCCTTAACCGCCATGTTAGGGACAAACAAGTATATTATATAAATTACAGGTATTCAAAATACCTTTCCAACAGTACTTTGCTTGTTCCGCTACCTCACTTAGTTTACGAGATAAGTGCCTTTTATTAGTACATTTATTTGACCTTCAAACGGTCATAAATCCAAGATGGCTGACCAGCCCCTGACAAAATCCATACAGTTCCGTTCCTGATGGTCCCAACTAACGGTAAAAAAAAGGAAAAAAAAAATCTGAGCTTGGCAGCTATTCTGCATTTATGCCGAGATTTTATTACATTTATACATTTATAAAGCTTTGAATCCCCGTGCACTTAAAGGATTAAAAAAAGTTCATTACCTCTATATTGGATAGCAAATTCAAAAGCTTGGATAATATATTTGTGCTAGAGGTTCAAAAATATAAGAAAAGGAAAGTTGAAAATATAAAAAATCAATCGGAGACTATGATAATAGCAACTTTTCTCAAATAAGTTGGATCATAAACCTTAACTCGGTTTTGACACAGCCTGTTTTCAGAACTTTTCATTCACGTGGCAACACCCAGCGAAAATTTATTCACCTAATGTCCAGAGGATTTCGTCTCGTCTTGGTAGCTGTCTGAGCTAAACCAGGCATTGAGTTTTCAACAACAACACACAAGATGAGAAATTTCGGCTTACATGCAGATGGCGCTTTCATTAAGGTTTCTGTCGGAATTCGCAGAAAAACGTCCGTTTAGGTTATTTGTTTTTGCTTCATATGACAATAGTTAAACGCAATTATGTTAACATTTTACTTCTATCTCTTTATGTAACAGATTTAGAATATTAGTTGCGTTAATTTTTCCAAATCTAATCTGGATTTAAAGCCGAAGGACAAGGGAAGTCACATTCGGATATCACAAAAAACAAAAATTGTGTCCTGAAAAAACTAATCGAATTGCGCTTCTCGTTATTTGCTACATAGGTGGCGCTGATGCTAAAACTTTAGTTAACATTCAACATATAGATGACGTTGAAAACATTTTTTCTTTTAATTGGTGGTGTGCGTTACCCAGTTTAGCTGGTTTGACTCATAAAGGTGCTGGACAAACCTGTGAATATCATGCTTTTATTTTCTCGAGCAAAATTGGTTGATATGAGTTAATGTTGTTGAAGTTAGTATTGAAAATAGCACACATATTTTTTGTGTGCTTTATGTGAGAATAAAGGATGCTTCTATCTCCGTATGTGCCACATGTCGGTCTGCTTGAATTAGTTCACAGCATCGATGTCTGCCGGAACTACAGCAGTTGATGGACGACCTCCACGAAATTCGTCACTGACACTGGTACGTATCCACGCTTAAACTCCAAAAGCAGTAATATACTGTATGGTTTAAATGTTGCTTCATTAGAATTAGAATTCATATAATTAGAATTAGATTTAAGCAGACTACATATGTATGTACGTATAGATTCTATACTATACTATTCTATACTATAGAACATTGTGTAGTCACAAAACTGCTTTACAATAACGGTAAATTAAATATAAATACTTTCGTGATGAAATTTACGTATACATACATATATAGTATTGTACATATGTACATACATAGCCAAATCATTTACATAAAAACCTAGCCATCAGTCATTGTAAAATCTGTCTATTTGTCTAATTTGTCTATTTTTTTATTTTCTAATAATTGCTTAAACTAATACAAGTTACTAAAAAACGAATAACAAAATTCAGAAAATTCTGAAATAAATTGCTGTTAGGTTGGTCCAAAACTACAGGCACACACACGAATGCACAGACAGGCTGGTTACCCTTAACATTTAATTGCTGTTCAATGGACTTCTGACTGCTGCTTCTGAGAGCTCCATATATGGCTCACAATAAAGTATAGACCTCAACAAGCATATCTCGCTGAAGTAATAGTATGCTCATGTAAAAGTTACGTCAAATTAAAGTCACCTCTCAATAACAGAAATTTATATTTATAAGTGACGAGATTCCAACAACTGCCTGACTTTCTCTTATACACCTGTCTTTTACCGCCGTTTCTTTAAAGAAACACTAACTTTAAAAAAATCCTTAAATTCACTGTTCCTTTTTTTTAAAAAAGTATTAGCGCTTTTTGATACATTTGTTTGTTTATTATAAAACTGCATACATTTTTTTAAAATTTTAACGTTTTACTTGGTTTAGCAATGAGTTAACCAGTTACATCTTTTTTAGCCCGTTTTAAAGCAATTTTTTCTAAATATAAATAAAATATGTATCCATATTATTGATGTTAAATGTTAAAATATATGTTTGAAATTGTATAAAAATTACTATAAGTATTAGGTTTTTCAAATGTTTATCAGTTTTTTTATTGCATAAAGAAAGTTTTTGGTTTAAAGCAACGCTCTATAAACACTACAAATATTTTTTTAAAATTTTTCTGAGTATGCAGAACTTCTAATTTGTTGTCCAATAGCCTACCCTGTAAAAATGTTCTACATCGGGGCATGGATTCTTGTATCGGTAAAAGACAGGTTAAAGATAAGAAAGAAATAATTCTTATTGTTAGATTTAAGTGTTAAATCTCAAATATTATCTTCGTTTGAAAAAGCGTGGAAATGCTAACAGACATCATCATCATATTATTTATTCAGATTAAACCTTTCGACTGTCACAGAAGAATACACAGAAGAGCAGCGCACCGATAGTTGATAGTTTAAGACGGATATTCAAGAGGCTGCTGACAGGATACTGAAATGACTTTTCGATATATCGGAGCGAATAATTTGTATATTCTTTGTACACAACAAAGAAAATGACGAAAAAATAACCCTTATTCACCAAACAGCAGCACCGAAGTTTGAAATGTGTTTTGCTGTAATCGCCTCTGGCTATTTAACCCCCGGGCCGCAAAAGAGTATGGAGAACTGTTTGACTGTTATTCGGAAAGCAATTTTCGATTTTTAAATACTCTTAAAGGTAGTGTACTTCCTGTAACATGATTAATGTACACCAAGTCTATATTCAGCACTGCAACTGCGTTTCTCCCATAAGAGCAGCTTGCTTAACGCATTCCAATGCATGAACCAATGACACACTGCTCCTAGCATGATGTTTCTTCACTTCCAAATGGGATTCGAAGGCTCCGCCTGCATACGCTAATTCTGTAATATAATACCAGTAAGAGTGTTCGTTCTGGCCGAATATACACCCTATATAGATACCCTACACCTAAAAGTTTTGAAAAAATTTAATTGAACGAATTATTTATTTATTTACATTTTTAATTTATTTAGATTTTTCATTGCAGAACAATAACATTATAGAGTGAAATACAAACTGAAACTAGAGAAAATATGTATGTATGTGGTTATAAGGAAAGCTACCTTATAATCACATTTAATTACAGACGGGTATAAATACAGAGGCGTAGCTAGGATGGGCGCCACAATTTTGGGGGCGACAGTTTTGGAAATCAAGTATCGAAATTATTGAATTCTAGGAATTGTTGGGGCTGCAAGTTGATTAACCGTCCCGGGCTCCATGAGTCCTAGCTACGCCACTGTATAAATAGTAGGCGTGGTCGTTACCTGTTTTCAAAACAAAATAACTAGCTTAGTTTTTTTATTATTGTGTTCAAATTTAAACTTTATTTCCTTAGTAATAAATGTGTTTTCATGAGCTATAAGTAAGGCAAAAGTGGGCGGGCCGCGCCCAATTTTGCTGTTATAATGTTTTATTGGAAAATAAGTTGTTATGTAGAGTTTTATTTAGGAAGTTTATATATTTAACAATATAAGCCATATATAAACCATTTAAGACCCTCTTTTGCCTGGGTAAACTAAAAGAGGGCGGATCACGCCCATATTTGGCATATTAACGGATAATGCTATTCTATACCCAGGAGTGAAATTTTGTTGTAATAACTCGAAAACGAAAACTATATCACATTTCTAATACAAAATAGGCGTGGTCGTTGACCTATTTTGCCCATTTTCAATACCAACCTGAGAAGAATATTTCTGCAAATATTTCATTATTCCATATCTTCACCGGTTCTCCTGTGATCGTGATTTCAACAGACAGACAGACAGACGGACGGAAATGGCAAAATCTACTCAGGAGGTGACGCTGATCAAGAATATATACATATACTTTTTTTTTAATATATATACTTTTCTCTAATCTTCTCTATTTCTATGCGTTACAAAGTGAGTTTTGTGACAAAGTGAATTGTCCACCCTTATTCTTAAGGTGTTGGGTATAATAACTTTGTGGTGTTATATACGAGTAATACAACAGTAAGAAGCAGATGTTCTGTATACAAATACGAGTACCTCTCGAACAGGGCTTATGCCAAACCATGGTACCAATTGGGCGTTCAAGTCCCTAACTGTTTGATAGGATCATTCAAATAGAATGAATTCATGCAAAGAAATAAATGAAGCTTGATGACCTCGGAAAACTTTCCAAGTTAGTCAAATTCTATTGAAAACAAATCACTGTACCATAAATAGGTAAATGTTTACATTTAAACTTTTTCTGCAAAAGGATAACTTCAAAATAATTTTCGATAGTTACGTTGGTCTGCTTCTGGTGTTTACCTAACTTTAGATTAGCGTAGCCAACATACATATACGAGTATGTATTATGAGTAGTTTGGTCTGATGCCATGCCTCCCCACAGAACCTTTTTCGTGCAAAACGTACAAAGTACTCCGGTGTGCGTTCCTTTCGATTTCGTTCTGCATTCTCCGCTGTAAGGTTTTCATACAGATTGAGTTCTTAACGAGTGCTTCGGTGGTTAGAGAGAGTCAACTTTTTTATGCGAGGGTTAGTTGCCGCGTGGCATTCGTAGAAGTACGATATAAAATTATGTTTGCAATACCGTTATATCAGCGTGGTTATGTATTAATAAAATAATAACTTTCGTTCTTTATAAATTTTTGTTTTAGAGTTACTAAAAATAAAAATAACATAATTATCACTTGGCTCATCAAGCGTATAATAGTTAGTTTAAAACGATTTACAATAAACGAAAATATATGCCGGCAATTTAAATGTTCGTACATAACATGCACATATTGCAAATAACTAAACAATCCACTCATCTTTTCAAAGATAAAAAATGCTTCTTAACGCAAACAAGTGCTTCTTACAAGTTGAAATCATTAGAATCCATTTGACTTGTAAATAAGTTTAGTGAAGTGAATTTTCAAAATTAACACCGCGTTGTTGCATTTCACACACAAAATACGTGGACGGGTCCGCTATATGTAAATGTGAACGTAATCGTATAGAACTCGATTACTAATATTAATTTTGTTTTACAAATGTAAGATGGTTTCATACAATATATAATTAGTACATACAATAAACGGTTTATCAGTAAACCCTCTTGAAATTCTATGGCTTTAAAGTCGTCTGGTGTGATTGCGTGAGTTAATTGAATCTTATACATGCGAAGATCGTTCGGAGGAACTTTGGTTGCAGTGGCGCGCAGAGGCTATATTTTCGAGGGAACATCCGATCCGATGATGAATGAGTGACTTATTTTTCATTTATTGCTTCTTCGCCAGTTTTAGCAATTGTCACATTACTCTACTGTAATTATATTGTTCGCCTTATTCATCTACCTAGCTTTGATCTGTGTGCGACAATCGTCTAAAACAATAATAAACGATAACGACTGATCTGATATACATACTTATTACTTTTAGGTTATTCTAACTTCTTTACTTCGATTTATTCAGCTTCTAGTATACATTTAGTGTTCAATATGGCGAGTAATTTTTCAATACTAGTGTTTATTAGTATTATTGCAAATATATGTATTTCTAAACCTCTGCAGAAAATTCTAAGTTTCCATTCAAGGAAACAATGGTTATTAGTTTTCCTTCCTCTGAATTCAGTATCATTCTTTTGGGTCTGGGAAAAAGCGTTTTTCATAGTAAAATTCAATAGCCAGCCTTGTGTAGATGGTTTAAAACAGGTTGGTGGCCAATACCCAGCTCCATACCAATATCGACACTGCCATCGACACATCTTGCCATTAATCCCACATTATTCATAACTTTATCTCCAGTTACGGCCGCACAACATATGTTATGTTGCCGAATTGTTATGCCTAAATTATCGTCTTCTACATTGGTGTTAAAACAAGATTAGTAGTGGGTTTACTCTTCTAATGAGATGTTCGTTAATGACCCTATGCTTTCATTTGTGAAGAATTATTTATATTTTTTAATAGTCATTGTTATACAATAAAAGGCCCTTGTGCAAGTACAAACTTTTGAGAATCCTTCTTGCATTCTCCTAATCGGCCCAATAGTTGCGTAGACATTAGTGAAGAGATTAAGGTTTCCAAACACCGGAAAGAAACTATCTGTATTCCAAGAGACTATCAAGCCAAGACAAAATAACGACTGTGACATCCCACTGCCATCTGAAGCCGGGACGCCTTAAGCGGATCGTATCCAGAAGGAGTGGTCGAAGCTCATATACTCTACCGCATGACTTGTGTGGCGATTGGAAAAGTGGGCTGACCACACTTATCTTTGGATGTGTGTATAATATTGATCCTACATGCGACGATATTCAATTAATCTTCGCAACTTACTGTCAAAGAATTATACTATATGTAAATCTTTATATAAATCTTTATAATGCGTATTATATAAAATCATTTATAATGGTGGATTGATATTTGAATGCAGGTACTAAATTATGTGTTTGCAGCCCTCTTCGATTAGCTCAATCAATCCAGATCCTGTTTTAGGAATATAGGGCAAAACCCACGCCCGTATTTGGCAAAGAACTTAATACTGATGATAAAAATTTATATTTCATCATAATAAATTTCATATTATATAAATTTATATATAAAAACCTTCCTACCTTCGGGTGTAGGATATAAAAAGCAATGTTTTAAGTACCAACCAAATTTAATTTTTTTTTTTACTTTATGAACGGACAAGAAATTGTACTCATGTATACTTTTTAATGTATTTACATACTTTGACACATTGAAAATGTATTTAAATACTAACTCCAAAAGCTATCTTTATACATGTAATTCTCTTTCTGTACCTAACAAATAATTTTTTGCACAGAGAGTTTTTAACCTCTATATACATACCTAAATACATACATATATGTATATATAAAATATATATAAGATTCTGAAAATTACATTTTAATAAAATATATTAAAAAACTTTTAAACTAAAAAAACATTTTTAAATAAAATGCACGCAAAAGTACAAAAGTTTTTTTTCAGTGATATCATAATAAAGGTTATTATGATTAAGCAGTCATTCTTACATTTCTTATTTTGCAATGAAACTTTTCTTATGATATCACTAACCACATAACATATTGTTTAAAAATAAAAGTCTTTGATGAAAGTTATTTTGTGGCTTTTATTTTTAAAAGTCATTGATAACAGTTATTCAAAAGACTTTTTTGATAAAAGTTATAAGAGTTTCAACCTCTGGTTTCAATATTTCTTTCCTTTAAAATTCTTCTATAAAGTAATTATAATTTAAAAAAATCAAATCTGCTACGGATCGAAACCGGGCCCTTTGGACGCAAAGCGAACGCTTTATCACTGAGCTACATCCTCCATAATATGTTTCATATCATATCATTTAATATCTATATATATAAAATCCCTATGCGTTTCTGTTAGCAAAATATGTCCGGGACTTTTTTTTTTACTTGCACATCACTTAGAAACCTGAAATTTTTCACAAATGTTCCTGGGCATCTAATGTTGATGAGAAAAATCGCAACTTTCAAAAATCCAAACGGCTTCGTCATTTTTTTGCAAAAAATCCGATTGGGAGGAAATTTGTATTTTTTTCCTAGATTGTGGTGATTAATTTGTCAGATTTTATTATGAAAAATTTTGTAATTTAAAAATTTAACATTTTAAAAATTTAATAATTTTTCATAATAATTTAATTTCATTGAATTTGTTTTGTTTGTGACTATTTGTGACTGTGTTGGGTATAGTTGCTTACCCAGAAAGTCCAAAAGACTTCGCAATTTTTTTTACGAAATAAATAAAAAATAATAACTTCCTGGCGAAGTCAGGCTTATATTATACTAGTCATTATATAATATTATTATCATATTATGATAATATGTGTTTAAATCCTATTACTTTCATTCGATCGTCACTCTCAGAGATAAAAATTCTTCCGTAAGTCTTCCGTTAGCACGTCCATCCGTCTGTTAGTCCTTCAATCTGTCATACTTTAAAAAAAATCTACTGGTGAGATTCGAAACTCCCATCTAAAACCAACCCTCTATCCCAGAGCTACATCCTCTACATGAAATTTATGTTTAAATACTATATACTTTCCTCCGTGCGTCAGTCGGCGGAGACAAACATTTTTCGTCAGTACCTGTAAGTATATAAAATTTATTGAAAAATTCATTGGTTAAACCTGGTTATTAGAGGTTTTTACATTTTCAAAGATCAATTAGAAATTCAGTGATGAGTAGTTTATACAATTTCTTTCATAGTACGGGCTGAAAGTGTTCTCTCAACACATTTGAGAAATATGTCAAAAATCAAGAATGATAGAAAACAGATTACGCAGGTTCATTATATTTTTTCGTTGGTGAATGACTTCACGCGATACAAAATACATTTTGACAGATACTTTAGGCTTCTACATCGCTTGTAACTATCAGCTTTAAAACAGATTTTAGGAGGGAAGGGAGCCTACCCATCCCATACCTGACTACGCCAATGCTCGTGGCGTCTATGCGCAAAACGAAACCACCTTTTTACGTCGATCGTCGTAATCTTGTTTTCTATCATTCTTGATCAAAAGTACATATTTTTAATAAATGAATTTTTTAATTTAAGGAACGCCTTTCTAGTCATGGAAGTCTAGGATTGTCGAGCAGTAGTCCTGCCTACACAACACATACAGGCGGAGGGAGAGGTGGGCCACCTGGCCATGGTGGTCATAGTAGTTCACATGGGTCGGCAGCAACCATGCACCACCAATCATTGCAATCAGATTTCCAACCACCGTACTTTCCGCCACCATTTCATCATTCTACACAAAGTCCGCCACAGCAACAGGTAATAGCTTTCATGTGTCCAACAAGAATCACCAAACTTGGTATATCTACATACAAACATATACGAGTATTTTTTAAAATTACAATATATGCCTAACAAAGTTTTTAGTTTAATACGTTTTAATCGGTGTGAGCTACGGTAATTAATCAAGATTGAATACCTATACTTGACCAAAGACCGATTCAAGCTCCAGATTCCTCTATCGATTCCTTAAACTGGAAATCCAGTAAAAATTTGTATCACTTTGTATACCCTACATACGAATTTATACCGTACATACCCTTTGTGCTTCCGCTTATAGAGGAAGCCAGGCCGAACACTCTTTCTAGTTAATATTATTTTTATACTATTAATATTAATTTTTATTCATTTATCCAGTATGTGTAATAAACCGAACCTTGCCAATTCTAAGCTTTCTTTGGGCACTTCTGCCCCACACCCGAAGGTAAAAGGGCGTTTATGCCATATATTAAGTTTGTGCTTCTGCTTCTAACGCACAGAAAGAGGAAAAGCGGATATAGAAAAATGAAATATTATATATTCTTGACCATCGTCATTTCCTGAGTCGATTTAGCCCTGTCCGACCGCATGTCTCTCCTTGGAAATCATAATAAGGAGTAATTGAGATTGTAAATAACACATATCTTAATATATGTATGTTTCTTAGTGATTTGAAAAAATCACAAAATACCTGCGATCCAATTATGATTTCGGCTTCAGCTTCAAAATACTAACTCTTCAATCCAGATTTGAAAAGTAAATAATCGGGTCCCTTTCCCCGGATATGTTATGCCAGTAAAATAAAAACTTTATGACTACGGCTTGAAACAAAAGCTACTTTACAAAAGTATAGCAATTTCCAGATTTTCGTACAAATCCAAGTCCTTTTGTTTTTGAACCGCTATATCAATAAACAATATCCCCCTAATCGAGAACATTTCTTTTACTTTGCATTCATCCAAGCCTTCTGGCACCATACGTTCGGAATATAGTTAATGCGGAGTATCTTTTATAAAAATGATCCAGTGTTATTTCCCATTTGGAGTAATAAAATTTCTTGACAACCTCTAGCATTCCGTAGCTTCCGTTTGATCTATGTGGTCGTCTCTAAATAATTAAATTCAGCTTAGAATAATATAAATAATACCTTAATATTAGAAGTAAAAATTCTAAACAGATATTCTAACCATTTGTTTATAACGATAATCAGATACCTTCTTACTTACAGAATCATGGAGCTCTTGAATATTTAGGAACAGATCCATATGGTCAGCCGCTATCATCATTGCATCACGCACCTCTGCATCATTACAACCAGTTGGCTGGCCTTAGGTCTACACAAGATCAGCTCGGTATACACAGATCTCATAGGGAAGCAGAGTTACAAGGACATGTGGTAAGTGGAGTTTACCCAGTCCTATAAAAACAAGTCTTCCAATTAAAAAGGTCTCCAAAAAGAAAGGTTGAGAGTAAAAATCTCATTCGTCAAATGCTTCTTAAAATCTATTGCAAGATCAAGCAGATTCAGAAGACATATTTGTATTTGTATTTATTTACATACATATATCTACATTTAACTGATTAAATGAACAGGCATTAAGAACAGGGTTCTTTTTTAGCATACATATCATTAAGAACATCTCAAGAATAAAATAATAATGAATTGATTTAAGATGTAATATTAGGTTGCAAATGAAGTGAATTAACAATAAAAGGAAAAATAATAACACTTAAGCCTAAAAACAGAAACAGAAGAAGAAAATAAGAAAAGGCAGAGTCATAATCTAGAACGAAAGATATGAAGGGAAAGAAACAAATAAACGTGTCTAACTCACGAATGTGAGCTAAAGAGATACTCCTTTGCAAGCCTTTTAAACGTACTCTGCAACTGCATTGGTCTGTTAAGGGGAATTGGGGCATAATGCGTTTCCGCACAGAACTGAATGTCCAAATTGTATCTTAGAACACAAGTAATATCGAGATATTGGTACAACAATACGTTCTTATCTTTTGCTTTACTTTAGGCCAGCAAACTACAGCAATATAATATTTCAATTAACCCAACCGAATTTTATCAGACGTTTTAAACTTTTAAAATTCGTACCAAAACAAACAGAACAAATGATAAGAAGACACTATTGCATTATAAATGCGCAAATACTATATTATTTGCGCAAATAAATAAAGTACATTTATGAATATATTTAAAAAAATTTTTTTTAAGATTTTGCTTTTCAAGATTTTGCTTATCAAGATTTTCTTTTTCAAGATTTTGCTTTCAATATTTTGATTTTCAAGATTTTGCTTTCAAGATTTTGTATTCAAGATTTTGAAAATTCTAGAAAACGCTACCAACCCAGTTTAGTCCTTGTTTTGATGCGCGAAGAATAATAACTACAAGCATTAGTTGTCCTCATAGGCAAAAAAGAGTCAAATAGATAATGAACAGTTAACAAAAAACCACACCTTGGCATCAATTAGAGGACGCCATAATAAGGCTCAGTCAGTGATTCCACCAACCCGAAATAATTCCCGAAACATTTATAGATTCATCGTCAAAATAGGAAAAGGAAGACGGAATAGACAAAAAACTGAAATGAATAGTGTTAAAAAATAATGTCGTGGTCAGAAATACTACTAATTAACTAATTTTCGTAACGAAGAGTCAGAAATAATAAAGTAGTCAAGTAAACTATTATAAAGTACACATTATTACTAAAACGAGTTGGATATGATTCACTTACAACAGTTAGGCCAGTCGTGGAAAATAAATCTCTAAATCTAAATACTCTACATCGTAGTTCACAGACCTAAATTCCTTTCGAGAAGAGTAACAGACTTAATACATTGTAGAGAGTGCTTATAGTGATTTCCATCTGAGTTTATATCAGCACATAAATTCACTTTATTAGAACCATTATTTTGATTAAATTATTGAATATTGAATTGGAGTTATTGAATAAAACATATATGTAATACATATATTAAATATACTCGTACATTTTATTATTATTTTTTCATTATTATTTATTATTTGTTTGGATTTTTAAGTAAGCATTAATAGAAAAACTACATTGCATTTAAATTAAATCACCATCATAATCAATCATTATTATTATTATTATCAATCATTTAAATTAAAATGAAATTAACACAAATAAATTCACAATTCATTCATTTAAATTATGCCAACGTATTCAAAAAAACATGTTGAATATGTTCATCTTTTTCGGCTAAAAATACGTGTGGAAAGTTAAAAACAAGTGACTATATTTATGAATCAAGCATTTTTACGAAAAATTATTTGGTTTCATTTGCAAAATATTCAATATTGTGCAACTACATGACTTGAAAAAGGTTCCAAGGGCATTTCTAGAAGCATGCTTTGGTTATAAGTCGATCTCCTTAGAATTCTGTACTTATTTTACAAATACATACTATTTCTGGCTTAGTGCGATGAAGAAGAACAAGAGTACAGAGGCTTCCATGATCATCAGAATCTGATCTGATATCTCGGCGTGGAAGACATTCGCACAATCTGGGAGTCAGAAGTAGAGAGGCAGCCTGAGTTTAGTAGAAAAAACACTGACTCCCGCACCAGCCTCCATTTTAGATCCATCAGTGAAGATGGCAATGTCAAATTCCCCCACAATGTTGCCTCCCGCCATTTAAAGTTCACAACGCATGTAAAGTTTGACATTCTCATCGTGTGTGGCCACTTCTTCATTGCAGATGTACGTATGTGCACAAAACCAAACCACATTTATACCTCAGCATAGTCTTGTTGTCTATAATTCTTGCTCACTTGCATGTGAGCATCTTTATTCTTGCATCTGCACTGAGTGAATAAAAGTAAACACATCGAACACTTGTTAGCGAATACAGAAATTCGATTGCGCTTGAAACGATTGCGAAGAAAACACTTGTTTATTGAGTTTTGCAATAACTTCTTCGCTTTGACATACAAGAGTGAAACGCCGGGATGTTGTGCTAATGAACAGGTCAGATTAACAAGCAATTACCACCGGAGTCGTTGGCACCGTTGAGAAGCACTTCTTGAGTCACATCCAATAGTACCATAGTTGCTTCCAAATGACATAATTTGGAGCGAATGTCATTCATCCACAAGGATGGAACCCTACATTTAAAGTATGTAGTTTCAAACAGCATCAAACCATTTTGGAAAAAAATGGAAATCATCATCTTGGAAAATCATGGAACAAATCATCTTGGAACTATCGAAACTCAACAATCGAAAACTTCTGTTCATCTTTACAGATTCAAGGACAAATTCATGATCGTGTAGGAGCATTATTGCCGCCAGCAAGCGCTGATCACAAATTCCTCCAAATTTATTTACTCGGGATTTCCAGTGAAGAATTGACGACGATGATGGACGTCGTGGCATCAGTTGTGCGGTGAAACATGATCTCATGAAGCTACAGCAACTACTCCACGGACAAAATCAATTGGTTGGTTTATTCAAATCAACGTTAGAATTGATGCCTTCGGATGACCACTGAATAGTGATCAGAGCAGACAAACACCCAGCCGGCGAACATGCGATGCGCTTCAATGCACCAACATTAAATGACATTGTGCTTCAACGGAGTGATGGCAACAACCTTCAACGAATCAGCGTAATACACCGTTTGCACTACGCTACGCAATATATGTACACTGCAGTTTTGCCGTGGAGAGGATGGGTATCATTTATTAAGCAAAATGATAAATCCAATACACGGTAGTGACTCATCATTAGTGTTACTTTCAAAAACTTACTTTTAAATTTCATATCAATGCAATTCGGTCAAGTCCATCAAGTACGTTTGCAATTACGTCACGAA
The DNA here is from genome assembly GCA_949629155.1 of Myopa testacea. Taxonomy (NCBI): domain Eukaryota; kingdom Metazoa; phylum Arthropoda; class Insecta; order Diptera; family Conopidae; genus Myopa; species Myopa testacea. The sequence goes on along the minus strand of OX451348.1, from coordinate 5,646,698 downwards.
AGGAAGCGACATGGCTGTGTTCGGTATTGCTGCACCTGATGCAAACGACGAAGTTACTCAATACCAAGTGAAAGATATGTTAGCACAAATGAGGCGATTTGGCGAATTTTTTCGTTTCCAATTCACGAACGCAATCCAACTGTTGTCCATCATGCCAATCATCATGTCCATCACCTGAAGAATGGCCAACGTGTGTATTTCAGAAAATGATACAGAAAATGCAGCAGAACGAGCAGAATGTCCACTAAGGACAACGCTGACACGTTTCTTCGAGACATGTGCAAGTGATAGATTCGCCAGTTCAATATTGTACTCGGATATGCCGAAATACTTCACATGGAATGCAGGAGTGATACGATGGAGTGAAACAAGTTTTTCCGAGTAAACGCACACAACATTCGCCATTGATTATTGCATTTATATATACATATATTAGTAAAATAATTTAGAATAATAATTATTTTGTATCTCATCAAGCCATCTACGAACATTTGCAAATGAATTAGTTTCTATGAAACGTTATTGTTTGATTGTAAATTACGTTTTCAAGTTAACCCTCGTGTGTACACCAAATTGATTTGTCACATTAGTAACACCAGGGTCCGGCCAGACCCTACTATTTTACTCATAGTTTATTAGAAAAAAGTTAGATATGTAATTTTATTTATATTATGTAAGTTTGTTTACATAATATGAATAAATTGTACCAGCCAGATTCCTCATTTGTGCAGTTGAAGCATTTGTATACACCTTTCTAATGTTGCTGGCACACAGGATTCCCACACTTTTCACAAAAGAAGCGAGATTTGATTTTTATATGGATTATCTACATTCCATTGGTTTATTTTATCATTAGCGTAACGATTTGTTTCCGATGTATAATAAACCCGATGCTAGGGGTAAAAAATTTCTTAAATACTTCAATTGGCACGGAATTCTTTTGAGTCGGGCCTCCACTGGATCTTATAATGTTGAGTTCTAATACGGTCAGTTGGTGGTGGTGATTTGCTCCACTTCGTCCCATCTTTTCCGAAAAAGCTTTGAAGTGAAAGCGTGCTGGCATATGGCTGCATTTCATCTTCCTGGTCAGTGTCTCTCTCTAACTGCATCTTTAACTCTTGCTCTTGCTCAAGGTCTGAGGCATCATCTTCATCTGGTATATAATCACTATCGCCATCATCATCATCAGCAAAAATATCAGCATCTTCTTCTGCTTCTCGTTCTCGTTGTAATTCGGTTGTCAGGGCCTCCGCGACCCGATTATAGAATGCAGCATCAGAACGTAAATCAGAAAATCAGCGTTCTATAAATCATATTATATCATTTTCATCAAATCCATATTCAATACCTTCCATGTATACTAAACACAAAACCAATTCACTTCAACACAATGCAATGAGTATCAAAATATGACTGAAGTTCGATTGCTACATTTCTATCTCATAGGCGAAGAAAACATATTGAACTCACAAAAAATAACAATAAATAATTAGCTGTTGTCAACGAAGTGTGCAATTGATGTTGAAATGATTGTGATTGTTGTTTAAATAAATAACAGTACATTTTTCGCTGGTTTCAGAGTTCTGCAAGAACAACGACGTATGTGGGTCTAGCTGGACCCAGGTGTTACGAATATGACATAAAATAGCAAATGTCAAATAACTAACCTCATCGCATATTTTATAAACTTAATTCTTTTGGAAATATGGTGAGCATATCTTAATAAATGACAAAAGAAAAATGCTAAAATATTTGAAAAGGATCTGCCCAGACTCTGGTGTATCCATAAGGGTTAAACAAGTTTTTTATATTCTCGATGATACGGGTGAATAGAAACATTATAATACATCAGGAAGTTCTTGACTATCTTTAGCACAATCATGCGTTCTAATGTATTGTAACCCCAAATATTCCAGAAATTTTGTCACTTGACTTGCCGTCAAGAAAAAATGTTCCTGGCACTGGTACAAAAATATACAAAAAGATTGCTCTGGGGAGATGTTTAGTTTTATATAAGTTGAAGTTTATATTTTTTCAGGTACTACAAAACATAGATCCTTCCCGTTTGAAGCATTTTCTCTAGAATTGATTACAGAATTTTTTTCTTCCAAAAAAGTTATAGTACTTATTAGCCGATTTTTTTAAAAATGGATATCCAAATTTTTTTTCGAAATTTTTCGTTCAAATTTCAAGTGTGGAATTAATTTTCTCAAAAACTATTTGAAATAGGAAGCTGTATAAATATATCATAATATACTTTCAGAATAATATGATATATTTATACATATCAATAATATGATATAGTTATGATATATATTTATAATATATCATACAATACTTTCAGAAAAATCGAAGTAAACGATTTTTTAGTCATGTTTTTTGTGGGTTAATAAGAAGGACCGCTTCTTCTAATATTTTGAACACATGTTGCACCTTCGCAGTAGAAAGCACTACAAAAACGGCAAATCAAATTCGCGGTCAAACTGCTACCGTTCCGAATACCGGATACCGTACCGCGGGTTGTCTCCACCGAGAGACGTACGGACAACGGAATACAGTATTAAACCTACATTTTCGTATAGAGGATGTAGCTCAGAGATAGAGTTTTGGCTTTATACGTGAAGAAGAGGCCCAGGTTCGATTCTCAGCAGATTTCCTACTTTTAAACATGACAGACGGTCGGACGTACCTACGTAGAGCCTTCCGGACGGACGGACAGTAAAAAATGTTTGCCTCCGAGAGTGACGCACGGACGAAAATATGCCGAATTTAAACATACATACAATTAATTCACGGCAAATAAATTTCACCTCTATTTAGAGCATTTAATGTAATCGTGAATACACCATGCTTATTCTTAGTTCAGGTTATGTTAAAAAGAGGACTCCTACACTTTTAGGCTGAAATCAAACCAGATATAAAAGTTGATGTTGTATTCAGATGCTACTATTAGAATTGTGTTCATAGACATTCCGCATATTCTATTATATTCGTATTTCTAGTCATAATAGGGGCTAAAGGAGTTCAAAAGAGTTACAACAGAGACTGATGGGGCTTTATCGAACCTGCAGAATATACAGACTCATAATATAATATAATACAAATTAACTACTTTAATATACCTATAAAAAGAAATTACTTATACTTCTAGGCACAACTTTCGCACGGCTTTCCTTACACAGACAGACGGGCGGATTACGGAGGCGCCATATCAAGTGCCGCAGGTCACGGAAGCAGACTCACACACGAACACGACTCCTTAGCACTTCACCAAGCCTTGCAAAGTGCAGTCGACGATGGACAGAACCCAGGAATGGATGAAAACGTGGCTTTCATATCAGACTTACCTTTGATGAAAAGTAAGTTCATCACTGGTATGTACACACATCTTTGAAAAAATTTAAAATCGTTCCGAAATGTTTTAAAATATGCTGAACAAATTTTTAATTATTATAGCAGTGCAAGTAGAACTGAATGTTGGTCTCTAATTTCATTCGTTATTCGCAAATTTATCACTTTATATTTTATTTATTTTTTTCGAAACTCGAACAACTTTATATGTATATTGTTTTTAGAATTTACTATTCCTTATGAGATGTGAAATGTTACGCCATCTCACTATATATTTATGTATGTATGTATGTATGTAGAATCGATCTATAATACTTACTTACGTAGAATCCACAATCGTTTTAGAGGTAGTGAAAAACACACCTGGAAAAAACATCGAAAAGCATGCTGAGTTTCTCATTGTGCAATTCTCTCCTTCTAATTGGCAGGATTACTGTAAAATGACTCCCAAACACCATCCCCTAAATAATTATTTTCTTGTTCGCTGGTTCAGTTTTCCGCCTTTTTCTGCTTCCATATACTTTATTTTGTTATTTGGAACAAACGATTGTTTGTAATTTTAGTTCCACTGTTATTTATTTTAGGTATAAAAAGTGGGAAGGATGTTGGAAACGTAGGTTCGGGTTCACCAAGTGAGGTCTTTTGTGCAGTGCCTGGCCGCCTAAGCTTGCTTTCGAGTACTTCGAAGTACAAAGTGACGATTGCGGAAGTGCAACGTCGGCTATCGCCACCAGAATGCTTGAATGCTTCTCTGCTTGGAGGAGTATTACGAAGGTTTGTGTTTAAAATTATCGTAGTGAAATGATAATAGAAGCAGTGTAGAGTAATATATACTGTACTTAGAGCCAAGAGCAAAAATGGTGGAAGATTACTCCGCGAAAAATTGGAAAAAATTGGATTAAATTTGCCAGCGGGACGTCGGAAGGCGGCGAATGTCACGTTGTTAACTTCATTGGTTGAGGGCGAAGCAACACATTTGGCAAAAGACTTTCATTTTGTTTGTGAAACCGAGTTTCCTGCACGACAGCTTGCCGAATATATCGTGAGGCATCAAACAGAGCCCCAAGAATCATATCGGAGGAAAGAACTGCTTCTACACTCACAACAGGTATGCTTCTTCTATTATGGCATTCGGGGTTGTATTGTGACTTTATATAAATAACCTATCTAAAGCTTATTTCTGTATAACATATTTACTATTGTATTATTATTTATTAGTTGTAAGTTGAACGTAAATTATTCTTTAATCATTTATTTAATCAATTCTCGCGAATTATTTATGCCTATTATACTGCTTAAGCACATCGAAAGCGGCTGGTGAAAAAAAATATGAATACAAATTTATTATTATTTATTCAGACTTAAATTTATTGGCGCTAAATGAACACGAGAAACTTGTGTGCATGCGGCCGTCGATCCAGCCACGTGGCTGGACTCATTGTGAATCATTGTGGTTAAGCTCAAAAAGTGTTGCCTACTTTTCACCAATTTCCTATAGAAACAAAAAACTTAAAAACAATGGAAACACCGTCAACACATATCGTAAAATTAAATAAAAAACAATGCATTTCAATAAAAAGACAGCCGCAGCCACTTAGAAAAGTAATGTACAAACACATTTCAGCTACTGCCATCGGCTTATCTCTCAGTGCTCGCACTTGTTGAGATACCATTCGTTACCATGCGTTGTTTACCATTACCATGTTTCCTTTCCATGGTTTTGTTTAGTTTTTTGTTTTTATAGGAATTTAATGGAAAGTAAGCATTTTTTGATGAGGAAGTCGCCAGCAACTCAATAAAAATTTGAGGCGTTTCTCAACAAACGATGCGATTTCGGCGACAAGTTCGTTTCTTAAGTCTCCTGTAGGGACACCTCACATCAACATATAATACAAAATTCTAATACTTTCCTTTTTATACCCTACACCTTAAGGTTAAGGTTCATATTCATAATATTCACTTTGTCACGAAATGTGTAACGCATAGAAATAGAGAAGATAGATATAGAAAAGTGTATATATTCTTGATCAGCGTCACTTCCTGAGTCGTTTTAACCATGTCTGTTCGTGTGTCTGTCGGTCTGTCTGTCTGTCTGTTGAAATCACGATTACAGAAGAACCGGTGAAGATTTCATAATGAAATTTTGTTTCTTATAGTGCGCAGGTTGGTATTGAAAATGAGCAAAATCAGTCCAAAACCACGCCTATTTTTTGTTAAAAATGTGTAATTAGCGTTGGTTTTTGAGTTATGACAACAATTTCATTCCTGGGTATAGAGTAGCATAACAACTCATTTTCAAAAAAAAAACATTATTACAGCAAAACTGTAATAATCTATATTAGTTAATCTTCCTTGCCATCCTCTTACAGTGTTTTTTATATACATATTCCATGATCAAAAAGGTTATGACTAGAATTAAAATTAAGATGGAGAAATTCCGAAAAAATAATTATTTAATACATATTCCTTAGCTTATGTTAATACGTTTCTATTTTCAAATTCAATTTTTAATTTTTTGATCTTCAGGCTCAAGATATTCAATTATCTCAAGGAGATCTATAAAAACTAAAGATATTTTTTACATAGTTCCAACTAATTTTTGTGGGATTCAAGTTTTTTATCAATTGTTCTTTCGTTTTCAAAGGCCATTAAATAAGTTGCTAAATTTAATTTTTCATTTATTGTGTGGTTACCGGATATACGTTTAGCACCATCTTTAATTACTTCTATTTTTTTACCTATTTTAAAAAATAGGCGTGGTTTTGGACTGATTTTGCTCATTTTCAATACCAACCTGCGTTGGTTTGTTTCTTTTAATTTTTCACATTGTATAATTTTATTGTTTAGTATATTAGAAAGGCAAGAGTTTTCAGTATTTGTTTCACAAAATGTATTGCTTGATTCTATTTTACAATTCTTTACATTTTTATATGTAATTTGGCAATTAATAATTTCCTGTTCTATTAAAAGTTTGCCATAATTTTTACGTATGGCTCGTGCTTCATATAACTTACAATAATTATTGTAATTTATGGTTATAGTTATAATTATTGTTAATTATAATTAGTTATTAAAGGGGTTTTTAATGTAAACTACAATCACATCGTCACTTTGTAAGATTTTAAATTTTGAGAGGTCTAGTAGATCTGTTATTGTTAATGAGCTTGGAGCGTTTCTTTAGTCCAAAATGCATTCTTACGTATTCGTATTTCCCGTTGTTTACAGAAAAACTTTTTCTATGTCTTTTTATAATATTAATATCTAGTGAAATGGTGGAAAAGAACATTTTTTCCAAAATTTGACAAGCATTACTGTCTGGTATCGGGTATCGGTCGGATACTGTTTTTTCGTTTATTTTTTGTAATCAGTCACCATTCCTAACTTTGGTGCATCTTCTTACCTTTTTGTAGAACAAATCGGTGAGTTGTATTGGCTTCTACTTTCGCGAATTATTCCGTGATTTAACATTTTCTTAACCTTTTCTTGGGTACTGTATACTCCAAGAAGGGGTTTTAACAGTTGTGCGTATTTCATCTTTGATATCGATTCTAAGCGGTAATTTTGAATCAACTCGCCTGCATATAATTTTGAATCAACTATCTGTTTGCGTTGCTTGTTATTGCGTTTCTTAGTTCTTCTATGTATAGGTTTTTTTCCAAAGTCACAATTTCTTCTATTATTTATTAAATAAATCTTTTTTACTTTCGTAGTTTTCAATTTTTTACGCGATGTTTCGTGTTCAAGAAAGTTGTTACTTTCTTCATTTGCGTCGTTTTCGGAGATGGCTTTTTCCATCTAAAATTTGTCATCATTTTTAAAGCTTACTGTTACATTTGCAATAATGAGTTATGACAGTGTAACCATTGATGAGAGAGAGAGAGAGTTCGCACTCTCTTCTTAATAACTGGGGGTGGTCTGTTACGTAGTCGGTTGGTTTTGCAGTAGCAACTTTTTTCTCGTGTGTCAATTAGTATTTTTAAAATTCTGTCTGTTCAGTGGACTGTCCTGTAAATGTACGGTAGTACAAGGCTTATCTAAAGGAGCCTTTTTGTTTATGTTGTTTATTTTGTTATTGTTTGTTAACCTGTTAACCTATTAGTTGGCCGTTTTTCAGGTTGTCTATAAGCTGGACGATAGAAATTTTGATTATTTCTGAAATTACTAAATTTTCTGTCATTGGTATTGTATTTTGGTCTATTTAGGATTTGTATGGACCTGTCTACGTCCATTGGTTCTGGATCATATTTTCTTATGGACATCAAATCTTCTATTTCTCAAATCTATTTCCCTCAAATCTTTAGATAGGGGTGCATTCAGACCCGTTATAAATACTCGCCAAGCATTAAGACGATTTTTCACGTTCATCTCCTTTGTGAGAACCGATGTTGTGCCATATGTCATAATTGTTTTATTTGTTAACCAACTTAACTGTTTGTTCACTTCGTTGTAGAAATCGATTAATGATAACTGCTCTTGGTTCAGAATGCTGAGTTCTTGTTCAATAATATGTACAGGGTGCTTATCTGCTTAGCAGAAGTCTAATCTAGCTGTAATGGCATCAAAGTTTAAGACTGTGCCGTGGTTAGTGAGAGTATCATTGGCCTCACCTATTACTTTGTTTCTTAAAATTGTGAGGGCAGCAAAATACTTGCGACTGCCTCTTTCGTATAATCACCTTATACGAGTGGTTCAATTTTTATCTGTATTTACTGGTAAATTTGCAATCTTCTTGATTTACATTTAATTTTACGCTTACGTCCGTCTTAGTTTCCTGTGTTTCTTCTCTACTTATGGCTGGGTTGATTGTGTCTGGACTCCTTATTTTCGAACTTTCCTTATAAGACCCTCCACCAAGGAACGAACACTTTCATTTACTTTAATGAAAGTGTTTCTTTACATGTTTTTCATTTCCGCGACAGAATTTGTAGATCTACCCATTTTCTGCAGATTAGCTTTCATTAGAGCCCAAAATCGCTCAATTGGTCGCAGCTCTGGTACATTCGGAAGTTTCTTGTCTTTCGCAACATAATGAATATTATTGTCACTGAACCACTTCTGAGTGACATTAGCATAATGTGCTGGAGCCAAATCTGGCCAAACTAAGGTTGGACCATTGTGTTTACGTAAGAAAGGTAGCAGACGTTTCTGCAGACGCTCTTTGACCTCAATTTGCGTGTTCATTGTGTCCACAGTGAAGTACGGGGTCGATCTTTTTCCGCATTATCTTTAGCCGAGGGATTCTCTTGAAACCGCAAAATGGTCCTTCGTGCGGTGGCATATGTTGATCTGGCAACTTTTGCCAACTTTTTGTAACTGTTATTGGAATGATTAGTCTAAATGGACAACACTTTTTTACGGAGTTATTCTTGGGAGCTCATTTTTTGGGCTTGTAATATTGCTGTCGCGAAAACTAAAATAGTTTTGTGAATGACAAATATTGCTCGGTAAAAAAAAAAATCCAAGCCTACTTAATAATAAAAAAAAAAAAAATTGTTGCAAGTTTAAAATTTGCAAAACTTTCTGCACCGATCCTTATTTATTTTTGAAATACAAAATTAGCCTGCAGTACTGTTTAAAAAAAACTGGCCTGAAATATTTATCAATATGCAAATCATTTTCTGGGCCAGTAAGAGTGCTATATTTAATTGAACACTATTTCGTTCATTTTATTTATTTACATTTTTAATTTATTTAGGGCCAGTTTTTCAGTGCTCGGTTATCGTCGTTTCTCAGTTAACCTTCGTTTAAACGACACATTGTGTTTTTCAGTGCTCGTTTAAACGGAGGTTAACCGGCCGATATTGCTCAGTTAAACTCCGGTCAATTTATCTTTTTAATAGATAAAGAAACAGCTGTTTCTTCGAGTACAGACATTTACCTTTGTTCAAAACTATGCTAATAATTTTGTTTATTTGCACCAGAACAGCTGTTCTCTTTGTAAAAATGAAAATATTGTCATGTGCTGCCAAGAAAGGTTTAGGTATACGCTAAATATTCATTGAATTTAGATAAATTCTGTATGAAATATAGAAAAGATACGTTTAACATAGATAAGTTAAACTCGCACTGTAAAACTCAAATCTCAGTTAACTTTTGTTTGGCGTTTAACTAATCTCCGTTTAAACGCCGTTTAAACGAGCACTGAAAAACTGGGCCTTAGATTTTTCATTGCAGAACAATAAGTTTATAGAGTGAAATACAAACTAGAACTAGAGGAAATATGTGGTTATAAGGAAAGCCTTATAATCACATTTCATCACAGACGGGATATAAATACAGTGACGTAGCTGGGTTCAAATTTAAACTTTATTTTCTTGGTAATAAATTTGTTTTCATGAGCTATACTGTATAAGTAGTGCAAAAGTGGGCGGACCGCGCCAAGTTTTGCTGTTAAAATGTTTTTTGGAAAATATGTTGTTATGTACAGTTTTATTCAGGAAGTTTATATATTTAACAATATATCAAAGTGAATATATCCTTAATCTTAAGGTGTAGGGTATAAAACTATAGAAGAAAGGATAAATTTTTTAGAATTATAAATAAAAAGCAAAAGTAAATGTTTAACATGGAAATTCCTGTAAAAGAGGAGGCTGGTATACATTCAGGAGATTGCAATATTTTGTACATATTTTGAGAATGTAATAAACCGGAGGATAACTGACCGCGGCGAATTCCAGGGTGGTGATTGGTAAGCGTTGCTGATTATATCAAGTCCTGGGAGTCGCTAAAAATATACAAGAACAAACATTTTTAATTTTAAATACATTAACAGCCTTATTCAGGAAGTCACTTTTACACGTCGTCGTCTACGACAGCAGATTGTCGTCTTTTTCCATTCACAGAGATGATGCTGTTTTTTTTTACGTAGTGTGCAGGTGACTAAAACATATTCACGGAGACGATGGCCGACGGCTTGACGTGTCAAATAAGACGACAGCAACTTAGGTGTGGCCTAACGGATGAATTAGCCCGCCAGGGAACTGAACTACTTAGCAACCCCGATAACTCATGTATAGATATGCCTGGGAGGATATGGCGGCATGTAAAACTGCAAGGCAGCTATGGCCTCTTTACCACCAAAAGAATTCAAAGGATCTCCTTTCGCTGAGCAGGGCTCTTTGCAAATGACTCTTGCAGGAGTTGCGGAGATGAGGAGGAGGAAGAGACGGTAATACATCTCTTGTACAGCTGTCCAGCTCTGGCCCAAAGAAGGCAAATCCACATGGGACCCTATATCTATGATAATATTTGCGACATGATACCCCTTAAGATAGGGGTTCGCAGTCGCTATATAAATAGCTCGTCGTGGCTGAGCTAAGATTTTGGGGGTGAGATCCATATGACATCACAATGGACCCTAGCGGTTTAAGTGCGTCTTTAGGGACGGCCAAATCATCCTAACCTAACCTACCCTAATCTGCTGTCATATACGAGCGCAACGTAAATTGAGGTGAGCGCAACATGACATTTAGTCACCTTTAGAAAAGTGAGTCTGTGAATACGACGTCTGGTGACTTCAGAGACGACGTCCGACTCACTCCAGGTGACTGTGAATAAGGCTGTTAAAGTAAAAAAAGAAAAATGTCCAACTAGGTATGTCCAAAATAAATGTAGATACTATTTTTACTTTGAAAAATAAGTTGTGCAAATTGATGGTAGCGGTTGATCAACGTTCCTAACTCTTCTTAAATTAATTTCCTAAATTCATTAATATACAGTGCGCTCGGGAAAACGTCAACTAATTAAAACTGCGGGTGTTGACGTTTAACAAATTGTTGACGTTTATGAATGTAGAAACTTTTAATAAAAAACATATTTATAGTGTGCTTTAAAACGTTTTTATTGACTATAAACTAAAACGAAACATAAACAAATACAAAAAAGGAACAAAAAAGGCTTTCAGCCTAAGTAAAACTAAAGGAACACTTTTTAAAAGAGATCACATTTCACATACATACATACTTATGCATCTAAAAAAATCTGTTATTTTTTCTGTTTTTTCCTTTCCAATACTTGGAGGAGAGCTTTCTCTCGTAAACTTCTTAATACATTTAGGTCATTTTGCTCAACATTCTCGCATTGAGCCCAATCCAAAGCCCGGTTAAATATTTCGACAGCTTCGTTTGGTTTTATTGTCTGTACATTTGTACTCGTATCTAAATCGTTGTCATCATCATCGGTCACTTCTAACTCCTCATTTTCACACGAATTAGAAACATTACACAGTAGAACATCTTTATTCCACTTCTGAATGGATGGTACTGTATAGTCAACCTTAAAAAAATGTATAAGGGTACTGGTCGTGTCGTTAAAATAATTTTAAAATTCGACAAACCTGAGGATTTATTTCATAAAGCAGATCAACTATGAGCTCCATTTGTTGTTGCAGTTCCGAGTTTATTTTTTCTTTCAATATGCTTAACGGAATATCTTCCTCCGGATCTGCCTCATTTTCCGTGAAACGTGTTGTATTTATATTCGGGGTGGTCTTCTTACTTTCGTTGTCCTCCGTACAACGAATAAAACGCCTGGTGTTATGCTTCCTGTTGATTTCCTTATTTACACTTTGATTTTGTTTTTCTCTTAACACTATTTTTATTACTACTTGTTATTAATTATGTACACTTATTGTTTAGAACTAGCACTACGCGACTTTATACGCGGCTTATGGAACGACTTCGTCGTTTGGGGTTTACTACAAGACTCTCGATGGAATCTTTTTTATTTTCCACCTTGGCTCGGTTGACACACCCGTCGACCGAACCAAAGTGGGTCAGTATGCCGTGTTTCGCAATTTCCATTATTTCGCAATATTAAAATTGTAAAATTCGCAGAATCAATACGCGGAAGAAAATCGTTCTCAATTTAATTCTTCCGCGTGTGGATTCTGATCGTTGGTTATTTTAAGTCAAGCGTTTTTATGGTTTGGAAGCTTGCTACTGAAAGCTAGCTTCCACGATCCATTCAAATACGCTGTGGTTTTTATGGTTTGGAAGCTAGCTATTTAACGCTAGCTTCCACAATCCATTCCATACGACGTGTTCTGGTTGCTACCTTTGCTTCTGAATTTACTTTAAACGAAGCTTGACTAAAGCTTTTGGCTTACCACGCAAAGTGCTGTGGTTGCATTAATAACGTGAACTTGGCCTTGACACACTCGCGGAGTAGTATTATAAAACGATAATACTGGCCTTGAAAGTTCTTATCTCCCGGATCTGGAAATTGCGATCGCGACATACAACAAACGCAAAACAGTTTGCTAGCATTTTGCCAATGTATCTTTGCTAACTTTATTCCATGCGGCTATTAAAAGCATAACACAATCCCTTAATGTAACAGCTTTCATCGAATCTACTAGATCTGATTTTTTTGCTGCTATCATGGCTCGAAGACTGTTTCTGTAATACAGCTTCGTTATTTTAATTGCGTTTTGATCCATTGGTTGGATAAGTGGGGTTACATTCGGAGGAAAAAACATTGCAATTATGTTTCCATCTTCTGTTTTAAGCTCTAATTCACTTGGATGAGACGGAGCATTGTCTATCAGAACGAGCGCTTTAAGTGGCAAGTTCTTTTTTAAAAGAAAATCTGTTACCTAAAATTAAAAAATCTTAGCTATTCTGCAGCAGAACAGATATGTATTAACCTGTCGCACAAAGGATTTGCGAAACCTATCGCAGAAAATAGCTAATGTCATCCATGAGGACTTGGAACTCTTGTACTCAGTTGGGCAGTTAAAATTTTTGATAACGCGTGGATTTTTGCCTTCCCAATCAGCAACAATTTAGGCTTAAGATTTCCGGAAGCATTAGCACAACATAAAAAAGTAACGCGTTGTTTTTATGTCTTTACGCCTGGAGCAGTCCTTTCGGCACTTGATACGTAAGACTTTTCTGGCAAAATTTTCCAGAATAAGCCAGATTCATCAGCATTGTACAATTGATCATGGCATAGACCCATTTCTTCAATTTTTTGTTCTAGTTTACTTTGAAATGGTTCGACAAGCAAAGGCTGCGAAGATAGCTTTTCTCCAGTTATTTTAAGCAGGCGAACTCCAAATCTTTTTTTAAAACTTTGCAACCATCCATCACTTGCGTTAAAAGAACATTCCTTTTCTTTTACTTTTAGATGAATCTCTTTAGCCTTTTGTTTGAGCGGTAATGCAATAACCGGATAATTCCTTTCTCTCTGCTTAACAAACCATTGATACAGGCGCTTTTCCATTTTCGGCAACTCTGATGCTCTTAATGTCTTTCTTTTTCCGGACCGGAAAGTGTGTTATTAACACAGTCCAAAATTTTATTTTTTTCATTTTTATCTTGCTAATTGTTGATTTTGAGATACCATATTGCTTTGCCAAAGCTACCGCACTTGCACCCTTTTCTAATAAATCCAAAATATTTGCCTTTTCTTGTAATTTAAGCACTTTCGGTTGTTTTGAGCACATTTTGGTAATGCGATACTTACGAGAACAAAAAAGCAACTGAACATAAATAAGACAAAACATATAGATATGCAATTTTTTTTTCTATTCTACGTACTTATAAGGGGAATACACAAATTTCTGAACTAATTTAATAAAATAAACGTGTGTGTGTGTGATCAAAACTGTGTATTTTAACTGTTGCTAAATTCAAAATTTTGGTTTATTTAAAGTTGACGTTTTAGAGGTTTGTGGTTTGGTTGACGTTTTAGAGTAGACAATGTAAAAAATTAAGGGTTGACGTTTTGCGATGTTGACGTAAACTAGTGTTGAGGTTTTCCCGAGTGCACTGTAATTATAATAAGGACATGTTCCTTATGTGTGGCATATACGTGATGTATAATATACCGTATGTAAATGTAATTCGTACAGAAACCTTTTTGCATATCCCACTCAATCCAAAAAAGTGGCACCATTCAAAATATCTAAATCTTTTTGGTAGTTGGTAGATACGTACATACATATACATATACATATAACACATATAATGCATCGTGAGTAGACGTGTTTTCGGCTACCGGCACTCGATCGTGAAATTCACTGCGTATTTCTTCCACATAAAATAATAACTCGCTTGCAAAGTAAAACTATTCGAAGAGTGGGTGTCTATCTTGTTAAATTAAATTTAAAAGCTGTAAAAGGAATAAAAGTAAATATTAATCAAAAAGTTAAGAAATAAAATTTAAACAAAAACAAGAAAAAAAAAAAAAAAATGTCTCATGATAAACCGAGCAACAACAACTATAAACGCGTAACTCGTACTAATACTCTCCTGAGTTCAACACGCGCAGACACTCCAGTGAGCCCCGTTACACCTGTGGGCAGTAAACAAAATAATAATGATCTCTCTTCAATTGCGGCGCTCTTAGATACAAAGCTAGTCGCTCTGAGGGAGAGTATCATTAGTGAGATGTCGGCTGAATTTAGTAAATTTGAAGAGCGCATCATGCAGAGATTCAGTGAAGTTTCTGCAGAGATTACCAACTTAAAATCTAAAATGAGAGATATCTCAGCGCGGCTATGTACCGTTGAGACTGCGACAAATGACAATGCTGTATTGAAAACTGAAACTTCTAGACTTGCTGAAAGAATACTAACTTTGGAGAAAGAAGCAGTTTCCAGCGCTGTTATCGTAACTGGTGTATCTCAGTCCCCGGGCGAAAATCTAGAGAAGGTATTTCAATCGGTATGTAGTGTTGTTGGTCTTAGCACTCCACCTATGCGTAATATATTTCGCATTAAGAACGCAAACAACAATGGGCCTATAGTGGTCAAATTGCAATCAGCACAGGATCGCTCCAGCCTCTTACGTTCTGTTGCGGTAATTTGCCGTCAAAAACGTCGTGCCCTTACACTAAGAGATTTGGAACTTGCAGGCAATGGAAAGGTGCACGTGCAAGAAAGTCTACCTATATCTCTGCGTACTGTCTTTCGCCATGCTCTTAGCCTCAAACGCGATAAAAAACTTTTAGCAGTTTTCAATCTACATGGAAAAGTTTTTGTTAAAACCAGCACTGATGGCAACCCTATTTCAGTGAACGACATCGCAAGCATAAACTCTCTCATAAACAGTGTATGATCCTCTGCAGCGTAGCCGTACTCTTTAATTGTATTTTCATACGCTTATTTACACAAACATGTATCATCTTATAATTTATTGCTATTTATTTTTAAACTCCCTTATGTTCTCTGTTTCTCTGTCTCTACAATACTGTATTACCGTAGCTCACCGTTCTCTTAATTCTACTTCTCACTTTCTTGCAATACCTTTCTATCGCTCTTCCTACCATCCCACTTATAATAATCATCTATCTCTCCCATTTCCTGACAACATTATGCGTGGCTACAGTGGTGGGATATTGTTATGTTATAATTATATTTATAATTGTTGGTTTCTTAGTATTCCTTCCGCACTATTTTTGGATTTTTCGTTATTTGTGTTATGAATGCACTCACAGGGCAACAAAACTGTGCTGACGGAAATCATAAGCTGCTAGTGGATATACTGTGTAAACAGCATGAGGGATTCAATGTTGTGCACTTTAACGCGAGAAGCTTAAATCATATTAAATATGATCACATAAAAAATGTTTTTCAACACTCAGACGTTGATGTTATTTGTATATCCGAGACCTGGTTCTGCTCTGATCTCGTTGATTCAAACATTGCAATTCCTTCTTATATACTTTATCGTGTAGATAGAGTCAATAAGCGAGGTGGCGGTGTTGCGATCTATGTGAAATCTTCATATAAATCTGAAGTTATGCTCTCGTCCAACGACTCGGTGGTCGAATATATTTGTGTGAAGATATCTGATCATAGGACAAGGATAGGATCGTCGGCTGTGTTTATAACCCTCATAGGAGTACTGACCTTCGATGTGTCTTTGATAATATCTCAACCAGCTCTCTGACCTACGATATTACGATTATCTGTGGTGACTTTAATGTAAATTTTCTAGTAAATAACCCTGCATCAGAAAAATTCGCTGATTTAGTGTATGCGTCTGGTCTGTCCTTTGTTAATGACACCTTGCCAACCCGATACTGCCATAATGATTCCCCTAGCTTATTAGACTATATTTTTGTCTCTGATCCTATGAAGGTATTGATGTTCTCCCAGATTGATTTTATATCTGATCATGATCTTTTGTTCAGCTCTTTTGACATTCGTTTAAATTCGTGTGCGGGTACCTCTTCTTTCTCATTCCGTAATTTCAAGGCCATAGACACTGTATCCTTGTTTAATGCAGCAAGATCTATTGATTGGGGACAATGTTGGAGAGTCGCACGTAAACGACAAATTAAAGTTCTTTAATAACGTAATAGGATACTTATATGACACTTTCGTACCTCTACGCACAGTAAGTATTATTAATCAAGCCTGTCCCTGGTTTACCCCAAGAGTGAGAGATTCAATACGTAAGAGAAATATTTTGCGCTCCAAGTGGAAGAGGAATCGTAATTCTTTAAATTGGGAAAACTACAGAAGAGTACGTAATGCCACAACGTGGCTTATAAAAAAATCAAAACAAGACTTCTTTACATCTAAGCTAAATGCCAAGCTTCCGCCTAAGCAAATTTGGAAAAGACTAAAAAGTCTAGGTATTGGGTCAAAAAATAAGTCAATATGTAATCTCCCCCCTAATGACTTAAACGATTACTTTCTCGACAGGACGATACCTGATATTCATGATGACCACAGTGACATTTATGACGACCGTGACTCATTTAGTTTTACTAGCACCACTGAAGCTCAAGTATTAAAATGTATAAAACTTTGTTGCTGCTGTTGGAGAGGATGGAATATCTATAACGTTTATCAAAATCATTTTAACATTCGTATTACCTCCCTTAACTGGTATTATTAACCATGTCCTTACGTCCTCCGCCTTCCCATCGATATGGAAAATGGCAACTGTAATCCCAGTTCCCAAGAAATCATCCCCAAAAACTCCTGCCGATTTTCGTCCAATTAGTATTTTGCCAATCCTGTCAAAAGTCTGTGAGGCTCTTATGGCCGAGCAAATTAATAATTACTTATCACAACATAACCTCTTGCATCCGTGCCAATCTGGCTTTCGGCATAGACACAGCTGTGCAACAGCTCTGCTAAAAATAACTGACGATATTCGTATAGCATATGATAATCAAAACATTACCTTGTTATGCCTCTTAGATTTCTCTAAAGCATTTGATAGTGTAAACCATGGAATTCTGTGTAACAAATTAGGATCTCTGTATAATTTCTCTCCTATGGCGGTTAGATTGATAAAGAGTTATCTCACTGACCGCTACCAAAGAGTCAAGTGCTCGGATGGCTACTCAGATTTCAGGCATGTCTGTACCGGTGTCCCCCAAGGATCTGCGTTAAGTCCCTTATTATTCAAATTATCTCTAAATGATATTTTCTCCGTAGTGCACTATGCCTCTATTCATGCTTATGCAGATGACTTGCAGTTGTATCTTTCCAATCGCATCGGACTCCTCGAAGATTTATGTGCCAGATTGAACGACGACTTAGAGAACATTGTTCGCTGGTCCAATGAGAATGGTCTCAAACTAAACGCATCGAAATCCTTCGTATTACCCATATCCAAAAATCATATTGATCATGCATGTATTCCAACCATATTACTGAAAAACTCAGCTCTTCTCCTTGTAACCAAAACTACAAATCTTGGAATCTGCATCAACTCCACTTTAACCTGCACCGACCATGTCAACAAGACCGTAAGCAAATCGTATGCAATTCTCTCAAGCTTGCGTTATTCTGCTAATTTCATTCCTAATGAAATCAGGAAAAAACTAGTCCTTCTGCTCATTCTACCTCTATTAACTTACAGTGAATTGATCTACTGTAACCTGGACTCCTCGTCGTCCCATAAACTTGATATCCTAATAAATAATCTGACTCGCTATGTATACGGGCTGAGGCGCTTCGATCACCTGGCGGGCCACAGAAACCAATTGCTCGGTTGCAGCTTTCAAAATTTTATTAATATACGAAATTGCGTATTCTTACATGGATTAATCAACACCGGACAGCCTACGTATCTATTCGAAAAACTCCAGTTCTGTCAATCCAGTCGCGTTCGCAATCTAATAACTTCAAAATATAATTATTCTAACACTAGGCGGCTATTTTTCGTAAACACAGTTCAATTGTGGAATGGTTTACCAAATTCAGTAAAAAATTCTAAAAGTGTAGGAATATTTAAGAAACTATGTATTCAATATTTTTCAAATTAAATGTCCACTAAAATAAAACCCCAACTTCTTAATCACGCACATATTAAAATTCTCTCACCTTTTCCCTCTATGTATCTTCAACCTATTTCAATCTCTATCTCAACCTATCCTTATCTATTTATTCTTAAGTTATTGTAGTTAAGTTATTGTATTTACACATTTTGTTACCTGCTTTGTATTAATGTTAATTTTCTGTACTACTAAAGAGCTGGACTCTTGCTGTACATCCAATATAAGTTAAATAAATGAAATGAAATGAAATATGTATGTTCATTGCGAAAAGTGTTATTACATGAACTCAAACATGACATTTTGAGTTGCGCCACTTTTTTGGATTTAGTGTGACAATTATAAAGCTTGTTTGACGAATTTATTAATAATATGGACATTTTTAAGAACACTGTCACTTACAAGCTTCTGCTTCACTTTATTTTTATTTTTTTTTTAAGATTACAAAAGAACTTATGCAAGTTCTAAGTCAGGACCGAACAACACAGTATGGTACAAGATCACAAAATTTGCTCGAACCCTCAATGCAACGTCATCTTACACACTTTTCCTTAATAACACATGGATTTGGATCCCCTGCCATTATGGCAGTTCTTCATGCCTTTCAGGTGAGTAATTTTATTTAAGGTTTAAATAAATAAAATAAAAACGGTCTTATTTCCTATATTCTTTCAACTATGTTTAATTTCTCTGTGATTATTAATCAGCACTTAACTGGAATTGTTCACAGTATTTTCTTCATAATCGCTGCATAAATCAATTTTTTTTTTTATTAAAATTAGTGCGATTTTAAGTGTAGAAGAAGCATCCAATCTTTACAAAGCACTTACCTGTTTTATGCAGCAAATCTTGCATGCAATAGATTATGATGTTTTAATAATAATAAATTAACAATTACGTAATTAACTCCTTATCTAGGAATTGTTCACGTCCTTTCGTATGAAAAAATTACACAATTTTAATTTACTGTATTTATAATCTCTTTTAAGATTGATTTCAAGTAAGCTCTTGTAGAAATTCTATAAAATTATTGCCCTTCTGATATAGAAAACATCTTTGAACAAAACATATTGTAAATATTCTTCATTTATGGCACCGCACATATTGACCACAATAAAATGCTAGTTGCTACAGATGTCTAGAGGTAGAGCTCAACATTTCAGAGTTCCCCTGTCATTGGCCAAATTCAAGCCGATACGAATGTGGATTGTTCACATTCTTCGGCCTCTTGGTATCTAACCAAAAAATTTAAATGCTGTAACCAATTTTAATAATTAATTACAATCTATGATTATGATGACTTTATGGTTTGTAACTTATGTTATGAGTATAAATATATGATTTCTTAAATAATTATAAAAATAGTAAAACATGCAGACAATCTTTTCAACACATACACAACTGTTATAAAGTTGACATATGTATGTTCCAGTCTTAATGTGACTTTAAAGTCTTTACTAACAATATTTTTCCCTTGCAGACCTTTCTAAATGAATCGTTAAACTACTTAGACAAATTATATCCGTCAAATGGAGGAGGAGGAATGGTATCGTCGTCCCTGGATAAAAACAAAATTGACATTGATAAAAAATGATAATTCCATAATTTCTATATTCTTTAATCACTGTTATAAGGTCAAACAATTTCTTTATAATTCGATGTATTGGATAATTTTTATTATAAATTCATTCACACTAAAACAATTAAGTGTACTGTATATTGTAAGGAAATGTAATGTAATACACATTTAAAAACTTTTTATGTAAGTTTTTCTTTTATTTGTAAACAATTTGTGTATATCGGAATGTATATTCGAATATGATATTTTATTTGATATTGCTAGTACAAGTAGTCAAATGTTAATAGATAAATCGTTTTATATATAACTATTGTACAGAAATTTAAGGTGTATAGGTCTCGATTTAATGACACATCCCAGCAGAATCAAAATAGTTGCCAATATAAGATTCTTCACCAAACCTGGTGAATTCCTACATCTGCACAGATCCTTAAATTATAGTGACTTCTCTGTTAATTCTAGGTTAAAAAAATTGTTATACTTTCTTAGTTAATTGAGTTGCTGAATAGTCAACAAATATACTAAATGCACTAAAAATACAGAAACTATTTAAACTTGAAAGAGCGTTCATACAGCATATCGGATTAAGGTAAACATATCATGAACTAGAGTCCTTGCATGAATCCCTTTATAAAATTAGCCAAAAATAAAACTAGAAGTTATAATATGTATGTAGATACACCTTTTGCAGTTGTAAATCAGAAAGCGTCACTTTTAATTCAGAATAGTCATTTGTAAATCAGAAATCGTCATTTGTAAATCAGAAAGCGTCAATTGTAAATCAGAAATTTTATTTAGAAAAAAATTAATGAATGGAAAAAAATGTTACTAAAAATATAAAATTTCATTTTTCTCCAAAAGTAAACTATTTTCAACAAAATTTTGTTTACATAAATGAAAGATAATTATACAAATACCTTTCCAAGGACAATAATAATGTAGTAGCTATCTTCCACAGTTTAGGAGATATACATAGTTCTGAAATTTTCAAACTTCAAAGGGCCATAATACGGAAACCAGACGAGACCCCACGCAACTGTTGGAGTTCAACAAAAAACAAAAACAAAATGGGATGTATGCCCTTGTGATATATTTATGTTGAAAGTCGACACAACAGATTGCAACCCAGATTAGTAGAGTGATGAGTTCAGGTCTATTGATGGTGTTACCAGTAGCTGGGGTGTGTGGCGCTCGACTTGCTGGTGCAAAAAAACATTTGATCTCAAGAAGTAAAAATTTCCTATAAATATTCCAATTATGCAAGACGCATGCCACCAACATAGGCCAAAGCGGCAACGATCATCAACAGGTACATATAACCGGAGGGCTCCGTCCATACTGATCCCATTCCAGTCAGTCGGGCATTATATTTTGTGATAAAGTTAAATTAATAGCAAAGGAAGTGAAAGCTAGTCAGCAACCAGTTCTATCCGATATAAGCGTCGGTTTTAGCGGTTTCGGTACTCCACAAGTAAGCCGAGGGCCACATACCCAGGTGGCAATAGCAACCTATACATGTACATATGTACATACGAATAATAATATTCGTACGCGAATAAACTGTTTGCACGTCGTCACAGCTGCTGGCGATGACAAATCCAATGAAATTATATCCAATTTTTTAACAAAACAAAACTTGTCCTCGCTGTTAGTTTAAATCGAACATAGTTTAATTTAATTAAATGTATTTAACTTTCTATA
Source organism: Myopa testacea (assembly GCA_949629155.1). Classification (NCBI taxonomy): domain Eukaryota; kingdom Metazoa; phylum Arthropoda; class Insecta; order Diptera; family Conopidae; genus Myopa; species Myopa testacea. Next base: position 5,624,824 of record OX451348.1, on the reverse strand, counting down.
AACCCGATTGTTTACAAATTGAAGCGTTTGAACTTGGCAATTGGTATAAATATGACACATCCCAGCAAAAATCGAGCTTCCTTTGGAATCGAGAGCGGAATCCAGAGAGACGCTGGCAATCGATTCCTTTCTAGATTCTAGAACCCATTCTTTTTACATAGGCATGTCATTGGAGGTAGTGCATTACACTTAAGAGACTTAGATTAGATTCTATAATAGCTTCCATTCATCGATTATATAACTACTTCTAGAAGAATTAAAAATAAATAAAATAAACTTATTCGGTACATTTTTGCACATTTCGATACACATTTGTGTACCATTTCTATATATTTTATTTATTTACTAATTTATTTATTTGAAAGTAGCCACTTCAACTCATATTAAACATCCATGCTCAGCGGGATTTGAACCACGTCCTCAAGATTGTAAGGCAAACACTTTATCTTCTGCGCCACCGCGGACGTATCTCTCTGGTATAAAATCTTTGGTTTCAATAAAAATATGCGTCTTATTTTTATATTTTTCCATAAAAATATGCGTCTTATTTTAATATTTTTCCATTTTTCCATTTGTCTCTGCATTCTTTATAAGAAAGAAAGAGAAAGCTTATGAGAGCTTCTTATTGCATTCTGTGGAATCCATAGAAGAATATGAAGAATCGCCATTAGCATTTTGGTAATGCATTATGGAATCAGTGATGAAACAAAGCCATTCCGAAATGTTGAAAAATTTTTGCTGGGATGTTAGTTTTTCAACATACACAATGACAGAAAACAATAATAACAATGCGGTAGCTGTCTTGTATTGTGTACATGAATTCAACAGATCATAAAAAAATAGAGGTCAAACCAATTTTTAAGCGGCGAATTCGAAGTGTCCTACCGAATCTCTCCTATCATCATCTCTGGTTAAAACGCTTGAGAAAATTTTACTAGATCTTTAGTTTCAATTACGTAATATTAATGGCATTTTTTTAATTAAATATACAAACAAACTTGCTTTTCAATTTTATTATTTGACGATTTTTGAATGCGGGAATTTGGCTACATTTCAAAAAGGGAGAAATTTAAAAGTTTCCCTATAACCTAGATAGAAGTAAAAACATGGTAAGTGTCATTTGTATGGCGAAGTTCATTTGTATGAACTATACATTTTATTAGCTTTATCAGCTTTTGAAAGGCCTTTCAAATTTTATGAATGGTTCAAGCTTTTCAACTTCATGTAGTGTGTTTTTTTAATGTCGCGAGTGTTCCCATTTCAAGCGCAGTAGGCTTTACTTCAAGTTCGTGAGTGCAAATCATGCAGACATTAATAGCAACGAGCATATATTCGTAAAGAGATTGCATGAAAGATTTGTTGCCGGCAACATCGTGATTTCATGTGCGAAGATTAGGGCAGGATTAGCTAATTAGCAGGACTTAGCGCTATAAACGAACACTAGCTCTGTCAAGCAGAAAGCCGAATATAAAAACGAAGTTCTTTACAGAGTACAATACAGTTTATATTCTGCGCTGGTAGGAAAGCAAAATTGAATGATCTACTAATGAGTGCGTGCAACAAACAACAATTTTCCTCCAGCTCATATAGTTTCTAAGTTACAGCCCTTTGAGATTAGAGAGTTTCACGTCTATTTCTCCTAATCTTTTTGAGATACCTATATGTACAATGACACCAATAAAGTACAGTTTGCAACCATAAAATAAAATACTTTATTATACATATATATATTTTACATTACGAATATTAGTTAGTTGTTAGTTGGTATCTCTGGAGACACAAGCGGTGGTGAACTTACAGGGCTATTCTCGTTGTCATATTTTAGTTGACAACCATGTTTTTTGACAAGTTGTCAATATTGCTATTCTAACTGTCACATAAAAGCTCTTTTCTTTACAAATTTGTCACGAGCCAAATAGCTGTTGACAACTACATTTTCAGAACAAAACAGCAAATGAACAGAAGAGAAACAGCAAATTTTTTTGTTTCCGTTCGTATTTTCCTTTGCCATTTCATGTTCCATTTGTCAAAAATTACATTTTGGTTTCTGTAACACTAAGCTTTTCAGCATGTTACTGCATTAGAGCTTTCACCGTGTCAATTGACAACCAGAATACCAATTTGAAAAGCATTGACAAGCACTGTGACAACTTGTCTTGACAATTTCATGTCAAGCTGACAAGGAGAATAGCCCTGTTAGAAGCAAAAGCTTTTAAAGTTTTATTCTAACAGGGCAATTCTCGTTGTCAGCTTGACATGAAATTGTCAAGACAAGTTGTCACGGTGCTTGTCAATGCTTTTCAAATTGGTATTCTGGTTGTCAATTGACACAGTGAAAGCTTTAATGCAGTAACATGCTGAAAAGCTTAGTGTTACAGAAACCAAAATGTAATTTTTGACAAATGGAACATGAAATGGCAAAGGAAAATACGAACGGACTACGGCAGAGCAGCTGGCGCACTATGTGCAGTTCATGTCCACCATGTGTGGAATGTGCTGAATATAGAAGAATATACAATATATATTATTATTTATTTAAATTTTATTATTTAAATTGTTTATTTATTTATTTAAATTATTATTTAATTTATATATTATTTGTTTAAAACCAGATCCTGAAACATCTTTCAATGTAAGTAGCACCAAAGAATATGTAATAATATATTTATATTATATATTTATATTATAAAATATTTTCATTGAAAGACCTGGTTTTAAACAAATAATATATAAATTAAATAACAATTTAAATAAATAACAATAAATAAATTAAAAATAACAAAAAAATTTGCTGTTTCTCTTCTGTTCATTTGCTGTTTTGTTCTGAAAATGTAGTTGTCAACAGCTATTTGGCTCGTGACAAATTTGTAAAGAAAAGAGCTTTTATGTGACAGTCAGAATAGCAATATTGACAACTTGTCAAAAAACATGGTTGTCAACTAAAATATGACAACGAGAATAGCCCTGTAAATTGCTATTATATAACAACAATGATACTAATGAGTAATTTGTCAAAAAAAGGTGCCTGTAAGGATTTTGAACATATTCTATACAAACAATTAAGTGGAC